>OY282497.1:7783728-8383728 GCA_958295605.1 Ajuga chamaepitys
GAACCGCAAGGCGCGTGTTTAGCACGTTCAAATCTGAAACACTGAATTTGAATAGGCCGTATCTAGACCGTATCAAGTGTGCTCCCCTATGGTGGACCTTAAGGTGGATGGAGGGTAGAGGATAACAATCCTTCGGATACTGTTTATTGAGATCGGAGAAATCGATGCACATTCGTCATGCCCCGCTGGACTTTACTACCATCACAGGATTAGACAGCCAAGAAGGGTAATAGACTTCAAACAAGATATCTGCATCTAAAAGTTGTTGTACCTCGATTCGAATGGCCGCGTTTCGCTCCGGAGTGAATTTCCTTTGTTTTTGCTGTATAGGTTTGACGCTGGGATCGATGTTCAATTTGTGGGTTATTACATCAGGAGAGACCCCGGGCATATCCAAAGGAGACCAGGCGAAAACGTCGGAATACTCTCGCAAGGTCTGGATGATGGCATGATGTAACCACGGCACGTCCACGGCACCGAAAGTTACTGTTTGTTCAGGCTTGGATGGATCAAGCGGCACCTGGACAGTGGTGTCCCCCAGTGATGTACATAGCTTAGGTTCGAGAGTCGATGATGCCACCTGAAGCTGCTGTTTAGGAGGAACCTTTGTTGCCTTTTTGAGTGCGACGTACATGCACTCCTTAGAAACCCGCTGACTGCCGCTGATTGCCACTTCGCCATGTGACGTGGGGAATTTTAACGCGAGGTGGTATGTGGAGCATATGGCTTTGGCGGGAGTAAGCCAATCCCGACCCAAAATCATATTATACGGGGACGGAGAGTTAACCACGTAAAAGTCCACAAAAATGGTTTTTATCGCCGGATAAGTTCCCAGAGACGCCGGGAGATTAATAACGTCATCTGGCTGAACTTCACCCTGGGTGAAGGTCTGTAATGGCCCGGGGGCCGGCCAAAGTTGCTCACGAGGAATCCCCATTTTTTGGAAACAGTCGGTGAATATAACACTCACTGCGGCTCCATTGTCTACGAAGACTCGCTTTACTGTAACATTAGCTACAGCCATATCAATGACGATGGCGTCGGTATGGCGTGTAATCTCTGGGACTGGATCTCTATCTGTAAAACTAACAGTTTCAGACTAATGGAGGCGCTTATGACGCGGCTCCTCGGGAGGAGGACGGCGTGCCTCTGCCTTCAATGCATTTCGAGAAGCCCCCGTGGGGAGGGCCCCGTATATCACGTTTATGACATGAGTAGGTGCATTGTTCCCGGGTCCTCCCGGAGGAGGTGGTGGTGGCAAAAAACGAGGTTGTTGACGATTTTCGGGGTCTTGCCGTGCATAATTGTTAGACCCCGGCCTATTGTTCTGCCATTGCGGCCTGTTTTGTCGCGAACCACGGTCATGATAATTTCCACAGTTTTGGGACGAACCCCCATTCTGGCTTGACCGAGGCTTGTCATCGGTCCGAGCAATGTATTGTCGCAAGAAACCTTTCGTTAGACAATCTTCAATTTCCTTTCCGAGCTCTCGGCACTCCTCCGTCTCATGTCCATGATCATGGTGGTACGCGCACCACTTCTCGCGGTTTCGTTTTTCAGGCGGAGCAGTCATCCGCGAACAGGGTCATAAATCATTCTTGTGAACAGAAAGAATTTCAGCTCGCGAGTTTGTAAGCGGGGTGAATTGTGGAATATCCCCTCGAGATTCTGAACGCCCCTGGTTCAGACGAGAAAAAGCACTGGGTCGTGTACTGGGCCCAACCTGTGCCCTATCGGACTGCCGTTTACTAGCATGTTTCTCACGCTTCCGACGAGTCTGCTCCTCGGCCTTAGCATATCTGCACACAGTATTAAACAGAGCTCGGGTTGTGACCGGAGGATTACGAACCAACTCGGTGTAGAGCGGTCCGGGACGAAGACCATTCATGAAGGCATTGATGGTAACATCATCCGAGCTGCTTCCTACCTTAAGACTCTTCGCTGTAAAGCGGTCAAGAAATTGGGTAACAGTTTCGCTGTCCCGTTGTTCCATATTCATAAGGTCGGCCAAAGTGGCCATGGGCTTTGCACGTGCTTCGAAACGTGCCCAAAAGTGCTCAGCAAGTTCTCTAAAAGAGGATATGCTATTACGAGGGAGAGAATCAAACCAAACCCGAGCCTCGTCCTGAAGATACTCGGGGAAGATCTTACAATAGTGAAGGGATGTGGTATGATCGCGGCTAAGCATGTTGTGCCTAAAAGCTCCAAGAAAATTGGCTGGATCCCCAGTGCCGTCGTAGGGTGGTATGGCAGGTCTTTTGAACCCTTCGGGAAGGGACGTAGCCAGAATTTCTTGGGAAAATGGTGTGATAATGTCCCCATTGGCGTCAAGGCCTAGGATTCTATCTAGTTCAACATTGCGTTGTACTCGTTCATACTCCTGGAGATCTAGAGTATGGGGATTGGCATAACGAACTCTTTTACTCGCGTTAAGTGGACGGCGACGATCAGCATCTGCAGGTTCGTCGTTGCACTGTCTTGACCCATTAGAACTCCCATGGTCCTCGGGAGAACCGGGTCACTCCCGTCGTCGATTCTGACGCCCATGGTGCACTGGATCTTGTCGGATGTGTGGGTTCTGACGATGTGGATGCACTGCGGGATTGGTAGCGTGTCCGGCAAGTCCACCAGGATGCAGGCGATTGGCTGCCCAGTCTTGGAGAACATGAGCGGGTTCTTGTAGGAAAGCCTGGAGTAGTTCTGGAGTCATCTGAATATTAACCTGCGGCCGCGCAGCAGCGGGGTTAGGGTTTTGCGTGTCCTGTAGAGGTAGAGGTAAAAATTGGTTGTCCGGATTCATAGCTGGGCCTTGGTTGCCCTGATGATGAGATGTATCCCGCATCGGCGATTGCCTCGGCGACAAAACTTGATCCACGGGATCTTGATTGATCTGATCTCCTTGGCGAGATTGATTTAAGCGAGTTGTTACCATAGTATATCAAATGTAATGTCAATATCAAAAATCAGTCGTAGTTCCCACAGACGGCACCAATTGATAAAGCGCAATCCGGTATCCAATAAATTCAGGCGAAATCAATGCAAGAAATATGAAAAAAAACACAAGATATACGTGGTTCGATTCGGAGATCTACGTCCACGGGCTGAAAATGGCACCGGCCGAGGTGTTTCTTTACGATCGTTTTGAAATTACACACTATTGTTTTAGAAAGCAAAAAGCCAACCCTAATTCCGAGTACAATTCTCCTACTTATACTACTCAATCCCAAACCCTAACTAACTCCCTGTAATTATTTCCGTTGCATGGAAGTTAGGAGCAGATCGTGGGCCTAGAATCGTGGGATACGCCGCAGTTGGGCCACGCTATTTGGGATGCATGTTTCTGGGCAGGTTACTGGGCTTATCCTCCTAGGCTTAGTTACTCGGGTCGGGTTGATTTGGTTCGGAGTGTCGACCCGATCCGAAGTTACTGGGCCATACCTATCAATGAGCAACCATGAGAAGCCGTGGATTGATAAACATTTACCAGTAAGGGAAAGTTAGCTTATTATTTGATATACTACTATGCCTTTGCTTTAAGTTGGAGAAACTAAAGTGACTGACTTTGAATAAAGTGATAAAAAGAAGTTGGGTTAAATAAAAAGATATTTACTGTAAATTGAGGTGATATTTATTTATATTATACAAGGAAAAAATGTAACGTGATGTGTGTAAGAGTTAATTATGAAATGATTGATTATCGATTAAAGTAAGTGTTGAGAATTGTGTTTGAATAATAATAATAATAATAATAATAATAATAATAATAATAATAATAATAATACTACCTCCGTCCCGGCTTATTTTGCACACTTTCCCTTTTCGGCCGTCCCACCTTATTTTGCACACCCCAAAAAAAGAAACTTCTTCCACAATCTCCACCCTCAAAATCTCACCACTCAATCTCCATCTTTGAAAAAGTCAAAGAAAAAGCAAAATCTGCTTTTTCTTAACATCCGTGCCCGGTCACCTGTGCAAAATAAGCCGGGACGGAGGGAGTAATAATAATAATAATAATAATAATAATAATAATAATAATAATAATAATAATAATAATAATAATAATAATAATAATATCATCATCATCATCATCATCATCATCATCATCATCATCATCATCATCATCATCATCATCATCATCATCATCATCATCATCATCATCATCATCTCAACCCATATGTTTCAGTATATTGTGTTCAATCTCTTTACCAAACATGCATCCCCAATATATTGCCTAGAAGCCAAAACAAACACTGCCTATATTATACTACCTTTATTTTTTTTAGTTGTCATTTTTACTTTGGATAAAAAATGATTAAGAGACTTAAGAAGTTGACAAATTAACTCTCAATAAATTTCCTTATATCTCTTGATTTTTATAGTCATTTATGTATCTTGTTAACACTTTCCACAATTATATGGTTAATATTGTAAAAAATGGTAAAAAATTTAGAATGACGACTATTTACAAATAAAATAAATAAGCTAGAATGACAACTATAAAAAAAAAAAAAAAAAAACGAAGGTAGTAACAATTTTTTCATGGCCTTTGATTTGATACGAATATTAATATTAGCATATTTTTGAGTTGTTAACATTTTTGTTAAAATTACTTATGTTACTTTTTTATTTAATATATTAAAAACTTAGTAGATATATTATTTGTTTTATTTAATTATTATTACTATTATTATTATTATTATTATTATTTAATTTGATTATTATCTTTAACTTGGTGGATATAATTAGTATTATGATCATGAGCAGTGTTTGTGGGACCGGACCGGTGATCGAACCGGACAAGCCACCGGTTCAAGGTTCGACCGGTCCGACCGGTTCAACAACCGGTTCAACCTGTCAAAGGCAACTTGTTGACTTTTGAATTTCAATAGTTTTTATGTGTAATACAATCTAATTTGATACTAGAGTTTAACTTGTAAAAAAAAATTCAACATATTTCAATATCAATTAATCCAAAGATACTTTTAACTCTAATTTTTTTAATAACATCCTAGTGCCAAATTTAAAATAAGATGGGAATAATAAGGGCAAATGAAGATAAATGTGAAAATCCCTTTTTTTTTAACTTAAAATAGGTCAAAAACAACTTTATTTAAAAAAAAAAGAAAAAAAAAATACAATCCGATTTTTTAACTCAACCGGACCGGTTCCGGACCCGGTTCCCGGTTGAACCGGTCGAACCGGCCGGTCCGGTCCGGTTCCACAAACATGGATCATGAGTGTTTTTATTAGTAATTTGTTAATGTATCAAACAGATTGCAAAGATTTGCTTGGTGAAGTATGTCACCACGTCAACAGCATGAAAATCATAGAGATATTGAAGGGGAAACAAATCTCATAGGGCTTTTTACGTTTTCTTTATATATATATATATACACACACACTTCTCCTCCGTATTGATATTCTAAGGATCCGTTTGATTGCAAATCACCAATGACAATGATAATGAGTATAAATGAAGGATCAATCATACGATGAAATAAAATGAAATGTGTTAATAAAATTTGGTATTGATTAACTTATGCATTATGTATCAAGCACCATAAATGAGAACGCATCCTCATTCATTGTCATTCCCTACCTCTGAACCTCCAATCAAGTAGACCCTAAATAGAGAAGAATGCAATGCAAAATATTAGTGGATCCATTGTATGTAGAGAGTTCTTCGGTAAAAGAGGCTAAGTTTGACGAAAACCGCGTGACATTGTTGATATAGCACATGTTAGGTATTAGAGAAATTAAGTGTCTTTGTAAATTTTTTTCTATATAGAATATTAATAGTAACAGGTTTTAGGGGTCTGAGAAATTCGACACACTGTACATTTTAACATTTGTTTTTCGTTTTCATTTTTATCAATTTCTGTGTTACTATATAGTCAGTATATACTATAAAATTACAATTACATATATTAAAAATAAAGATATATCTATAAGTAATTTATTTATGAGTTGAAGTTGGATTTGAATATTTGTGTTGGTGTGAGGAAATCGTAAATTCCAATGCCTTGTGTGGCCTAGGATCTTTGATTTTCTTTGGATCTTTTGGTGTTCTTTGCTTGCTATTCATTAAACACAGAATGGTAATTTGCATCTACTTAGTTATGATTTTTCATTGATCTTCATATGTTTAAAACTACAAGCAATATAATTTTTTCTTTGAACTCGTAAACTATGAATTATGGATCATGAAACTAAATCGTAAAACTTGAACCAAATTGTATAAAAACAGAGTTCAATTAAATAAAAATATAACAAAATAGGTGATCTCATACCACTCGGTTTCCGTGGAGGTGAATTTTTCACTCTCAACTTTCTATTAACGTTGAGGTTTAGTTTTAGTATGTTAATAGAAAAGGTAGCCTAATATCTAAGTCCTAATCAATATCAAGTTTAGTTCCATACCTCCATCAATAATACCGGTATAATATTTATTTTCATGAAAATAATTAAATATTAATGCTATTTATGGGTGTTTATATAGAAAAGGGAAATGTTAGTTGGAATTTAAATGTGGACAGTAGAGGCAGCAGTGAGACAGACAGCCCAAGCCCAAAAGCGCAATGTAATAATTATGAAGTCCATGGTCGGTTTCAAAGTTCAACATCATTAACAATAACAGGTGTCCACATTTCCCATTTATGACTTTTTTCTTCCCCCTCCCCAACCCCCATAATGCCGTCTCACAATTTGTCATTATAATGGTTCTTATAAATATTCCAGGTCAAATATACCCTTTATACTAGTCGTTTTAGGAAAAACTATTTTGTTTTAAAAAAAATATTTCAGTAAAAAAATCACTTCAATATTAACTTTAGATAGATCTAAATAAATCTTTCTAAAAATCTTATAATTATCATGATATAACAGGAGAAAGGGAGTAAAATTATAGATAAGAGAAATTGAGTTAACATTAGATAGATTACACAGAGATGTTTATTAGATGTCTAAAACGACAATGTAACCCGTATTCATTAGATATTTTGTTTGGAAACCTCCATTTTAACCCTAACAATGTTTTATTTTTTTAATCTTTTTTTATTTTTATTTTTATTTTAAGGATAGACCTAAAACAAAGTTATTTATTAGCCATGAGTTAAATTTCTGTCGTTTTCAGCCACTAGTTGCAATTATTGTTTTTATGTTTGACGTGTACGGACTACATAAACTGATTAAGGTGTAAGTGTAATTTTTAGTGTACAAATTGGTGTAGCTGGTACAAGCCAAATGATGAAAACGTCTAAATTAGTAAATTAGCTCTGAAATAATAAATTCTGTTAGAGGAGCAATAATGTCTTCTAAATATGGCTTAAAAAGTCAGTCCTTGGTAGTATGTTTGATAGAATTGTCTTACCATTATATTGTGAAAGTCAAGGATTCCTACCCCATCTGATCTAATAACAACAATAATGTTAGATTTGACAGACTCCAATCTTTATAATAACAATAACAATAATGTTAGGGCTTGACAAACTCCAAGATCTCTACAACTAGTATGATATTATTCACTCTGAATCAGGTCAGTACGAATTTGTTTTTGTAAAAAATCAAAAGACATCATATCAATGGAGAAATATGCCAAATCTAATATCTCAATGATATTTCTCTTTTTTAACCAATATGGGGCTTTGATTAACACCCCAGAGCCCTAACAATCTTCCTCAAACAAAGGACCACCGATACTACGTTGTACGCGCGAAGCTCCCCTGCTACTCAACCGCAAACCAAGGACCATCGATATGTGGAAATTGGTTGACACCCCAAAGCCTTAACAATCCCCCCCTCAAACAAAGAACCACCAATACTACGATGTACGCATGAAGCTGCCCTCCCACTCAACCGGAAACAAAGGACCATCAATACTGCGTTGTATGCACGAAGCTCCCTCCCAATTGTTAGGACCATGTGTGACTTTGGTTGACACCCCAAATCCCTAACAATCACCCCTCAAACAAAGGACCACCAATACTGCATCGTACACACAAATATCCCCCTCCCACTCAACCGCAAACAAAGGACCATTGATATGTGGGACTTTGGTTGACACCCCGAAGCCCTAACAATTTCCTCTCAAACAAAGGACCACCGATACTGCGCTGTATGCGCGAAGTTCACCTCATACTCAACCGCAAACGAAGGACCATCGATATTACGTTGCGATGCTCCCGTCCCACTTGTTAGGACCTGATGAGTTCCAATCTCCACAATTGGTATGATAGTCGGCTTTGGGCCAGGCTCGTACAAATTTGTTTTCGATTTTACTCAAAAAAGTCTCATACCAATAAAGAAGCATGTTATCTAATATGTCCATTTTTCTTTTTTACCAGGGACTTGATTGATACCCCAAAATCCTAACAAATAATAGTATTATCTTATCTAATAATAGCAATAATAATAAAAGGAACATTTCTGTTACAAGCCTTTAAAATAATATTTTTAAATGACAAATAACTTTTATATATAATCGGATTCATAGTATCCAAATCGAATTTTCCATGTGAAGTATGTTGGATCGATCAATTAGAGGATAATATTATTAATTATATTGTTTTTATAATGCCGATTAAGAGTGCAATTATATTCTTTTAGTGGAATAGAATATAATTAACAAATTAATATGATAAGTCAAGAGTTGACTGAGTCATATTTAATTTATTGGAGCTTAATTTAATTGGGTCCGACTAGGTCCCTTCGGTGGTTCAGTGTGAACAGGAATAAATTATAAGGATTATAATTTATTACTACAATATTTGAATTATAATAATATGATATTATAGAAGATGGAGATATCCAGTATCTTTTATAAACTCTAATTCCTTTCTTCCTTAACGTCTTCAACCAAACTACATATCACGTCCAAAATTTTATAAATCCTAATGGATTTAATATGAACAAAATAATTTCTTATTTTTTTGTTTTTTCTCAACAACAATAGTATTAGATTCAGAGACAAAATCACGAAACAAAACAATATTTTATTGGTGCCCATTCGATTCAATAAAACTAGCTAAAAACTGTTTGTTTATAGGCCCAATTCGGGCAGCCCAATTAATCCCGGCCCAAACCCAAATGGCAGCCCCAACCTTTTATATCCCCCCACCGATTTATTCCTCCCTTTTATGGTGTCTCTTTGATTCACGTATAATCAGTCATGGTTTTCTGCTCCATTCTTCCCTATAAGAATGGAGCCCCTTTTCTTTATGAGATGTGTAGTAGAATTCATAGAGTGATACACTTTGTGTGTGTGAGGATTTCTGTCACCATTAACGATCCTTTTCTTCGTCTACGTCTTCCTTGTTCCCTTTGTGGGTCGGGTGGGTTGAGTGCTAGAGAAGAGTGTTGGTGTTACCGGGGTTTTGGGTTAGATATCTACTTTGTGTGGATATCACCCATTGGGTTCCAATTCGCTGCTGTCACTTAATCGATCGGAGACGGGCTCAAGGTTTTTCTGAGCCAAACTCGAACCTAGACCGCGGTTCGATTCCCAACAGTGGTATCAGAGCCACGGTTGTCAAAACCGTGGTCTCTTCGGTGTGTAAAAATCCCTCCGTGGGATTGAAGGATTTTTTCCAGAGAAACGAGGTCTGTCCATTTTCTCAGAAAATCTGTCGCTACAGAATCTCAGCCTAGATACTCACAATTCTCGGCCTAGACGATTGTCCAGCAGTTTTCTGTTCTTTTAACACGTTCAGAATCTCGGCCGAGACTCACTCCTTTCTCGGTCGAGACGGACGTCCAGCGTATTCTGTCTTTGTGACAAAATCACAATCTCGGCCGAGACTCATTCCTTTTATCGGCCGAGACGGGCCTACCATGCCAACTTGCTGCTCCAGCTGTCAAACGATCTCGGCCGAGACCCCTTCTTCTTCTCGGCCGAGACGAGTCTGCCGAGTCCAACTACCAAGCCTGTTGTAAACATTTCTCGGCCGAGACTCATCCTCTTCTCTGCCGAGATCGGTGGTCCGAGGTCCAGTGACCAGAATCCAGCTGCCCAGCCCCCTTGGCTGTCCTCCCGTCGTGCCTTTGCCCGGCGTGAGCCGAGTTCATTCCCAGTTTAGGTAAGTCGGGTTCTCCTCCCGGTGAGGACCCGCTCGGATAAATTGGCTTGATCCTTTAGCTGCCGTTTGGGAACGGATAGATTTTTATTGCTTTCGTAGCTGCCGTTTGTGAACGGATAGGATTGGTTGTACGTGCTGGTAGTTTAGGATAATCCTTTTGATTGTCTATTTAATAGCTTCCGCTTTCGTTCTGATCTTTGTGATTTGTTTGTCTTTGCACTTTGTGTGTTTGCATTCTTGTTTTCTTGTTGGAGATTGTCAAGTGACCCCCTGCTCCACTGATAAATCAGTGTTGAGAACTGGGAAATCCTTGATTGTTATATTCTCCTTAAAAACTATGTGTTTTTGTGATGGTATCTATGTCTGGGTACAGTCTGGCTCTGTTTGACGGACGTTCAGACTTTGGCATTTGGCAACAGAAAATGAAGGGTATTCTTGTACAACAGCGTGTGTACAAGTGTATCAGTTTGCAATTTTCTGAGTCTGATTCTGACGAGAAAAAGGCTGAAATGGATGAGCTTGCGTACTCATCCATTATCCTTAATCTTTCTGACTCGGTGTTAAGAAAGGTGGGTGATCAGAATACTGCCAAAGGGTTGTGGGAAAAATTGCAAGAATTATATGCTGAGACTTCATTGCCTAGTAAGATGTTTTTGCTTGAAAAATTTTTCCGGTTCAAACTTGATTTGAATAAAGACATAGAAGAAAATCTTGATGTTTTTACAAAACTGGTTCAAGACATTAAGAAAACGGGTGATAAAAACATTGATGACTATACTCCGATTGTGCTCTTAAATGCCATCCCTGATACATATAATGATGTAAAATCTGCTATTAAATATGGTACAGAACAGGTGAACCTTGAAACTGTAATAAGTGGTTTAAAAAGCAAAGAGATGGATTTAAGAACCAATCCGAGTAAGAAAAATCATGGTGAGGTTATGTTTGTGAGAGGGAGGGCTAAAAACAGGAATAGTCAACCAAACAATAACCAGAACAACCATGATAAGAAGAAGAAAGATAACCGCAGTAGGTCTAAATCTAGGCCCAGACCTAAAAAATGCTATAACCGTGGTGAGGTTGGTCATTTTATTAAAGAATGTCCTAAGAAACAAAAAGAACAAGCCAATAAAGCTTCTGGAGATGAGAAAACTGGTGATATCTTATGGTAACTGGGTCATGTGATGTGTCTTATGTGAATTCTGTGCATTCTGACACTTTGAATGAAAATGAATGGCTTATAGATTCTGGATGTACTTTCCACATGTCACCATTTAAGGACTTGTTTTGCTCATATAGAGAAGTTAATAATGGGTTTGTGTCTTTGGCTAATGAGAAAAAATGTAAAATCTTTGGGATTGGGGACATTACATTAGCATGTGCATCTGGTTTTGGTCTAATACTTAAAAATGTTAGATATGTGCCTGATTTGTGCAATAATTTGATTTCTTGTGCTGCATTAGAAGATGATGGGTTCGAAGGAAAATGGGGAAGGGGCATGATGAAAATCATGAGGGGATCTTTGGTGGTCCTAAAAGCTGAAAAGCGAAATAACTTGTATGTTTGCATTGCCAAGTCTACGCCTGGTTCTGTAAATTTTGTCAAGGAGGACAAAACTGAACTATGGCACCGTAGACTTGGTCACATGAGTGGTAAAGGGTTGGAAATTATGCATAAAGCTGGGTCATTTGGAAATGATAAGCTCTCGTGCATGCCCTTCTGTGAGTCTTGTGTGAAAGGAAAACAACATAGAGTAAGTTTCCCTGTTTCCCCCGCTCCCAATAGGTCTAAATGTACTGGCATACTTGATTATTTGCATGCTGATGTGTGGGGACCTACCAGTGTTCCCACACATGGCGGAAAGATGTACTTTCTCTCGATTGTTGATGATTTCTCAAGAAAAGTATGGGTTTTGCTGTTGAAACAAAAATTTGATGTCTTTGAGAACTTTAAAAATTGGAAAGTTTTAATTGAAAATCAAACAGGAAGAAAGATTAGAAATCTTAGGACTGATAATGGTCTAGAGTTTTGCAATAATTCATTGAATGAGTTATGTGTAAAATCTGGAATTATGAGGCATAAAACGGTTCCCTACACACCTCAGCAAAACGCTGTGGCTGAAAGGATGAACCGAACTCTACTTGAAAGGGTGAGGAGCATGTTGGCTTCCTCTGGACTTTCTAAAGAGTTCTGGGGTGAAGCAGACTGTACTGCTACCTATCTAATCAATAGGTCCCCGTCTGTGCCTTTAGATGGTAAATGTCCTGAATCTGTTTGGTCTGGAAAATCAATTGACTTTTCTAATTTGTGAACTTTTGGTTGTGCTGCTTTTGCTCACCAGAAAGGTGATAAACTTGAACCTAGGTCTAGAAAATGTGTTTTTCTAGGATACCCTGATGGAGTGAAGGGTTATAGGTTATGGCTGAAAGATGAACCTGGTTTTAAGGTAATAATAAGTAGAGATGTCGTGTTTAACGAATCTGACTTTCCATGTTTATATGCCTCTATGGTTTTGTCTGCTTCTGACACTGCTCCTTCTGAGGTGGAGCAATCAGACTTATCTGCTTCTGATATGCATGATGACTTACCTGTTGAAAATGAGAATGTGGAAGATGTGTCTAATATGCCTGATAATGTTGATTACCAACTTGCTAGGGATAGACCTAGAAGAAACATTAGGCCACCTGCAAAATTTGATGACTTCCATATTGATACTCATGCTTTCAGTGTGTTTGAATCTGTTGATGATTGTGAACCTAAGACATATAAGGAAGCTTTGAAATCTAAAAACTCTAAAAATTGGTTAAATGCTATGAAAGAAGAAATGAACTCGTTGCATGTTAACCAAACCTGGACCCTTGTGCCTAAACCGGAACATTGTTATGTTGTTGACTGTAAGTGGCTTTATAAAATCAAGGATGAGGGTAAGAGAGTTAGATTTAAAGCTAGGCTTGTGGCTAAGGGTTTTACTCAAAAACAGGGGATAGATTATACGGAAATCTTTGCTCCTGTTGTTAAGTTTGTCACTGTGCGCATTATGCTTGCATTAGTTGCTCATTTTGATTGGGAATTGAAACAGTTGGATGTTAAAACTGCTTTCTTGCATGGTGACCTTGATAAAAAGATATACATGAGACAACCTGATGGTTTTGTTGATCCTAAAAAATCTGATCATGTATGCTTGTTGAGTAAATCCTTGTATGGTTTGAAACAATCACCAAGACAGTGGAATAAGAAATTTGATGAATGCATGATGTCTTTGAAGTTTAAGAAAAGCCTTTATGATCATTGCTTGTACTTTAAAGATAATGCATCCATGCCTATCTTCTTGCTTATTTATGTCGATGATATGCTCTTGGTGAGTCCTTGTCTGAAATCGATTGAACATGTTCAAAAATGCCTTAGTGATAATTTTGAAATGAAGTATCTTGGTGATGCTAAAAGAATCCTAGGGATGAACATAGAAAGAGATAGGAAGAATCGAACTTTACTTTTAAATCAGATTTCCTATGTGAAAAAGATTTTGAGTAAATTTGCTATGTCTAGTGCTAAGCCTGCTTCTGTGCCTCTTGCTGCCCATTGTGTGTTAAGTAAGGATTAGGCCCCAAAGACTGATTCTGAAATTGCTGAAATGACTAAGGTGCCATATTCTAATGCAATTGGTTCTGTGATGTATTTGACGATTAGTACTAGACCAGACATTGCATACACTGTTAGTTGCTTGAGTAGGTACATGTCTAACCCTGGTATGCCTCATTGGGATGCTGTGAAAGGGTTACTCAGGTACCTTAGAGGGTCTTCTGATGTTAGTCTAAAATTTGCTAGATCTGCTAATGGTGTAAATTTGATTGGCTATGTTGATTCCAATTATGCAAATGATAGAAATAATAGGAAGTCTACCACCTCCTATGTGTTCACTTTGTGTGGGTCTTGCATAAGTTGGAAATCTCAGTTACAGCATGTTGTTGCATTTTCGACTACTGAATCAGAATATATTGCTATTACTGAAGCCTTGAAAGAGGCTGTCTGGCTGAAAGGCCTATTGTCTGAAATTGGTTTTTCAGACGATAAAGTAGTAGTATTCTGATAGTCAGTCAGGGATTCAGTTGTGTAAAAATCCTGTGTTTCATGACAGAACTAAGCATATTGATGTTAGGTTTCACCTTATTCGTGACATTGTTGAGAAGGGAATTGCGTGCCTTGAGAAAATTCCATCTCAATTTAATCCTGATGATATGGGAACTAAGTGCTTATCTGTTGAGAAATTCCATTCATGCATGAGAACTTTGAACTTGGATCCTAATGATTAGATCTTTTGTTTATGTTGTTCTTAGGATAGACTTTGTCTCTGTTACATGATTTATGCTTTTGGCTTTGTGTCTATTCCATGCTTTGTGCATTTGACTTTGTGTCTACTCCCTGCTTTGTGCATTTGACTTTGTGTCACATTCGACTTTGTGTCGATTGACCGTGTGTCTTTCCCTTGGTGAAAAATAACATTCTTTGTGCTTGTTATCTCCTGTACTTTGTGTACGGGAGTTTGGCAATGATGATTCCTTCGTTTCCGTGATCGATCGACAGCTTAA
Organism: Ajuga chamaepitys; assembly: GCA_958295605.1. NCBI lineage: Eukaryota > Viridiplantae > Streptophyta > Magnoliopsida > Lamiales > Lamiaceae > Ajuga > Ajuga chamaepitys. Next base: position 7,798,388 of record OY282497.1, read on the forward strand.
GTGAATTGGGCCCAAGGTGGAGATTGTTGGTTTATAGGCCCAATTCGGGCAGCCCAATTAATCCCGGCCCAAACCAAAATGGCAGCCCCAACCTTTTATATCCCCCCACCAGATTCATTCCCCCCTTTTATGGTGTCTCTTTGATTCACGTATAATCAGTCATGGTTTTCTGCTCCATTCTTCCCTATAAGAATGGAGCCCCTTTTCTTTGTGAGATGTGTAGCAGAATTCATAGAGTGATACACTTTGTGTGTGTGAGGATTTCTGTCACCATTAACGACCCTTTTCTTCGTCTACGTCTTCCTTGTTCCCTTTGTGGGTCGGGTGAGTTGAGTGCTAGAGAAGAGTGTGGGTGTTACCGGGGTTTTGGGTTAGATATCTACTTTGTGTGGATATCACCCATTGAGTTCCAATTCGCTGCTGTCACTTAATCGATCGGAGACGGGCTCAAGGTTTTTCTGAGCCAAACTCGAATCTAGACCGCGGTTCGATTCCCAACAAAAACAATCACTATAAATTCACCGACCTTTAACCAATGATATCAAATCAATTAACAAATCTTGGTTCTACTTCTAACTTCCCCAAGTTCTCTGACAAAACTAAGTTTTCAATAATAAAAGTAAATGAGCAAATAGTTATTTTTCCACTCTTCATCATAAGAGCCAGCCATGGGTCTTTTTGTCGCCATGCTCTAATGGGTTTTCTAGCCAGTGGGCACCATGGAAGAGTGAAAAAAGTGGCGATGACGGAGGAGACAAAAGAAAACCAGTCTTCTTATATTTGGATATCGTTGTTGCCCATTCTTTTTTTTTTTTTTATGTTTAATTTTTTTATAAATAATATTTTATTTTAAAAACTTAATTTTAATAAGGGTGAAATTGATACTAAATGAGTTGTATTAAGAATTTTGTACTTATTTTCTAATTAGAAATAGGCTACGTTAAAAATTGAAATGCGTTAAAAAAATCAGTGGACTATGAATAGCGACTGCCTAAAATTTATTCACTCGAAAAAATTAATCAAGTCCCTGCCTAATTTCATTTAATCAAGCTTTAACCAATTATTATGAAGCCTATAATTGTTATCTTAATTGGCAATATGGTTAATTACGTACGTTAGTTGAATAAATTAAGACTACTTCATTATCTGTACAAAAAGTAAAGTCTCATGTACGCTAGATGTACAGTGCAATTTAGGTTTGGTATCACCATTTATACTTGAAAGATATTATTTGTTCAGGGTAAAAGTATTGTAATACATTTACTAAGAACAAGAAATACATTTTAAGCATAAAAAATAATATTTTTTCACCATGATACTTTACCTAGAACATATAATACATTTAAATATAAATACTAATATTCTTTTTGTCCATAACTCGAATCGCAAGAATATAAGATTTATACAACTAGTGAACAAGAGACCAACTAAAAAAGAATACTTCATTACTTAAATATACAAATTACTTTGAAAATAACACACCATGATATTTGAACATCCAAGAAATAGTTTTATCTATATATGTACGTTCATAAATTATCATGTGTATCAGGTGCACATATCTTAGATTCGTACAATTTTTATCTATAATTTTGTGGAGTTTCATAAAAAAATATCACGATTACGTTTTTAATAGGAGATGTTTTTCAGAACAATTAATATATTTCAATATAAAAACTAATATATTTTTAATAAAACCTTCTTACAACCAGTAAACTCACCCAACATAATCCATCGAGCTATAGAGTCTCATTGTTTCGTTATTACTTATAAGGCATTATACATCTTAAGGTCCTTAAAGTATTAATGTTTGTTTTAAATGGTCCTTAAAGTATCATTTTGTTTTAATTGGTCCTTGAAGTTATAAATTTTTAAATCAATTAGTCCCTGAAGTATTTTTTATTTCAATTGGTCCCTTATGTTTTGCAATTATTTCAATTGATCCTTAAACTATTACGAAATTCTAGCTTAAGGCCCCCTAAAAGAAAAAAAAAAAGATACATAAAATATGTGAAATCGCCGATTTAATTCAAAATAATATTATAATATATCTTTTATTAAATAAATATTGTGTATTTTTATTGTGATACTTTCACCATCAAACGGGGTGAATTATACTGTAATAGGATTTGAACAAAAGTTCGAGATTATAATTTCTCAATAATTTTATCCAAGCTTTGAGAAATACTTTGTGGTACTTTAATTTTAGTGATAATTTAGTTGAGATATTTTGAACTCTATCTATCTTGAATTTAATGTAAAAATAAATATTATTAACGAAAGGACTTTGAATTTTTATGTTTGAAGGTCTTTACAATATTTAAAAAAATTAAAGCTATTTCGTTGATAATGTTCAATTTTACTTTAAATTCAAGATAATTAGAGTTCAAAATATCTAGATAAAATTAGCACGTTTCTAACTAAAATAAAGTAGCACATAGTATTTTCTCAAAGTTTGGATGAAATTCTTGAAAAAATATAATCTCGGAGTTTTATTCAAATCGATATTTTTGTATAAATCACCTTCGTTTGAGGGGGAAAGCATCATAATGATAAATTACAAAACATTTATTTAATAAAAGATATGTTACAATTAATATCATTTTGAATTAAATCGGTGATTTCACATATTTTATGTATTTTTTTCTTCTAGGGGCCTTAAATAGATTTTTGTAATAGTTTAAGAATCAATTGATATAATTCCAAAACATAAGGGACTAATTAAAATAAAAAATACTTCAGGGGACTAATTGAATAAAAAAATTAGAACTTTAAGGACCAATTAAAACAAAATGATACTTTAAGGACTATTTAAAACAAACATCAATACTTTAAGGACTTTAAGATGTATATTGCCTACTTATAATGATTGTTGAAATCTCATGATACATACATATGTATACACACATATATATATATATTGTGAGTAGTCAGTAAAACGACTATCTTTAAAGAAAAAATAATTTAAATATAAAAAAACACATTTAATATTATAATTTGTAAACGAAAATCTTTGCAAAAAACAAATTTAATGACCCGTGACATTTTCACGGATACTGTACTAATTTTCAAAAAGAAAATGAGAAATAAAAATTTAAGCGCAAGCTGAACAACAACATTACAATATAAATTTTTTTGTTTAGCGAGTTTTTACACTAAAAGACTTTTGTCTCCGATATTCAATATTTGATAATATATATATATATATATATATATATATATATTATTTAAAGTTTCTTCCAATACAAAATCTTCGATACTAAAAATAATATCTCTAGTAGTAAAATTACCTTCATATTAAATTGTGGCGAAATAGTTTGCATTGTCACATAATATAACATTTGTGATGAAATATTAATTTTGTCGTCAATTCTATTAATACAAAAAGTGATGAATTGGTACTCGTTATCACTAAATATGAACATCTATGACCGAAGAATATTGTCACTTAACCTTTAAAAAAATTAATAACAAAATTTAATATTGCCACAATTAAAATATGACGGGCTATTATCTATCGTCGCCAAATTTAATGAAATAAGATGAAATAATTTTGTCACCTATTCATACAACTAATTAATAATGAAATAATATTTTGTCACACAAAATAAGTATTTGTGACGATAAATATCGTCGTAAGTTAATAATTTTTCTTTCGTTAAATAAAGTGGTGACAAATTGTGTTACATTGTCACTAAATAAAAGTATTGGTGACAAAAAAAATATTGTTATTAATTTCTTTAAACAATTAGTGACAATATATGACATTGTCATGAAAGAAAACAATTAGTGACACTAAATGTCGTCACTAGTTTTTTGGTAGTTGTCATCAAAAGGATTCCTTCCAAATTTTGATGCGAAATACTATCCCTAAAAATTATTGTGACACATTTACAGTCATCGTCATGATATATGCAAATTAGTGACGATAAAAATGGTTCATAATGACAAAAATAAAAGTTGTCACAAAAATGAATATTTTTAGGATGAAAATTAAATTCGTCACTCTTAAGTAACAAAAAGTGATAAAAATTTGTGTGTCAAGAATATTCGTCACAAAATATGTAATTTCTTGTAGTAAGTCCAGTTCCACGGTTCCCGAGTCGGATGCCCACCTCTAGGTAAAGGTATCTGAACAAATAATATCTTTAAGCATGAATACCTAATCCGAATTGCATTATGGACCTAGTGTACATGACACTTTACCCCTAAATTAATTACCCTCTCATTAGTTAAAAAACAAAAAAAGCAAAAAAAGAATTTTTGGGTAAAACAAGAAAAGTTAAGATAATTGAGATAGAATATACATATTTATTTATCCCATATGTTCATAAATCCTGTCTACACGTCTAAAAACAACTTTTGTTTGGGAACGGAGTGAGAGTTTTAAGGAGGAGTCAACTTGTAACCCATGAGATATTTTGATTTGGAGATTTGGTCAAATCTTTAGTTGATGATATATCTCTCAAAATATTTAATTTTTAATTCTTTTCTTTCATTCTAAAACGTCAATTAATATAAAATGAAGAGAGTGGTATTTAGTAATTTAAGTAAAAAATGAATAATATTAATTATCTTAAAATTTGAATAGAAGAATTGCGTAGGAAGTTGGACAATTCGTAGGCATATTAGTTTAGCCCGTTCCAATACGAACACTTCTATATGGGCCACATTCATTGGGAATCCAATTTATGTTCATATGTTTGCAAATAGCAAACCATTATCAGTCACTTATTATCCAATCTTACAATTTATGTTATTGATTTTCACATAGTATAAATGTTACTCCCTCCATCCCGAATGAATTTGCACTGGTCCCTCGGCACACATATTAAGAAAAGTTGCTTTTTGATAAATATTGACTTAGTCAAATTTGTTTTTACCTTTATGTGCTGGCAGATTCGTAATTATGTGATTAATGTGGGGTAGAACTGTAAAGTTTTATTTCTTGAAATGGAAAGTGTGCAAAAGGGGTGGGACATCCCGATTAGGGAAGTATGCAAGTTCATTCGGGACGGAGGGTGTATTTGTTTATTAAAGTTGCCTATTTGACATATCCTTTCTCTTTTATAATTAAAATCATATATAAATAATTGTTATGTTCAAATAAGAGTCATATTTTAAAAGTTAATGTCTGGTTGTATTATTTTAAGTAAAAAAATTATTTTTATATAAAAAATTAATTATATAATTGAATATGCGAAATAAAAAATAAAATAAGTACGAATTGATAATTTTCAAATTTTTGTACTTTCATAAATTAATAAAAAAAAGTTGTAAATTTTTAGACAAGACTCTTAGTATAGAAAGGAATGAGTATTGCTTTTTGACGTCACGATGACTGCATAGTCCATTAAGCCATTGAGACTTTTGCCTCCAGCCCAAAATGTGGAGGGGCTTTATAAATATAAACACGTTCTTTTTAGTTTGTTAGTGTGTAATATTATTGTTACATTTATGTTATTTTAAGTAACTTAAAATATCTAAAATTACTAACACGATTGATTGAATCAGTTTCTATTTTTTTTTTTTTTAAAAAGAGCAATATTGTTTTAAATGCGAATAAAGAAATCAGTAAATGCTTTTACTCAGTAATCATATTCTTGAATGAGATAATTCGAGTTCGACTAAAATTTGTTAAATTATTGAACACCTCTCCTCTAGGGTTAGGGTTTCCTTCCCTTCAGTCAGCCTTTTCCCCTCTATTTTATGTGATTCTTTGCCCTTTTTCTACCTTTTGTATAAGGTTTTTATACTCTACGTTATAGTTTGGGGATCCTTCACAGTTTCTATTGGGGAGTGATTTGGTTTTCGTTGTTGTTATTTCTTTTGAGCGAGGAGTTTGTACTGTTTGATCTACTCATCATGGAAAATGACGTTGTTGCTCCCTTGGCTAACATGTGGGACGCACTACAACTTTCTGAATCGGCGGCGAAAGAGGTAGTGGTCGAAATTGTTGGGGTTTTGGCGGTAGATGTTGGTTTTATGATGAAATTACCGATTGGGGTGCGAGATTTTGGGATGGCGTTGCGCTGTATATAGCATTTCGATGGCTCTTTGGAAGTGGTTACTATTGGGAAGGTGATGTTTGCTTTTCAATTATGGGAGGCTACCGAATGCGCTAGGGTTTTATTGAACCAACCATGATATTTCAAAGGCGCTCTGTTGGGGTTGGCTCGGTTGAGTGGCGATCAAAAGCTGAAAAGTTTAGCCATCATGCATGTTCCTTTTTGGGTTCAACTTCATGGCCTTCAGTTTAGACACATGATTGATGCAGTTGGTAAGGCGATCAATAGTAAGATCGAGAGGGTATTGAAGGTTGGTACGCGTCGGGGCATGGGCGAATTTTTGCGAGTCCGATTGTTGATTGATATCACGAAACCTCTTTATGGTGGCACAACCGTGTCTATACAAGTGTGCTTTCCGTTATCTTATGCAGGTATGAGAAGCATTCTGATTATTGTTACGTTTGTGGTATGTTAAGTCATGTGTAGGGAGATTGCAAGGTGGTTGCGGATGTTAAGGAGTCAGGGAAATCAATTTCGAGGCAAAATGAGCCATGGTTGCATGCGGATGGGCAAGGCCTGTCCACTATGGGGATAATTAAGGGCTGCTTGATGATGAGGCATATTCTATGGCGAGTTGTGAAGGGGTCTCAACTAAGCGTGAGGGTAGTATGGTTATGGTTGTGAAGGCAGCTGATACAGTGTTGGGGGCGGGGGGGGGGGGGGGGGGGGAGGAGGAGGGACGGAGGCTGGTCCGTCAGTAGCCCTGCCAACTGGTCTTTACTGACACCTAATTCGATGAGGATGCGCGCCTTAGGGCGTCTTTCAAGTGTAGCTTCAGCAGCTGATGCTGGATCATAGGTTGAGGTGGAAACGAGTGAGTGGTGTTTAAGCAGCATAATTTGTCGATGGGTGGCAGGGATAGGGAGCAGAGGGTTATTGGGTTAGGTTTTGATGTTATTGTTCTCATCTCGGGTGTTTTTGAGAGGTTGATGGGCGGGGGAGAGGGGGGTTAGTGGTGGTGGCTCACGTAAATGGGGTACAGATAGATGAGCCAACCGGGAGTTAGTGGAAAGTGCTGGGAGGGTCAATCAGCTGGGGGGTTGTCTGAGAGGAAGACAGGGAAGAAACTTGTGATATGCGATGATGAATTGATAGATGGAACAGAAAAGACTAAGGCTAGTTCCAATGGAGGATGATTAGCTTTATAGTCCGGCGGTGTCTGGGGGCTCCTAGCACCACCAGTTGCAATGAATCGTATAGTTTGGAATGCGCATGGACTTGGGAACCATCGCACATTCCAGAATCTTCGGCAACTGATTGTCGAAAAAGACCCTGTTGTTTTGTTTATTTGTGAATAAAAAATTTCTATTGCTTCTTGTTCTAGATTTCATATGTTGTTTAATTTGTCGGGTATGTTTTGTGTTGACTCTGAGGGTCATAGTGGTGGTTTTGATATTTTTTTTTGGAAGAATATTGTCAATGTTGATGTTTTATCATATTCGAAAGGCCATGTGGATTGTTGTGTTTCTTATTTGTCTATGAGCTAGCATTTAACAGGTTTTAATGGAAATCCATCTCATTTGTGTACTCGGTCGTAGTTGTTACTAAAATATTTATGTGGTATAGCTAAATTGAAAGAAATGCCATGGGTTATTGGAAGAGACTTTAATGAAATCTTAAATGATTCTGAAAAATATGGTGGGGCAATTTGGCCGACTTCTCAGATGAATTTTCTTTGTGATGTTTTGTCCAATATTGAAGTTCAGGATTTGGGTTGTATTGGCGAATTTTATACCTGGTTCAATCAGAGGTGTGATGGGGAAGTGATATTAGAGAGGTTAGATCATTATGTTGATTTGCTGTCTTGGCGGAATCTATTCCTGATGGCTACGGTCACTAATTTGGACTTATTTGGCTCTGATCACTGGCCGGTATGTCTCACTTTAAGATCTACGAGCCTGGCAGCTCTAATTTGTCATCAGCCTAGATTTTTCTTTGAACATGCCTAGTCATTGGAATCAAATTTCTTGGAATTGGTGGAGGGATTATGGGGCTGAGCTTCCTCATGATGTGCAATTGGTTCGGAAATTGGTAGTTACATAATCTTTCTTACGCCAATCGTCTTCAAGCCGGTTTAGTCTGCACAAGAGTGTGATTACGTATACTTAGCGGAGACTTAATTTGGCTTTTAGGTTGCAGTTGGATGGGATTCTAAGGTTCGTGTTTTGCAGAGAGAGCTTGAGATCTTATGTGCAAAAGAGGATATGTACTGACAACAAAGGGCAAGAGTTGACTGGTTGCAACAAAGGGACCGAAATACTCAGTTTTTTCATGTTACAGATATAGAACAGTGTCGGTAAAATACTATTTTAGGGATGATAAATAAGCACGGGAATTGGTGTTTGGCGGTGCCAACAATGAAGGAAATTATTTTGAGCTTTTATGATGAGTTATTCGCAAATTCGAATCTCTCACTTACTGAGATGCAACATATTATTGATATTATTGAGCCTTGTATATCAGGTGCCCAGAGGGAGTATTGAGTGAGACCTATTTCAGATGAAGATGTGAGGGTGGCTTGATTTGAATTCATCCTTCGAAAGCGTCGGGTCTTGATGGGTATACAACTTTTGTTCTTTCCGAAAACTTGGTCGTTTATAGGAGACGATGTGTTTCATACAGTACTGGATATTTTGAACAGCGATGCTGCTATGAGTGTTATGAATCAGTACTTCTCACACACACAATCAATTCACAAATAGTAGCGAATGTAAAACAACAAGAAACTCGGCCACAAGAAACCGAACGCTGAACAAAAATAGAAAATGATGAACACAGGGATTTTACGTGGTTCGATCAATGTGATCTACATCCACGGAGATTCTATACACCTCAATTCACTCCACTTATCAATCAATTACAAGAATTAATCCAGAAAACTACAAACCCCAATTCACAGACCGAATTGAGCTCAAGAACCCTAGTTATCTAATTCTATTGATTGAGTAATGTTTACAGAGGGAAAGTAACGTGAATCAACTCGTAACTTCAAGTGGTTTAATGTATATAAAGGACGGAGCTCGAATCAGGGTGTAGAAGTAGTTGTAACCAATTTTGTCCTCAATTGCACAAAACTGTTTCAGCGGCCTTTCAACAACGGTTTTACATGCAATAGTTTAATCCGTTGCAAACGACAGTTATAACCGCCTTGACTCCGGTTTCCATTTTAACATTTTAACTGATTCGGCTAAAACCCGGTTCTTCCACCCGGTTCTTCACATTCTAAACCCGGTTCTGGACTCCTCAAATCCTCTACTACAATCCATGATCACTTGATGATATTGAATTGATGTCTACAAATCTCCACCTCAATGAACTCAATTGTATTTCATCACCTCATCCTGCCTTGTCTTCCAGGTTTATCACACCATTCAAGCCCAATCAGGCTTGAGCAATGAACCATTTTACTCCCAGGAATTGCCTTGGTTAGAAAATCAGCTGCATTGTCCATAGTATGAACCTTCTTCACCTCTACAGATCCTGCTTCAATCACATCCCTTGCAAAGTGAAGTCTAACATCAATATTCTTATACCTCTCATGAAAAGCTTGGTGTTTCACAAAGTGAAGTGCACTCTGGTTGTCACATTGAATGGTAACACAACCTTGTCTGATCCCCAAGTCTTTGAGGATTCCCTTGAGCCACAAAGCTTCCTTGATTGCCTCAGTTAAGGCAATGTATTCTGCCTCAGTAGTTGATAAGGCAACCACAGGTTGCTGCACACTTCTCCAGCTTATAGCTATCTTATACAAGGTAAAAACATAGCCTGTAATAGATTTCCTTGTATCTAGGTTCCCAGCAAAATCTGCATCAGCATACCCAACAAGAGGTACAACACTAGCTTCTTGCTTCTCAAACTTCAGACCTAAATTGACTGAGCCTTTCAAATATCTCAAGACCTGTTTTAATGCTTCCTAATGAGCCTCTCCTGGATTTGACATATACCTGCTTACCAAAGAAACACTATAGGCCAAATCTGGCCTGCTGCATATCATTCCATACATCAAGCTGCCAACACCACTGGCATATGGAACATTCTTCATGTGAATGGCTTCTACTTCTGTCTTTAAACATTGTTCTTTGGATAGCTTGGTTTGTTGGCTAACTGGAATACTTAATGGCCTGGACTCATGCATGTGAAATCTCTCTACAACCTTCTGCAAATACTGCTTCTGTGAGAGCCAAAGTGTTCCAGACTTCCTTTTTCTAATGATATCCATCCCCAGAATCTTCCTTGCTTCTCCAAGATCCTTCATGTCAAATTCTGAGCTCAATCTTCCCTTTAACTGTTGTATTTTGTCCATGCTCTTACTGGCAATGAGCATGTCATCCACATACAATAACAGAAACACTTGTTCAAGCCTTGGACCTTTATCAAAGTATACACAGCTATCATACAAGCTTCTTATGAAACCTGCATTGATCATGAATTCATTGAACTTCTTGTTCCACTGCCTTGGACTTTGCTTCAAACCATAAAGTGATTCCCTGAGAAAACAGACCTTCTCGTCATTTCCTGGAATCACAAAGCCCTCAGGTTGCTTCATGTATATTCTCTCAATGAGATCACCATGCATGAATGCTGTCTTAACATCTAACTGTTGTAGTTCCATGTCTTCTTGTGTAACTTTTGATAAAAGTAGTCTGATAGAGCAATGCTTCACAACAGGAGAAAATACCTCATTATAATCAATGCTTCCCTTTGTGTAAAGCCCCTTGCCACAAGCCTTGCCTTGGATCTGATTTTATCAGCCTTTCCAGCCTCCACCTTCTTCTTGTAGATCCACTTTGAGCTAACTAACTTCTGCCCCTTTGGTTTGTCTACAAGTTTCCAAGTTTGGTTTCTCTCCAAAGATTCCATTTCCTCCATCATGTCCCTTATCCAATGTTCACTTTCACTGCAATTGATTGCTTCCTTGAAACTGTTTGGCTCTTGAAACTCAAGGTCTTCAGCTACACTTAATGCATAGTAAACACTTCCAACTTGTCCATAGAAATCAGGCCTGTGGATTTGCCTCCTTGGTCTATCTCTACCAATACTATAAGTTCTGAGATTTGAAATCTCAGGTTGGTCTTCATCCTCTTCTGATGAACTGTCATTACCTGGTTGAGTTTGAACATTATTCTCTGATGATTTCTCTTCATCAGTAAGCTCCACCTGAATGGAAATTCTTTCAGATTCTATAGCACCATCAGCCTCTTCTTGACTTCTAGTAGAGTTGTATCCCATCACAGCCTCATTGAATCTCACATCTCTACTTATCAACAGTTTCTGGTTTCCTTGTTCCAAACACCATAACCTGTAGCCTTTGATACCCTCAGGATATCCTAGAAATACACACCTCTGTGCCCTTGCATCAAGCTTGTCTTGCTTGATGTGAGCATAAGCCAGACAACCAAACACTCTCAAGTCATCATAGTTTGGTACCTTTCCACTCCAAACCTTTTCTGGAGTCTTAAATCCTAGAGTTGATGATGGTGATCTATTTATCAAATAACATGCTGTGTTCAGTGTTTCTCCCCAGAAAGATTTGGGTAATCCAGCATCAATCAGCATACATATAACTCTCTGAAGCACAGTCCTGTTAAACCTTTCAGCAACACCATTTTGTTGAGGGTTCATTGGGACAGTTCTGTGCCTTGTGATGCCCTTATCTTCAGAAAACCTTGTGAACTCAGTAGATAGATATTCCAAGCCATTATCAGTCCTAAGATGTTTCAACTTCTTCCCTCATAGATTCTCCACCTGGCTCAACCATGTTTTAAACTTAAGGAATGCATCACTCTTGTTCCTTAAGACATATACCCATATTTTTCTACTGTAATCATCAATGCTGGACACGGAATACCTTCCTCCTCCATGTGTCTCTGTCCTTGAAGGCCCCCATATGTCAGAGTGTACATAGTCAAGTGGTTCTTGAGTAGAATGAGCCCCTTTAGCATAAGGCAGCTTCTTCGCCTTTCCTAAAGCACACTTGTCACAAAACTCAAGTGTTTGATTCCCTATTTCACCAATTATACCCCTCTTGGACAGCTCCTTCAACCCTCTCTCTCCAATATGACCCAGCCTTTTATGCCACTTCATGAAATCCTCTCTACTTATCATAGATTCAACACAACCTATCACAGGAGAACCAATCAAGATAAACAGGCCATAGAGTTGCCTTCCCTTGATTACCAGTTTGTTGTGTTTAGTGATATGAAGTTACCCATCTGTGGAGTTGAAATGACATCCACTTGCCACAAGAGAACCAAGAGATAGGAGATTTCTCTTAAGACCAGGAACATACCTCACTTTTGAAATGGTTCTGATGACTCCATCATACATCTTGATCTGAATTGATCCTGTGCCTTTAACTCTGCAGGAGTGGTCATTTCCCAGTAGCACACATCCACCATCTTCTTTCTTTAAGTCTTTGAACCAGGATTCATTTGGGCACATGTGGAATGAACAACCTGTATCAAGAACCCATTCCTTTTCCATCTTTGTATCTGTGATGTTTAGAACTTCAGGAGAATCATCTTGATGTTCAGTCATAGCCACTTCTGCCCTTTGATTGTCCTGCTTCTTCTTCTTTTGTGGGCAATCCTTATTCAAGTGTCCAGTTTGCTTGCACTTGAAACACTTTCTATTCTCAACCCAGTCTCCATTCTTCTTTGAATTCTGAGTTCCAGCCTTGTTATCCTTGGATCCCTGGAACTTCTTCTTTTGATTGTTCTTCTTGAACTTTATGCTCAAGCCTTCTCCAGCTTGAGTAGAACCCTTATCTCCCTGAGTTTGAAAACACTTTGTCTTCAAAGCTGAGAGGATAGACTCATAACTGACCTTTCCATCCCTCCCAAACATCAATGCATCCTTGAAGCTTTCCATGGACTTTGGAAGAACATTCAACACCATCAAAGCCTTGTCATCATCCTCAAAGTTCACACCCAGGTCTTCTAGTTCTTCAATCATCTTGACAAATTCATCAAGTTGATCAGAAATGGCCTTATCATCAGTAATCTTAAAAGACATCAATTTCTGCTTCTGAAACAGTTTATTTGATATTGACTTGGATTGATAAAGTTCTTCCAATTTTCCCCATGCCTCTACTGCATTCTTGCACTTGGATAACTCCCTCAAAGGTTTATCACCCAAACACAGAAATATCAGGCTCAGATCCTTCTTATCCACTTTTGAGAACTTTGGTTTCTCAGCATCAGACCATTGATCAATGGGGAGGAGTGCAGAATCTAAACCATTTTGAACCAACATTGCATTCATCTTGATTTTCCAAAGAGAGAAGTCATTCTTACCTGAAAACTTCTCCACATCCATCTTAACTCCAGCCATTCTCCTTAACTCTTCGTGTGTGTGAGCTAGTTTCCCACAGATGGCGCCACTTGTTATGAATCAGTACTTCTCACATACACAATCAATTCACAAATAGTAACGAATGAAAAACAACAAGAAACTCGGCCACAAGAAACCGAACGCTGAACATAAATAGAAAATGATGAACACAGGGATTTTACGTGGTTCGATCAATGTGATCTACATCCACGGAGGTTCTATACACCTCAATTCCCTCCACTTATCAATCAATTACAAGAATTAATCCAGAAAACTAGAAACCCCAATTCACAAACCGAATTGAGCTCAAGAACCCTAGTTATCTAATTCTATTGGTTGAGTAATGTTTACAGACGGAAAGTAACGTGAATCAACTCGCAACTTCAAGTGGTTTAATGTATATAAAGGACGGAGCTCGAATCAGGAAGTAGAAGTAGTTGTAACCAATTTTGTCCTCAACTGCACAAAACTGTTTCAGCGGCCTTTCAACGACGGTTTTACATGCAACGGTTTAATCCGTTGCAAAGGACAGTTATAACCGCCTTGACTCCGGTTTCCATTTTAACCTTTTAACTGATCCGGCTAAAACCTGGTTCTTCACATTCTAAACCCAGTTCTGGACTCCTCAAATCCTCTACTACAATCCATGATCACTTGATGATATTGAACTGATGTCTACAATGAGTGAGTGGAATCGAACATTGATTACACTTATTCTTAAATTTCATTGATACATGTTCTTTATACATGCATTTTAGGTCGGTTTAGGAGTATATTTTGTAAAATTTTTATGTGTACTTAGCCGTTATGTGCTTAAATTCGCTATATTGGGCTAGATGACATGTTTGTACTTGTTTTAGTATTAATCAGGTAATTATACGCTAAAAAGTCCATTTGAATGAAGTTTGGTTAAGAGACGAGCATGATGATGGGAAGAAACAAAGAAAAGACGAGTAGAGACAGAATAAGCTGAAATGGACTCGGTCGAGTTGAAATATGTGATTTTCTGAGCATTGGACATAATAGGCCAACTCGACCGAGACCAAGAAGGTGACTCAATCCAAAATGAGTCAAGCATAACCTATGCCGAGGGCAGAATAAACCAACTTGGGCGAGGCGATAAGTGGACTTGAGTGAGTCATTTGAGGCGGCCAAATTTGACTTACACTCATTTTGACTTATTTCGAGCATTTTCAACCCTAATCCTCCTCAACTTATAAATACAAGTCCCCTAGTCCAAAATTACCAGACTTTCATCATCGGAGAATACTTTGGAGACGAGATCCAAGAGCAAGGAACGGCGAGACGGAGATCGAGATCAAGAATCAGGTTTTTTTTTTTACTTCATTCCTTTTAGTTATTGACCAGTTTCGTTTGTCTACGAAATACATTGTTTCTTAACTTCAGACATGAGTAGCTAAACATCTTATGTTCTAAGGTTAGAAAGTATATTACGAAAATACTATATTTTGATCTATTCATTTAATTCTAGGCTCCATTCTTATCGTTTATCTATGTGTTTGTTTTATTCATATGATATTATCGAATTGATCACTTGGTTATTATCTATTAGTTTAACGATTCGGCATCTGATAGAAGAGTTTCGTTAATACACTTACAACACATAGCCTAAATATCAATATTCGTCCGAGAGGAGTGAGGTGTTTACGTAGGCATTTGTTTAGGTACCTTTGACAGTCTTAGGTTTAGTTAGCTTGAGAGGGTGATTATTCCTAATTGATCAACAGATTAGCATCGTCTGAGAGGAGGGTTAATCAACATATGTGCCGTCTAATAAACGATAGGAATGGTTTAAAAGTCTAGAATTTAGGATAGTCATACATAGGAAGTCGTAATTGAAATCGAAGCCCTAGAATACGTCTTACTTTCATCTGAATTTCCCTTACTGTTTAATTTCTTGTTTGCCAAGTAATTCTTATTTTATTAGTTAATTTATGCAATTTAGGTTTTAGAATATATAAAACTCATTCAATTATCCGAGAGTCTAGATAGGGTAGAAGTATTAAATTAGGGTATCAAGTTAGACATAGTAAATAGTCTCTGGGGAATCGACATTGTTTGCCACTAGCTACTGTAGCACCGTACACTTGCGGTAACACTAGGGTTAAAATTTAGTGCATCAAGTTGGTTGCCCTGTTGCCGGGGACTGGTAACTATGTTGGCTTTTATTTTGATAAATATTTCAATACTAGACTAGATATTATTTTCAACACATTTTTTTTTTTAATTTCTCTTCGGTTTTATGCTGGTTCTCTTGTTCTTAATCTTAGGTAGCACATGCAAACCCGATCTCAAGGGAAGGATAAACTCATTCCTTTTGAGCCAAAAATTGAAGCTATTGCCTGTAAACTCATAACAAAGAAAGACTAGGAAAAAATATGGCCGGCCTACCTAAAAACGCAACTGTTGAAGACATGATCAGAAAACTTTTTGGGGGGTGGTAAATACTATGAAGATACAAATGAACAATATGCAACAACCACTTCAGCCCGCAAGCACCAGCACTAGCTATGCAAGAAGCTGATCAGACAACTATCGGGGACTGTTTACGTTCGTGCCAAATCAGCGGTATGGAGGAGTCGAACCACCACTGGTTTAAGCTAATGGCTTTGAACTGAAGCCAACTCTAATTTCAATAGTACAGCTGAATCAGTTTGGTGGGGGACCATTGGAAGACCCCAAAGTTCATCTAGGTAGGTTCAAGAGAATATCTGAAACTTTGAAAGTAAATTAAGTGCCACATGAACAAGCTAAGTTATGGCTATTCCATTTCTCATTAAAAGAGAGAGCTCTAAACGGTTTAACTCCCTGTAAGACGTGACTACATAGGATGAGCTGAGTACACGTTTCTTGCTGAAATACTTCCTACCGGGCAAGATGCTCGAACTACAAGCCGAGATAACTCAGTTCAGACAGCTGGATGGAGAGCCACTCGGGGAAGCATGGGAGTGGTTTTAGGGATCTTCTCTGGAATTTCCCTCAACACGGGTTCACTCAAGATCAACAAATCTACGAGTTTTATAAAGGGCTACTTGGGCCCGTGAGAGTACTTGTAAACGTAGCAGTAGATGGATCCATTTTAGCAAAGAGCATAAGAGCTGCATTCGCCATACTAGATGAGATGGCTGCCACTAGTTGGCAGTGGCCGAATAAACCAATCAGCCTAAGAAGGTAAATAGCATCTCAGAGGTAGAACCATCAGATGCAGGGGTAAACAAGATGGAAGCTCAAATAGGTGCTATGGCTAATAAGCTAAATCTGTTGACAAGTGTGACACTAGCCTAACATACTGAGCCAAACTTACAGCAGCCACCTATGCAGGAAGTAGTTGAAGATACAAACTGTGTTAATCAGAGAAATTTCAACAACTTTCAAGGCAATTAGAAGAGATACAATCAATATCAGCAGAGTGCAAGAAATCATCCTAATCTCTCGTACAACAATCCCAACAATTCTCTTCAATCGCCATTGAGATTCGCAGTTACAAATGGTATGATTCACGAAGGATAGACTCAAGAAGGGTTTAGTGTAGTCAAATTTTGCCAAATATGAGGAACATATGAGCAAGTTAGAGAAGAAGCTGGGGAGTACCTCCATGGATATGAATAAAAATAAGGTAAGTTTAGGGGCGAATATGAGTGTCATACAGACGTATATGGGTCAAATAGCACAAGCTTTGGGATCCCAACATTAGAAGGGACAATTCCCCAGTGACACCATAGTTAACCCAAAGGAACAGTGCCAAGCCATTCGTGTTAGGAGTGGCACTGAATATGAAGGATCCAAACTGCTGGTAGATAAAGAAAAAGCTGTAGAGAAAGAGCACTTAGAAGAAGAGAATGCTTCTCAAGAAAAGGAGCAAGAGTTGGAACCAAGTCAGAATAAGGCCGCAAACTTGAGGTCCATTATTACTGAAGATAGATGGAAATACATACCCTCACTTTCCTTATGAAGCTTTTTGGAGGAAGAAAGTTGACGAACAGGTTGGCACAATTTTTGGAGATCTTTAAGAAGATTCAAATCAACATTCCTTTTGTTGATGCATTACAACATATGGAAAACTACACAAAGTTCCTAAAGGAGGTGATAGCAAGGAAGCAACAGCTTTAAGACTATGAAACAATCAACTTGACAGAAGAATGTAGCGCTGTGATCCAAAGAAAGTTACCTTTAAAGCGTAAAGATCCAGTTAGTTTTATTATTACTTGTACTATTGGTAATGAGGTCTTTAAGAGGGCACTATGTGATTTAGGAGCTAGCATTAATTTGATGCCTTTATTCATATTTGACAAATTAGGAATAAGCACAATAAAACCCACTACAATCACTTTACAAATGTCTAATTAATCTTAACTTATCCAAAGGGCATTTTAGAGGATGTTTTATTCAAAGTTGGCAAGTTCATTATTCCGGCGGATTTCGTAGTATTAGATATGTTAGAAGATAAGGAGGTTCCCCTAATCTTAGATCGTCCATTTTTTACAACGGTTAAGGCACCAATAGATGTTACAAAAGGTGAATTAACTCAAAGGGTAAATGATGAAAATCTAACATTTTCTATATACAAGGCTATGCAATACCACGATAGGGAAGAAGAAAAACAAATTGACATGTGTAGTTCCTTTCTGTGTCTAGATGTTACATTACATAGAGAACTTATTACCCTTATTGAGGATAATTCATTAGAAATTTGCTTATCTAATTCTATATTTTTTATTCATGACATTAATATTTTAATCTTGATTTTGTGGAAAGTGTTAGTGCATTAAACTCTCTGTAGGGGTCCCAATTGATAGCACTAAGAATGAGGATAAAAGCAAGAAGGCGGTGCAAGTAGAGCCAAAAGAAATTGCACTTGGACCCATACTAAAACTATTATCGGATCATCTATGAATTTCTGGATGATGAGAAAAATAATCCGGTAATAATTTTTACTTACTTGACTTATGCTAATTGTGAAAAACTACTAAGGGTATAAAAAAACATAAGCCAGCTATAGGATGGACAATATATGATGTAAAAGGGATTAGCCCGACTGTGTGCATGCATAAAATATTGATGGAGGAAGTAAATAAGCCAAGTTTCCAATATCAGTGTAGATTAAATCCAGGGATGCAAGAAGTAGTTAGGAAAGAAGTACTTAAGTGGTTAGATGCGGGTATTGTATTTCCTATCAATGACAGTAAATGGGTGAGTCCTAGTCAAGTGGTTCCTAAGAAAGGGGGGATGACAATAGTTAAAAGCGACAATGATGTAATCATCAACACTGGGTTAAATACGAGTTTGCGGGTATGTATTGATTATAGGAAATTAAATGTGGCCACTCGTAAAGACCACTTCCCTCTCCCATTTTTAGACCAAATGCTTGATAGGTTAGTGAGTTAAGAGTTTTACTACTTTCTAGATGGTTATTTGGGGTACAATCAAATTATGATCGTCCTGGAAGACCAAGAGAAGAACGTATTTTAGTGTCCTTATGGGATATTTATTTTTCGTAGAATGCCATTTGGTACACGTGGTAGTGCACACACTTTTAGGTCAATTTAAGTGTCTTTTTACGGACTTTTGTGTGCATTTTCACGTGTGTTTTGTGCGTTTATTTCTCATCGGGCAATTTGACGTGTTTGGTTCATTTCCATGTCAAGACAGGTGAATTAAGGCCGAAAAACAGGTTCGAAGATTTCAAATTGACAAATCGAGCTCAAAGGAAGAAGAAAACAAGGAAAAATAGGGGACCATGCCCGAGGTGGTGAGGCCACGCCCGTGGCTCAAGCCACGGCCGAGGCAGTCCAACGCCACGGCCGTGGTCATTCCTCCAGAGAAGGCCACATTTCAGCATCATTTGCCACGACCGAGGCAAACAAACACCACGACCGTGGCGATCCAAACCCCACGACCGCGGCCTGAATCAGCCGCAGCCGTGGCCAGTCCTCCAGAAGTAAAGGCAAATTCAGTCCAAGAAAGACCACGGCCGAGGCAGGATCTAGACCACGGCCGCGGCCCCAAATTGGGCCCAAAACCCTTGTTTTCACCATGCCCGCGGCCAACTTTGTGCCACGGCTGCGGCGGGGTTCCCTGTTTTAAAAACCCAAACACGTTTTTGCCTAAATTTGAGCTAACACTTTCTCCCCTATATATATATATCCTCTAATTCGATTTTGACATAACCTAGAACCCATCCCCCTCACATAATCAGCCACTTTTCTCCATTGGAAGCAAAGGAATGGAAGGGATCTTGATCTTCAACCCTAACTTTTGGTTCTTTCTATCCTATTTTCATGTTTTCTTTAATTTTCTGTTATTTTATCTTTGTATTAGGTAAAATGGGTGACTAGCACCCTTTAGTTCACTCTTGATTATTGTGGAACCTTGAGTTCAAGACATTTATGTGATTATTACGGTTAATGTTACCGAAAATATTGTGTATTCAAGTGTTTTGTGTTATTTGCTGTTATTGACTCACATTTATGAATTGATTATTGGATTGATCACCCTTTAAGGGATTTGTGAATGTGTTGCTAGAATAGGAAATTACTATCCGTAATTGTAGAATTTCCGATTCCCGTGTAGCAAACAATAGATTTATTTATTGGTGATAACACAAAGTTCAACCACTAAAACCGAGCTTGCGAGTTTTATGTTGAATTTATCTCGTTGTCCTAGTGTTTAATGCATTTGGTGATTGAATCTAAGAGAGCTTGTTCGAGGATTCGATTAAACTGAATATGGTTAGTTGAAGAGCTTGTTTTGATTAACTAAGATTAAGGGATAACAAGGCTATTAGAGCTTGTTAATAGTCTTGAGATAAGGGCTAGAATCACGATTGAATAGGGCATTAACAATAGTTGCATCAATGGTCTAAGACCAAGGGAAAGCATGATCAAGGGTGGCTTGTTTTACTATTTAAAAACCAAAAACCAAAACAAATCTCTTTATTTGTCTTTTTTTTTTTATTTAGGTTTTAGTTGTTATTTCATTAAATTCCCCCCACTTCTTTATTGTTTTCTAGTTTATTTACATTATATTTCTTGATCATAATAGCTTAATATAATGAAGCAAAATTGTTCGATCGTTCCTCGTGGGATCGACCCTTACTTGCCACTCTACTAGTTAGAGTTGTAAGATAAGGTTAAGTGTATATTTCTACACATTAATTCGGTAGTAAGAAACGACGCTACCACCATTCGGGAAAGGTAATGCACCTTCAAACGTTGCTTGATGGCCATATTTAGTGGGCTAATAGAAAACGTAATGGAGGTTTTTATGGATGACTTTTCTATTTTTAGGTCATCTTTCGACCATTGTGTATATAACCTTTCTCTAGTGCCGTAACGGTGTGTAGACACTAACTTGTTCTTAAACTGCGAAAAATGCCACTTCATGGTAAGAGATGGCATAGTACAAGGCCATAAAATTTATGATACTGGTTTGGAGGTTGATAGAGCAAAGGTAGTAACCATTGAGAAGTTACCTCCTCCAACGAATGAAAAAGCGGTACGAAGCTTTCTTGGCCATACGGGATTTTATAGAAGGTTTATTCGTGATTTCTAAATAATTTCTAAGCCTTTATCTCATCTTTTGGGAAAAAGTTGCTGCTTTTCTTTTTAATGATGCATGTGTGCAAGCGTTTGAACTTTAAACAAGGCATTGGTATCCGCTCCAATAATGATCACCGAATTGGTCCAAACCATTCAAGCTAATGTGTGATGCAAGCGATATGGCTGTAGAGGCAACTTTAGGCCAAAAGAGAGACAAGATATTCCGAGTCATCTATTATGCTAGCAAGACTCTTGATCCTACCCAAGTCAATTACACCACTACGAAGAAGGAGATGTTAGCAGTCGTCTATGCCTTTGATAAGTTCCAATCCTATTTGATTGGAGCTAAGACCATAGTTTACACCTACCATGCAGCGATTTGGTTCTTGTTCGATAAGAAGGACTCAAAGCCATGATTGATCAAATGGATTCTCTTACTTTAAGAGTTTGATTATGAGATTAGAGACCGGAAGGGATGTAAAAACGTGGTTGCTGATCACCTATCCAGAATTACAAATGAAGCGGATAAGGAAGGGCAAATGGAAGCAATCCAAGAGACATTCTCCGATGAGTACATCCTAACAGTTGAAGATATTCCGTGGTACAGTAACATAGTTAATTTCTTGTCTTGTGGAGTTCTACCTCATGATTTGACATCTCATCATAAGAAAAAGTTCTTTTATGATGCTAAATTATACATATGAGATGACCCATACCTTTATCGGAGGTGTGCTAATACGATCATGCGGAGATGTGTTCATTGTTCTGAAGTGAGGGACATCATTAAGCAGTGCCATTCATCTCCAAGTGGAGGTCATTTTGCTTCGACAAGAACAACTGCAAAAGTGTTACAAAGTGGGTTCTACTGGTGGTCGATCTTTAAGGATTGCCATGATTATATAATGCAACGCGATCGATGCCAAAGAACAGGGGGAATTTCGAGGAAACATGAGAATTGTTTAACGTATGGGGCATTGATTTCAGACGCCCTTTCCATCATCAAAAGGGTTTCAATACATCTTATTAGCAGTGGATTACGTCTCAAGATGGAGGAAAGTTGTTCCGACGGATATTACTTAGCGACGGAGATTCTAATTTTTGTGACAAGTGGTTAGCAACTCTACTAGACAAATATAGAGTAAGGCATCAAGCAACTACGTCACACCATCCTCAAGCCAATGGTAAAGTGAAATTAGCCAATTGGGATATCAAGCAAATACTCAAGAAATCGATAAAATGGGAATATGAAGGATTGGTCCATGAAGTTCGATGGTTCCTTATGGGCATATAGGACGGTGTACAAGACTTCTTTGAGGATGTCGCCATATCAGCTTGTTTTTGGCAAATCATGTTATTTACCAGTTGAGTTAGAACATCGCGCTTGTTGGGTTGTTAAGAAGTTGAATTTCGACTTTGAGGCACCAGGACTATCACACTCCTCAAACTCAGCGAGTTGGATGAGTTCCGGAGTCAATCAATCAAGAACTCGAGTCTATACAAGAAGCAAATGGAGCGATTCCATGATTGATTAGCCAAGACTCGAAGATTTAAAGTCGACGATCAAGTCTTATTGTTTAATTCGTGATTAAGGTTGTTTTCGGGTAAACTAAAGTCAAGGTGGCCGGGTCCATTTACAATCAAAACTATTCGATCGTCCGACATACTGGAATTATTGAAAGAAGACGAGACCTCATTCTTCATGAATGGGCAATGTATCAAGAAATACTACAAACCAATGCAATTAAAACCGTCAGTGAAGTGCGGTTGAATGAGCTCAACTAAGACCCAGAAAGGGCGTCGGGTTGAAGACAGAAAATTTAGTGCTTGTTGGGAGGCAACCCGACGTTTACGACTTTTATTTACTTTTTCGTATTTTAGTTTTGTTGCTAGTATTTTGAAATTTTTTATTTTATGTTCATGAGTCATAGGATAACATGACATAATCGAGGAGGCAGTGGAACGATGAAAAATATGAAAAAAAAAAATGAAGCCAAAGTGGAGCCCAGAAGTAGCCCACTCGACCGAGGCAGAAAAGGTGCCTCGGTCGAGTCATTTTCAACAAAGAAAATATGTTCGTATAGAATGCACTCACTCGACTGAGGCAAAAGGGTTACTTAATCGCATCGAATCCAGCCAGAAAAATAGTGGAGTCTAGAGGCGTTCCACTCGACCGGTGCTAAAAGGGCAACTCGATCGAGTCCATCAAGTTGACTTGGTCGAATCAGCCCTTCAGTCCTTACAAATTCGAACTCCTCACATTGCTCTTCATCATTTTCTTCCCCTGTCACACACAAACTCGAAAAATCACTCCCCTCTTTCAAGTTACTCTTCTAAACACTTGTAATCTTGTGTTAAATCGCAACAAATCACACACCCACATTACATTACTTAAATTCACCAAATTAATCCTTGCAAAAGAGGAGATTTGCAGCATTCAATCCATACAAAGGGCAATTCCGAACTCCACCCTCGACTAAATTTCTTCGGTAATAATGGCTTAACTTTAACTCTTTTTACTCGTAATTTATAGTTCTTGTTACAATTTAATAGAATTTTTGTTGAAATTTGTGATTATTGGTTGTGAACTTATAGTGTGCACTTGTAGTGCATTTATTAGAAATACTAGGTTGAGTTGTTTTAAGGATTTATTTTTGTAAATTGGTGATATATTTGAGTAATGAACATTGTGGAGGTCTTGTGTAGAGCAACAATAGTTCAAATAACATGATTGTGTCACCGAGGCATTTTATCGAACATATTATGTGCGAGATATATATTGAGTATATGCTAGTATTACCTGAGCTCAATTTTATTTTATGTTAATCGAAGGGAATTGAGAGGTTTTTATTGATATTGATAATTGTTGATATTGGTTTTAAACTTCTCATGTGTGTTAATTTACTACAAAGTTATGGTTTAACATATTATATGAGTTGAGTTAAGTACATTAACTAGTGAAGAAATTGTTGCTTTTGTGTGATACGAAACTTATTAGAGACAAGTTGTTTTTTGTAGGATTATACATGGCACCAAAGGGGGAGCAGCGAAGGGCAGCCGATGAAGGGCCCTAGGACCCAACAGCGTTGGGAGAACGATTATCGATATTATAGTATTCAACTCCAGAAACCTGAAGAGGAATTTATGTGGAAGAAAATCATAGGGAGGAAATTATCACCTACTTGGTACTCTCATCCACACACTGAGCTTATCATGGAAATCCATGATAATTTGTGGAAGCTGATAAAGGGAATTGGCTGGGAGACATTTTTGGGAAGTAAATAGCCAACATACAACTCCATCACTCTAGAGTTCCTAACTACTCTAGAGTTACATCCTACATCAGCCCAAATAAAAAAGCTGGGAAGCATGTCGTTCAGATTGCACAACAAAAGGTATACTCTCACCCGATCTCAGCTGAATGACATATATGGGCCTCCTAACATAGGTGATTCCTCTTTTCCGGAGGACTATAATGAGCATACATTCTGGAATCATATGGTTGAAGTCCCCGGACTTGTTCCACGCATGAGGAGTGACCCGTCAAGAAATAAAGTGTCTTGGATTAGGAATCTAGTTTTTTGGTACTTGCATTGCCTCATAGCCTACACAATTCTTGCTCGATCAGAGACGGGAAGCATAAGTCAAAAGGAGATGTTCTTCTTATGGTGTATGGCAGTGGGGTACAAAGGACATCGAGCAAATACTGATGGAGCAATTTGAGCTCCAGGTGATAAAGCAATCAGGAGAAATCTCGATGAGGGGTCTTATTACCCTTATTGCCGAATACTTTAAAGTTCCAATTGAGGATGAAGACTTGGTACCTAGAGAGATTTGCTTAGAATTGATTGATGTTTGTTAGTTGAAGATAATCCTCTGGAGGGATGATGTCAGCAGCTATGTACTTCTCCAGAATTGAGGTGCGTTTCTTAGGCTGCCTAACACAGATCTTGCTACTGTAGAGGGGCTTGAGGATGTTGATAAATTGAAGCTGAATTCACCGGAGCATCAAGCCCAAATGGTTCAACCCACTGCAAGTAAATTTCACCTCTATCAAGTAGACCATACTTTTAAAGGTCAAGAGGATCCGACAGATGTCCCTGAAGGATCGGGGCAAAGAGGACGAACAAGAGCACACTGGGCTTGAAGGCAAAATATTCCGGCCCCGCCTGCGGGAGGTGGTGACGATATGTCTACCATCCTTTCTTTGTTCACCACCACACTGAACTTATATCGAGATGGCCTTCAGGTCGTGATGAAAAACCAACAAAGGAGAGTGGATGAAGAAACCGAGTGGAGGCTTCAGCAGGAGAACTAGTGGATCCAGCAGGACCAACGATGGGAGGTTTAAACACAATGGCGACAACAACATGACGAGAGATGGGCATATCAGCAGCAACAAATGGATGCGATGGCCAGTATTGGAAAACATGGGGTTATGCTCCACCGCCACCACCTCCTCCTCAGTAGCATACAATGAGTATAGTGGTCTTCAACCAAGTTTGGGAGAAGGGGTGTATAGTGGTATGTCTTGGCAGCTTTTATGTAATATGTTCTTATTTTGCTAACTGTGTTATTATTATTGTTGCTATTGTTGTTGTTTCATTCTAGTGGGAAGAATTTATCTTGAAGGGCCTGTGTGCCTTTTGTGGTGATAAGGTTGATTTGAAGGGTCTGTGTGCCACTACTTACTTTTCATGTTACATAGGTTTATTTTATTGAATTTTTGCATTTAGATTAGATTATTTATAGCGTTTATGTGTTAGTTCAATTTTTTGTTGAGTTGTGAGTCTAAGAACCTGAGATAATAATTTTGAAAAGCTAAACGAAATAGGATTGATAGATGGTAATGTGTCGTTGATGAGATGATTTTTGAAATAAATAAAATAGTGACACATAGAAGAGCATGATAGGCATATTGAGACAAAATTGAGCTTGAACTCTAAATTTATGATCAATGTAATCTGTGAGATTTGAGTCTTATTTGTACTCCCACTATTGGAGTAATTTATCATTCTTTCGGTGCGAATTATTGGTCATAATGTCACTTAGTCTCTAGAACTTGCCTTGTGTCTTTGAAAGAATATGTCAAATACATATGCTGACTTAGAAGATGATTTTAGGCGTTCTTTTCTTAAGCTTGTTTTCGGAGCCTTGAAAATTTGAACTTTTCACCCAAACTTGAAAAATAATCCCTAGTTAGCCACTTTTAACCTTAAGCTTTGTTTTTCATAGTCGTGCATTACAAGCTGTATACTTTTTGTTTAGCCTTTGACCCCTTTAATTGGACAAATTGAGGAAGAGGGAGGTGGATTGGAAGATATAATGGGTAAAAGCAATAGGAAAGGAGTGGCATGGATGATTAGGATAAGTTGGTGAAAAGGATAAGTTGTTGGAGGGAAAAGAAAAGAAAAAGGTGATCTCTCCTTGTTTGTTTATCTTGCATTTTCATTTTCTTATCGTTTAAAAAAAAGAGAAAAAAATAAGAAAAGGAAAAAAGAGAAAGTTGTATATATGTTTAGTTCATATTCATTAACAAATCGAAAACTCAATTCCAACAAACTTCTATACAAATTAACATGAACTATAAATCGTAATGAAGAAAAGTTCTAGTTTAGCCAATCTTACTGAAGAACTTAGTTCGTGAACTGAATTTGTAATCGGTGGAAATCAATGTATATGGTGTGTGCGTGTGTGTTTATATGATGATTTGAGTGAAAAAAATCGAAAGTGTGTGTGGGTCATGTAAAATCACGAAGAGAGATAGAGAGGAGTATGACACTGACCTGTCGCGGCCGTCTCAAATACTTGAAAAATACACTTGTCGCGACCGCAAAACCTAATGTTGCGGTCGAGACTATTTGAACCCAAATCTCCAATTTCTGTGTTGATTTTGTCACGACCACAACGAGTAGTGTAGCCGTAGCGATGGATCATCAGTACTGGTTGTGATTCTGGGATAATTTTGACACAATTGCGACGTGATGTGTCGCGGTCACGAGGGGTCAATCTCGTCCCTAGTGTTATTTTTGTCCTCTCGACCCTCTTATCTTGCTTTTAGCATTGCTTTGTAGATCTTGTGCCATATTAGCTCCTAAAACTATAAAAAAAACTAAAATAAACATAAAAATAAAAATAAATATTGAAATTTAACGAAAAAGGGTAAACATCAGGTTGCCTCCCGACAAGCGCTTTGTTTTCCATCTTCAATTAGACGACCCTTTTAGTTCTATTTAAGCTCGAAACACCCCAACTTAGACGTATTTTCACCGATTGAGAACTCACACTCATTTTTCGGATTCACTTCAACAACTTTACTTTTTCGATCGACTGTATAAACGACGCAACACATATGATTTCCTCCTAGACCTGACCTATTGTTAATTGGAAATGTAACTGTATCATTTTGAACACAAAAAATCAACTCTCCTTTTTGCATATCTATCACCACTTGGTTAGTTTCCAAGAAAGGTCGACCTAAGATAAAAGGAACATCGGTATTTCCTTGCATATTGACAACTGAGAAATCGCTATGGAATTCAAAATTAGCAACTCTAACCAACATGTCCTCTACCACTCCAAATGACGTTAATAACGATCCATCCGCCAATTGAATAGTAGTAAAAGCTTGTTTCACTACCCCTAGTCCTAATTATCTAAATGTCTTAAGAGGCATTAAATTAATACTCAACCCTAAATCACACAACACATTTCGAAATTTATGACCGTCAATAGAGCATGAGATGGAAAAACTCCCTAAGTCGTTCATTTTTGTTGCTCCTCTTGGTTGTATGCTTATGTTAGTGCTCTTTTTGGGACTTGCTACTTTCTTCTTCTTTGCCTCTTTAATTTTGTTGTCGTCTTCTTCGCTTCTTATGTACAATCAGATTTATCTACAAGTCGGTCTAGACCCTTCCTCATCACCCCCTCATCCTCAAGGTTCCCCTTTGGTTTTTCCAGCATCACAGATAATGTACTAGTGCATTCTAAAGGATTGATGTTAGCAAAGAATGTATCATGTAAGCATATTTCAGACGATTCATCAACAAAAGAAGGTAAAATTTTCTTATATATGATAACAGTGACTTCCTCCTTTTTCTTGGTGATTTCGACTTTCTCTACTTTTTTCTTTGCTTCAAATTCCTATGCAAGCTTAGCATGTTCGATGTGAATTAGCTCATTCCTCCTTTTATAAAGTGCTTGAGGAAATGGGATAAGAGGCATGTATTTAGGGCCATCCTCAATTATGATCCTTTTCAGCTTCGCCCATTTTTTCATGTATTTAGGGCCATCCTCAATTATGATCCTTTTCAGCTTCGCCCATTTTTTCAATAGGTCAAGAGCAAGCTCAAAGGTGATTTCCTCCTCTTAATTTTCTTAGCCCAATCTTCTGTTTCAAGCAGTTGTTAGTTCTCATGTTCAGTCTCATCCGTCGTATAAATCACATTGTACTACTCCCTTGGATAACTATGGGCTTGATAGGAAATCGCCCTTGCTTGTGTTGCACCCCTACAATTTGTATCAATTGACTCATGTGCACCGACAGCTCTTTTATACGCACTCATTGTTGGGCCACAGTCTTAGTTAATTATTTCAAATCTGTCCCTTGACTAGCCACATTCTTGTTCAACTCTATCTTACTATCTATCTCCTTCTTGAATTGAACTAACTTCTGAACATGTTTGGCATATTGTAATTGTGCCAACTCCACTTGAGTTGGGTTTTGTCCATCGTGAATCATGCCATTTGTCGGAAAATCCAGATGGCTGTTGCAGTGAATTATTTGGGTTGATGTACGAGAGGTTAGGATGATTCCTATTAACTTACAGTACTGATTGTGACGCTGTTGGTTGCCTTGGAAGTTGTTGAAGTTTCTTTGATTAACAAAATTGACATCTTCAACTCCTTCGTACACGGGTGGCTGTTGTGAATTAGGCTCGGTGTGCTGGGCCAATGTCAGACTAGTTAAAAGACTCACTTGTTTTGTCAACGCTGCCAATTGAGTAGTAAGCGTCTCATTCGGCTCAGAGTTGGCAATGTTAGCCACCTTTCCTTGGTTGATATCTTTCGTTTGGCCATTGATAACTAGTTGTGGCCATCTCATCCAGGATAGAAAATAGAATTCTTACATTCTTCCCCAACAAACTACCCCCTGCTACTGCGTCTACATGGTCTCTTGCAGGTGCAAGCAGCCCCTTGTAGAACTTGAAAATTTGCTGCTTCTGAGTGAACCCATGTTGCGGACAACTCCGGAGTAAATCCCGGAATCGCTCCTATGCTTCTCCAAAAGGCTCTCCATCATACTGCTGATTGATCTCATTCGGAAGCTCAAACATCTTGCTCGGTGGGAAATATTTCAATAAGAATCTGGTGCTCAATTCATCCCACGTAGTGACATCCTCTAACGATTTATACCATTGAAGTGCTTTATCTCTCAACGAGAATGGAAATAATCTCAGCTTGACTTGCTCATGCGGTACATGATTCACCTTTAATTAAAGATGGTTTGAGTTCAAAGATATTAGTCTAAATTGGTGGTGGTTGGACTCCTCCGGTGAGCTGATTTGGTAAAGGCCGAAGACAATCACTAATTGGTGTGATATCTTTATTTGGATCAGTCGGTGGTGATAATTGTGGTTGTTGTTGTTGTTGCTCTTTGCAAAGCAATCATTCGGGTATCCAAACTAGTAATGGCCCCGAACAGTTGTGTGATAATCTCCTCTTGTGTTAAATTTTGTGGAACGCCAACCATCTCTTAAGTTAGCTTTTCCTTTATTTTACTTCCTCTAGCAGTTGCTTCAATTCAGGATCAAACGGGACACGATGATCTTTCCCTTTCGATCTAGTGTGCTTGCAATTCCTGAGAAAATAGACAATGAAATACCACGTAACATAAAAATAACAAAAACGAAAATTATTTTGCAGAAAAATAATGTCTAATCTAGTATCATTCTATCTATCCGAATATAACCTAAACGCAGTTATTAATCCCCGGCAACGACGCCAAAACCTTGATGCACTATTTTTTAACCTAGTAATCCACAAGTATACGGTGCTAGTGTAGGTAGTGGCGGTCAAGGTCGATCCACGAGACTGAAAGTTATGCCTAGTTTACTACCCTAATCGTAATAAAACTACCCTAACTAGACTATCAATTGGTGAATGTTGGCGTTTAACTAAACCTAATTTTGAAATAAAAAATATTTAAAGCTAAATCACTCGTAAACAAGGATTGGTTGATAAGAGAAAACTAAGATGAGATTAAACTGTATTCTGGGGATTCAACTTTAGTTCTTATTTCTTATGTTTGATTATTTTATATCCTAGACTTTTAAACCAAATCTATCGTTATTAGACGACGCTACTATAGTTAACCCTCCTCTCGAATGATCTTAACGTGTAGATTACTTATGAATAATTACCCTCTCGGGCTAACTATCACATACGCAACTCCTAAGGGCTCCTAAGACCAATGCCTACGTATGACCTTACTCCTCTCGAATGAATATTGGTGCTCACGTTATATGATCGTATATCTATTAACTATCTTCTTCTCTCGGACGATGAGTTGTTAAGAAAATAGAATTAACTAATTGGTTAAATCAAGTCATTCATGATTTAAGAACAAAGCACATAAATAACGATAAAACGAAGACTAGAATTAAACAAATGTATCAAAACATAATCAACAATTACCTACTCTCTAACCCTAGCACACTAAGTGTTTATCTACTCATGTCTAAGATTAAACTCAAACAAAATTCATAGACAAACATTGTTTGAAAGTAAAAAATAAACAAAGGAGAATAAACCCGAATTCTTTGAATGTCTTTGTGTTCCTTGATCTTCGTTCTAAGTCTCCGAGCACTTTTGTAAGTGTAGAATATGATTTCGTCTCCCTATTTCGGACTTAGAAGCTTTATGTTTATAATTTGGGATAATCTTGGGTAAAAAAGGGCCAAAATCTATATTAGATTCATACTAGGAAAGGTCAACCGACCTTCTGTCACGACCGCGAAGCCTTCTGGTCGCGATCGTGACCATTTGTACCCAAAATCACCTTAAAATGGCCCTTTTTTATCGTCACCGAGACGTATGCTTCATCAGTATTGAATGGTTTTTTAGCCACCTTTCGTTGTGGCCGCGAAGGGTAGTGTTGCGGTCACGATCGGTTAAGGTCCGGTTCACTCCGGTTCAGCTCGGTTTCTTTCATTTTGTCCCTTCTTAGCTTGTTTCTTCATCCAAACTTCGTCTAGATAGACTTTTTGGCTTAAAAACACTTGAAGAACCTCAAAAACAAGCTTATACACATTAAATGGCATAGAGTAATTAGTAATTCCTAGCCAAATATGCATGCAAATGATATAAAATAGGTATCTAAATCGACCTAAATGCATGCATACACAACGTGTATCACATGTCAAGTACAAAGTCTAATTTAGATAATAGGCAGGCTTATAATAGATGGTTCATGTGGTCTGATCTGAGAGTAAACACGTCCTAAATTTCATATAGTTGAGAGATGAGCGATACACTTAACCGATGAGGATTATTTGTTTAAAAGTCTCTTGTTTCGAAAATAGTTGATATACTGCCATGTCACTAATGCTCAAATTTCTATGTTGTCAATTTTCTAGGAGAAAAACTTTGTTGAGAGTAGATTCATCATCCAATCGCCCTAAATGCTTGTATTCTTGTTTTGTTTTGTTGTTCGGGGACGAACAACAATGTAAGTTTGGGGGAGTTTGATACACGTTGTGTATACATGCATTTTAGATCAATTTGGGAGTATATTTTGTAGTATATGTAGACAGCAATAGTTGATTATGGAAGCAACTCCTCGACCAGGCCAAGGAATTCGGTGAAGGTCCTGTCACTGCACCCATATTTGCTTTCAGATCATATAACTTCACAAGAGTAGACAACTTTGAAAATTTAAGGCAGCCAAGATACAAAGGTTTCTCCACATCCTCAAGAAGTTTGCTTATCTAGTCTAAGTTGGCATGATTGTCGTACACAACGTGTACCAAATTTACTGGTTCCTCAGTAAGGAAGCTCTCCTCACCTTCTCCAACCACATCTTCTTCCTCCGTTTTCCTCCTTTTATGAGATATCTCCCTGTGCCATATCTATGTATGATATGTTCTGTCCATTCCATGTGCACCCAAATCATCCCTTACATCAAAAACTCTCTTAGACTTTAGGTTACCACATCGTGAGCAGGGACATGATATTGAATTAGGGTCACAACAATTTTGCAATACGTAATTCAAGAAATTTTCAATGCCAACATCACAGGCATCGGATAGCAAGTGTTGTGACTTGTGACATCCACTCTTTATTCATTATTCCTCTACATACAATCTACAAAGGTTAATAAGATAGGATGAAAGGCACGTGGCCTTGTTGACCTATTGCCCATAACCTTCAAGGAGTCGTAATCGTCCTACCAAGGGGGTCGAGCCGGACGCAAGGTTGCTAACCTATATACCATTTCATATGGAACATAAAAAAAAAAAAAAAAAAAAAAGGAAAAAATTGCAGATAATTGATAACACTAACATTAAACAAGGTGACACACAATTACAAAACTGTTAAATGCACAAGATGGAATAGACTCGATTTCAGAAACATAAACACATCAAACTAATCAACGTTGTATGAAAGGTATGTGGCCTTGTTCACCTATCGTTCATAACCTCCAAGGAGTCGTAATCGTCCTACCAAGGAGGCCGAGCGGGATGCAAGGTTTCCAGCCTATGTACCGTTTCATCACGAATACATAAAAGAAGAGCACTTCACATAATTGATAACACTAGCCAACAACATGTTCACACACAATTCCAACAATGATAAATGAACAATAAGGACAGACCAATAAGGATAGACTCAGTTTTAGAAACATAAGCACATCAAACTAAGCGACATTGTATGAAAGGTAAGTGGCCTTGTTCACCTATCGCCCATAACCTCCAAGGAGTCGTAATCGTCCTACCAAAGAGGTCGAGGGGGATGCAAGGTTGCCAGCCTATATACCGTTTCATTACAAACAAGTAAAACAAGAACATTGCACATAAGCATAACCCTAACAGTACACTAGTTCATAAAATCCCACTAGGGTACTTTCATTTCCAATAAACAGAAATATAAGTTGTCAAAACATGCATATTTTCCACAAAGAATTATAAATTGCACATTTAGGGCTAAACAAAAGCATTTTTCATAAACAAGTACAAAATCATCAATATGGGCCAGAATCTAGACAAACATAAATTTTTAAAAGATAGATTGTACCTTTCCCTCGCTCTGCTACTAGCCCTCACTAAAATCGGTGGACAAAGAAGGTACTTCAATGGCAGAGGTGAAGGAGACAACGACAACGACGGAGAATTTAATGGGAAAGGCGACGGCGAAGGTGAATTCGGGTTAAATTACGAGCATTTTTTTGGATCAACTACAAATACATCAAATTAGCACAATACAAAAATAAATAAAAAGGAAACATAAATGATGAAAAATGGCTTGTACCTATCCCTCATTCTCCTACTAAACCCTTAATGAAACCGGTGAAAAAAATGGCGCTTTAACAACGAAGTCGAAGGAGACGGTGACTATTACATCAACGCAAACGAAAACAGGGAGGATGAATTTGACTGGAGGAAGGATAGAAGGAGAGTGGCAGCGCATAAAACCCTAAGACAAAAAAACAAAGAAATGAAATGAAAGTGATGAAACATTTCATTTCGTGAAACTAAGGGTGGGAAAAAATGTGTTTCACTTACCAACAAAACATTTTTTTAAATTTTGTTCCAAAGTTGCTAATGGGTGTAGCAATTTCAGTTTACGTATTAAAAAGAAAAAAAAAATGATCTACTACGCTACAAGACTATGGTATTTAAAGCGATGTGTATCACTATTCGCAGATACACTACGTATGCTTGTAAAAATCGTTGAATACAAAGTGTTGTCTATTAGTGAAATTTTTCATTGATAGACTACACTTCGAATAAACTGTGGTCCAAACCGTAGTCTATTGGCTAAAAAATATGCTAATATACTACACTTATCAAAAATCGATGCACAGCGTAGTCTATCAGCGAATTTTTGCGCTAATAAACTACACTTTCACCCAAAAGTGTAGTTAATGTTCTAATAGATTACACTTTCATTAAAACAAGAGATCTATTGGGTGTAGTCTATTGCCATATTTGTTGTAGTGTACCCGTATCAAATAGGGTAGGGTATGAGAAAACACACGTAAACCCTACCCAACCCGCTTACATCCATTCATATTTGTTGTTGATTAATGGTTAGTTTGATGAATGTGCAACGTTCCACAAATTATTAATACATACTGAAACTATTTGTTTTATTTTTTATTTGACTTATTCAATCATATATAATTTAAAAAATTATTTTTTTTTATATGAAGAATATAAAACAAAATATTAATTTTCAAAATATGACTTATTTGGAGACAATAATTGTTTTGATACAATATTCTTTTTATGGGACGGAACTAGTATTAGTTTTGGCGGATGAAGTTTAGATTGAAAATGACAAAGGGAAAACCACATTTAAGTATACAGTGGGTAGTACGTTGGAGATGGCAAAAATGAGTAAAATGTAAATATGATTAGGATTAAAGAGTCTATTTTGTAGGCATGACAAGGATTCCAGCCAAGTGAGTGTTATACAATATTATCTATATATTCTCTTATCCAATTAGGTCTAAATTAGCAGATAAGAAAGAATCTGTTTTTATAATATAATAAGCTTGCTTTGTTTGAATTATCAGTTGATTGTATCTGAATTTCCATATTTTCACGACCAAATGAATATGTGAAATCATAATAATAATTATAGATTATAACCATTTAGATTCATCTAGTCCATTTTTACTCTATCTCATCCGTGTTTCACTATAAATTCGAGCTAATGATAATTATATGTTTGCAATTTATGAATTTAAAGTTCATTATTTAAGTTCATGATTCAGCATTCATGTTTAGATTTCATATTTATGGTCTAGGGTTCGACTTTCTTGGACTAGGGTATATTTTCTAATGTAGACTTATGACTTCATGATTTACGGTTCATAGTTCATGATTTAATGATTCAGTGTTTATAATTCAAAATTTCATAGTTTAGGGTTCATGACTCATGTGTTCGGGATTGACGATTCATGTTGTATGACTCGATTTCAGAGTGAGATACGGTTGGGACAGGGTAAATGTGGGATAGAGAATCCTTACCGATTATAACTCTAGAAAGCAGTATCGTCACTACAATAAAAGAAGTCTTTTGTTTAATGTTTTTTATATCACAATTGTGGTAATTAATAATAAGTTATTTGTGATCACTTGTTGTCACAAATCTCTTTACAAGTTATCTGATAACATTTTAAGACTACTTCTAGAGACAACGGGTTGTTGTTAAAAATATTTGAGATGCATTTGAGACCACTTTTGAAGTCACAAATATATGTTTGTGTCTGAGTTATTGAGACCAATAAAATTGTAATAAATACTCATAAGTTGTGATAAATACTCACTATTTAAATCACTTCTCATAAATTGTGAGAAATACTTATTATTTGAGATCACTTTTTGTCGTAGGAGAAGAACATTTTTTGATAGTGCATGAACCCTTTGAGCTGGATCGTAATCTTCATACTCTCATTGTTAAAATGGAAAACTAGATCCAATATGTTTGGGTAAGATTGTAATTGGTAAGTTTTTATCAATATGGTAGTTCATAATTTTATTTCAATTGTTTTAACTATAAATAACTTTTTTATTTCTAATTATTTTTTATGGATAATATCTTACATTATTCATCTTTTCGTGATCTTTAATTTGACATCTATATTAAATATATTGTAATGAAACATTTTATTTGATAAATAGATTGTTTTTGGGTTAATTATTTAGATTAGATTTAAGTGTTTATTGTAAATTATATTATAAAATTTGGATCAGACTGCAACTAAAAATTCATAAAATAATTTCCTTATAAAAACTATTAATTGACTTTTATTTTTTTATAAAATTACAACTAATAAGTTTATTATATTTGACATGAATTTGCAAACATTTTATTTATTTAAGTTACCCCGGAAGAAAAATCATTATCTAAATAATAAAACCCTACTTTTTTAAACTAAAGGAAAATTAGTATTTAACTTTAATCAATTTACTAAATCATTAAATTTGTTTTCTCATAATAAAAATATTTGTTTAATTAGTCTCTAGAACTACATGACCTTTGAGCATATGTTTATATATATTTTATAAACGTGTTTTCCCTAATCATTATTGAAATATTTTTTTTTACTTATGCATATTTTATATAATGTACATTTTGTTAAAACTACTGTTTAAGGAAATTAACACTTTGCAATTTAAATTATGACATTTTTTAAGCTTTACAATTTCTTTTTTTTTTTTTTTATAAATAATCAACCAACTTCAACGATATGTTTTTAACATTGAGCCTAAACAATAATTTGTGACATCCACTAACCTATATTGTCTTTTTTTTACTATTTGCACCTAAAAAAATTTATTCGAATTAATCAATTTTTATCTTTGATTGAATAACATATTTATAATAAAATATAAAATTTATTTGAATAAATTACAATACCAAATAAAATATTCAAATATTTTGAAGAAGTCACGTACTTTAATTTGTTATTCGAGTTTTTCATAACTTTTTGGATTTTATTTTGCTAGTGTTAGGAATTATCTATAAATGATGTATTTAATTATATTTGAAATCGACAAGTGAAATGTTAAAAGTTGCAAATAAGAATCTAATTTTTAAAGGAAAATTAAATAGTTGTAGTTAAAACTTGGCTATTATTTAGATAAATTTAAAATACTAGATAGAAGCAGAAAAATTAAAAAAATAGGCCTATAGATTTATAGGAGTACATAACAATAGGTATAAATGGGAATCAAACCGGATAAACCCTTCAAAATGCGTCAAGGCAGCAGAAAAGATGGTATTTTGCACGATCGAGTTGCATGGCTATTAGGTCGAGGAAATGTTTGTCATTTATGCACATCCTTTATTTTTGCAGGATGCACAACCGAGTTGCATAGCTACTCGATCGAGAAAATACTCTTCATTTAGCCCATTTTTGTGCCTGGAAAGCTTGCATGATTGAGTCACATTTGAACTTGGTCGAGCAAATGATGGCTCGCAGTTCTCTTTTTAACTTATCTTTTAGGCTTCTCCACTCCATCTTGGGCCTATCCAAAGTCACTTTTAGCTAAATTCTTTATTTCCTTCATTCCAAGTCCTTTTATCCTTTTGGACGACCTCACCATTAACTAAAAAAAGCACTATTTTGTATTGAAAATACTACAAAACCAACAAATAACTAAAATCCCAAAAAACATACGAAAACATGGGTTTGGAAGTATTAATCTACGCAATAATGCACTATTTTACTATAAATATGTACAAATGTGGAGTGATCGTATATATACAGAAGTGTTAGACATTCACTATTTGGATCTACAACGTCTATATCTCGTTCACGACACTGTACATTTGAGACATTTATACTTAACCTACATTTTATTTTTCCTAAATTTTAATTCACAGATTTTACCATGTCGTTATTTTCCGTTTATTCCTTAGACAGAAAATTTACCTCTAAATTTGCCTTCCCATTTTAGTCTTTCCTGAGTTTCTTTTTGAATTTCTCATACATGAATGAGTATGATGTACCTGTATCAAATAAGAC
Organism: Ajuga chamaepitys; assembly: GCA_958295605.1. Classification (NCBI taxonomy): domain Eukaryota; kingdom Viridiplantae; phylum Streptophyta; class Magnoliopsida; order Lamiales; family Lamiaceae; genus Ajuga; species Ajuga chamaepitys. The sequence continues at coordinate 7,836,103 of OY282497.1, forward strand.
ATAAGCTGGCGTATTAAAACTAATAATATACTTGTCATTGTCTTGGTTGATTCATTCTCTTGCTCTGCTTCACCTAAATCATCCTTCTCTATAATTGATTAAATTGGGCTTTGCCTTTCTGACCCAGCATACGAGCATTTCCTTGTTGAGACCTTCCCAAGTATACATTTCCTGTTGGCCACTCTCAAAGATCTTTGTAGGGCAATTGTAATAAGTATGCCCCGGTTTGTGACATTTGTAACATATCTTCTTCCCAAACAACCATTGTCCTATATGGCTTTTTTTCAAGTAGGGAAAGCGGTGTCTCTCCTTATTTTGTCGTTGTAGATGCAATTTTTTTTTTTTTTTAATAGGTTGGTTGGATTTATTTGTACCGCTGGTTCCACGAAAATACCATCTCCTCTTACCGGATCTACAATTTTCTGAAACCTAAGACTCTCTCAAAAACTTCTTCGTACACTATTAGTTTCAATTCTGAGAGAAAACTTCCAACCTTAGGGTGTAGTCCTTTTTCAAAATATTTTTCTTTCTTCCTGTCAGTGTCCACAAGATGTGGGTAGTATCTCAACACTTGATTGAATCGATTCTTGTATCTTGTTACCGTGAGATTCCTTGTTGTAGATTCACAAATTTTACTTCCTTGTGATCACGGAGTACTTGGGGAAAATATCGGTCCAAAATTGCTTCTTAAATCCTTCTGCGTTCATTTTTCATTTCCGCTCTTCAATTATCATACTCTCGAATGACTTCCACCAATGTGAGGCATCCTCGACCAGTTTGAATTTTCGCATATTAGACCCTTTGTTACTCCTTCATTTTCATGTGGTCGAATATTCTCTCCAGTTCAAATATCCATTCTTAGTGGCTATTGGTGCTTCATTGCAGTTAAATCATGATGGATGGAATCGGTAGAATTATTCTTGTACTTCATTTATTTTGGGCTGAAGTGGTGCCACAACAGGTAGTGGAGCATTCATGTGTGGTTGTTGGGGTTGTATGGTGGTGTTGGTGTTTGTTGCATGCAACTTGGAGTATGGTGATGAATTGTTGGGCTATATCAGTCCCTGAGATTCCATTGTGTGATGCGTTGGTAATTGCCCATAGATTCTTCTTTAGCCTCCATATTCTCTTTCCTCCTAACTTGTGGTCTACGTCTTCTTCGCATAGTTATACCACTGCTAGGTAAAACTATATATTGAATTATAAATATGAAATGTTTTGTTCCAATACTGATTCATAAATATCAACACACACACACACACACACATATATATATATGTGTGTGTGTGTGTGTTGATATTTATGAATCAGTATTGGAACAAAACATTTCATATTTATAATTCAATATATATGTGTGTGTGTGTGTGTATACATACATATATATATATAACAAATATTTACTCAACTAGCTGATACATGGGTGAATGTGTTCGCAATAGGCGAGTCATACAAGTCATGCTTAAATTATATTCTCCCTGGGAAAAATGAGAATAAAATTATTAGTGGCCTACATATATATACGATAGAAACATGACCAAAGTAACCCTATTTAAAACCATTATAGTAGGTATTTATGCCTCTAGATACCCTATTTTGCAATATCCAACAAATATCTTATCCAAATTATGGGGCATCTAGCCCCATACTTAACTCCTGACTACTTGTCTCCTCATGGTTACTATCTCGTGCATTTGAATTTTGTCCCTCAATACCTTCATCATAATCTTACGGGGACAAATCTCTAGTAAGAGAATCCCCATAATTATCTGACTCTCGGTCCCAAATTAATTTTGCGACCCAACGTTTGGTTTCCTCGTCTATCTCATCCTTAGTTCCCGTTTCTACCGATATGCCGTAGAAAAATTCCTTGCATCTTGTGCCTTTCCCATAAACCTTTGGGTTTTTTCATCCGCTTTTTTGGCTTTTCGACCTATATCATTGAGCTTTCTCCCTTCAGTATTGAGCATTAACTTTAAATCGTTCAACATCGTATCTCTTCTTCTCAGATTTTTCCCAAGCTTTAATCAGGTGTTCAGCTGCTTCCACTAACGCATGTTCCTGCCCTTCATAGTTGATTTCAGGTCCATTTCTCGAGTCCACTACAAGCACTCCTTCAAAGATGTCACAAGCAATAGTCCTATAGCATGGCAAGACGGTGACCCTCAATCTCTTAGATGTTGTTAAAGGAGATTCGTAGTTGTCCACAAAATGTCAAATAAGTTCTAAATTCCCCTAGTGACATGAATTATACCAAGTGTTGACGGGAATGGGGCGTCCATCAATACCCTAGGGGTCGGTGAGACCGATCCTACACTTTAATAATAGAAATAAATTTAATGAGTAACAATAGAATCAAATAGGGCTGGAATCATTTTTGGTCCCGTAACTTTTCACTTGTACAATTTTGGTCACAAAAAAAGTTAAAAATTTAATCTAATCCTGTAAATTTGGAATTGGTCCAAATTTAGTCCCTTTTTCCGCCGTCGGTGATCAAATTGGCCGGAAAATTGCACGTGCTGGCCACCAGACTCATTTTTCCGTCCAATTTTTTAATATCTGGCATCGGCAAGTGATTTTGAGGTAAAAATAACATTAAAAATTAAAAAAAAAAAAAAGAAAGAGGATTTTTTAATTTAATTTTTTTTTTCTCGTTTCTCATCACTTGTTGGTGCTACATATTAAAAATTATGTTGGAAAAATAAGTCATGTGAATGATACATGCAATTTTCCAGTCATATTGGTCACTTTCGGAAAGAAAAGGGACTAAATCTGAACCAATTCCAAAGTTGCAGGACTAAATTGAATTTTTTACTTTTTTTGGGACCAAAATTGTACAATTGAAGAGTTACGGAACCAGAAATGATTTTAACCCGAATCAAATACTATAAGCAATTGGATCAAGGTCCATAAATAGAACAATTTTATCAACTATCATATACGAGACTATGTATCATTCATCAAATTAAGTTCCGTAATTAAAATCCTAAGGGTAGGGAAATTTCAAGAATATCAAGATCTACATCGTATTATTATTTTGTGTTTAATATATATATATATATATATATATATATATATATATATATATATATATATATATATATATATTATCAATTTTTTCTATTTTGATAATCATCTTTTGTTTATCAAAGGTTGCAGAAATTTGATATTTGAGTTGATTCTAGTAATAGGTTAATTTTCATACATCAATAAATCAAATTGTGTAAAAACATACCTGGAAGCAGTGATTGTTAAGCTGACAAGTAGGATTTCATATTCGTAAATTTGACTTTATTATTATTATTATTATTATTATTATTATTATTATTATTATTATTATTATTATTATTATTATTATTATTATTATTATTATTATTATTATTATTATTATTATTATTATAATATTTTAGAAAAAAAAAACTTTTTCTTCGCTACTTTTTATCTGGGAGTTAGAAACCACGACTCTGTCTGATACCATTTTGATAGGCCCCATATATATATATATATATATATATATATATATATATATATATATATATATATATGTATGTATATGTATGTGTGTGTGTGTATGTATATATATATATCATTGGAATACATTCTTTATTATAATATATCATGTTTGAGCAATAATATTATCATATGAATAAAATCTTTTTTTATACATAGACCCAGGCACATATGAATTAAATTAAATTTAGAAAATTTGTAAAATAAATAAATTTTAGTTTCTTACCCCCAACACATACGTAGTGTGCAAAATAATAATAACTAATAGTATCAGATTAACAGTAATAATTTAATAGTATAATTGATTTAAACTTTATACTATATATGATTTTCGAGAAATAAAGTACTACTCCTTTATTCAAAAATATGCTTTTGATCCAGGAATATCCAACCCTTATTAGTTGGCACCTCACCGCTTACTAACCTGATGTTTTTTATTGAAGGCATGAGCTTTTAGGATTACTGGATAGCCCTGCAAGCTATTTTATCAATTGGAAAGTGCACTAGTCTTACGTTATTTAATATCGGCAAACTTAACAGTTGACTTATAACTCGTGAAGTCTTAACCTAGGATTCCACGTTCTACCCTGGAGTCAATATATATATATACATATATATATATACACATATAGTCCGGCATCGAGTTTAGTAGGATCAATACTGACTCAAATTTAAATTTTAATAATACGGGTTGACATATCCAACATAATAAGCAAGAATAAATAAATTAAAGTGCATGTCAACAATAATATAACATTAAATTACTTACAAATTTTTGTTACCTACCCTTGATATTGATACACAACTAGGGATGAATTATTGCCAGTTTTTTTCCGTGGTCAACTGCATTCCTTATATAATACCTTTCTTACAACAACAATAATAATAATAATAATAATAATAATAATAATAATAATAATAATAATAATAATAATAATAATAATAATAATAATAATAATAATAATAATAATAATAATAATAATAATAATAATAATAATAATAATAATAATAATAATAATAATAATAATAATAATAATAATAATAATAATAATAATAATAATAATAATAATAATAGGAATGTGTAGAACGTGTAGAGAGAGAGAGAGAGAGAGAGAGAGAGATTTTCTTGTTCAACTCATTATGCCAAAAATCATTTACAAGAGAATGAGTACAATGTATTTACAGCAGTCAACTATCTTCATGCTCCTTTGACTGAACTTATCTAATTAAACCAAAATGGAACTATCTCGAAGGACTTCTAAACTCCCCCTCTCAAGTGGGACATGGGAAAACAAGACCACATCCAACTTGGATAATAGAACTGTACACGAAGAATGACAAAAATCTTGGTGAAGTGGTCTACAAGCTGGAGTTTGGACGAAATATGCTCCAAAGCAATGAAACCTTTCTTATATTTCTTGCAAACGACGTGGCAATCTATCTCTAGATGCTTCGTGCATTCGTGGAAAATAGGGTTGGCAACAATATGCATGGCGGCCTGATTATCATACTTTAATGGTAGTGGCAATGGTATTTGAATCAAGAAGTCTGAACAAACATAGGAAATCCACTCCAGTTCACTGACAGTGGTTCTAAGTGCTCGGTACTCGGCTTCGACTGATGACTTAGCCACTGTTCACTGCTACTTACTTTTCCAAGAGGTCAAAGAATCAGCCAAAACACACACCATAACCTGTAATGGGCTTCATCGTGTCTTTCCACAAAGCCCAGTCCACATCACAATAAGAAGTAACCTCAAACTTGGGAGAGCTAGAGTAAAACAAACCTAAGGCATGTGTGCCTTGTATGTATCTGAGCATGACAATAGCATCCCAATGGGCTGAACATGGTTGGGTGACAAACTGGCTGGGCTGCTGAATAGAGTAGGTGAGATCTGGTCTGGTAAAGTTTAGATATAGAAGCTTGCAATAAGCCTTCTGTAACTATCAAGATTAATAAGAGGGGTGCCCTGGAGTTCTTGCAAAGTGGAGCCCATGTAGGAGAGAGGTGGAAACACTTTTACATTCTGTCAGACCAGCATCCTTCGGGAAGTCTGAAATATACTTGCGCTGGCAAATAAATGTTCCTTCTGCAGTTTTTGCAATTTGCATCCCAAGAACATACTTGGCCAAACCCAAGTCCTTGATGGTGAACATATCATCTAGGTATTGTTTCAGTTACTGAATAAGAGAAATATTGGTCTCTGTGACTAGGAGATCATCCACATAGACTATAACAACTAAAAAATCAGTGGAAGCGTGAGATGTGAAGAGGCAATGATCATAGGCAGACTATGTAAAAACAAATTCTTGCAGCTTGGCATTAAATTCCAAATTATGTTCTCTAGAAGCCTGCTTAAGGCCATATAAATTGCGTTTCAAATACTTGACCAGGTAAGGCTTTGGAATAGCCCTAAGGAGGGATCATGTAAACTTCACCATGAAGGCTACCATGAAGGAAGGAATTATTAACATCAAGCTTATGAATTGGCCAACCCTTCACGGTAGCTATGGCAATGAATAACTTGATAGTGACCACTTTGGCAATAGTAGAGAAATTCTCTGTGTAATCCAGTCCAGGAATTTAGGTAAATCCCTTAGCCACTAACCGGGTTTTCAATCTCTCAATTGTTCCATCAGGGTGAAGCTTGGGCTTGTACACCCACTTACAGCTAATGGGTTTTTTTTCGGGAGGTAGGTCAACAAGATCCCAAGTATTTTTTCCTTTCAAGAGCCTCCAACTCTTGATCCACTGCCTTAATCCAGTCTAAATGTCGACTAGCTTCTTTATAAGATGTAGGCTCCTTAGTGCTAGATGACTGGAGAAAGTAAGCGGCGTGTGCATGTTCATAGGTAATTTTATTAGGATAAGGATAAGGCTGCATGATAGACTATGTGAGAAATGAAAAAATATATTGTTGGGGTTGAAAAGATGCCTGACCAACCACATAATCCTGAAGCCATGCTGGGGGAGCTCTATGCCTTTTCACTTTGGAAGAAAGATGAGACTTTGTAGCTTTAGGGGAAGATAAAACAAACTATGTGGTTGTAGAGGAAGAAATGGACTCTGAAGCTTTAGCAGGATTGTGGTCAATAACATCATTGAGAGGTAACGAGGGTAGTGGCACCTCATCAGGAATGGGTGTCCCAGATGAGTATGGAAAATCATTGTTAAAGAATTTGGCATCTCTAGAAATTAGGATTTGATGAGTATCTAAGTCATAGAGTTTATATCCCTTGTGACCAGCTACATATCCAAGAAAAACACATTTATGAGGTCTAGAGCTGAATTTAGATTTCTGAGGATGTATGTTTGTTGCGTAAGCTAGGTAGCCCAAAGAATGGAGATATGTAAAGTCTGGGGGATTAGAGAAGAGTATTTCATAGAGTGCTTTCCAGTTAAGAACATGACTGGGTAATCTATTTATGATGTAAGTGGCCATGAGGGGCTGAGTGAGGTAAGAAAGAGATAGGTAAGTGAGAATGAAACAACAATTATCTGGCCATCTTAAGAAGATGCTTGTGTTTCCGTTCTACTACCCAATTTTGTTGGGGAGTGTAAGGACTATAGCAAGGGAGGAAAGAAAGCATTGTAATCATTGCTAAGAAACTCAGATCCACTATCTGATCGGATGGCTTTAATTTTATTGTTGAACTGAGTACGAACAATGTGCACAAAAGATTTTAGTAGGGATAGTGTTTGAGATTTTTGCATCATCAGGTAAATCCAGGTACCTCTGCTATGATCATCAATTATAGAGATAAAGTATGGAGTGTTTGTAAGAGATTACCCCAAGTATCTACAAGTATGAGATCAAAATTGTGCAGGGAATGAATAGAAGAAGTAGGAAAAGGTACACAATGTTGCTTTGCCTTGAAACAAGCATTACAATATTTTATTGTATTTATAGATGAAATAGTACATAGAGGCTTCACACAATCAACGTGTTGTAAAACCTTAGCAGAGGCATGGCCTAGCGAGTGATGCCAAGTGTCTAAGGAAGTAACAGAAGTTAATATAGTTATATAAGCTGAGATAGGAGTAGAGGGCTCAGTGTGACTTGGATAAAAAAATATAGAGCTTCCCAACAATGTCTCTAGTAGCTAAGGTGTGGTTAGTCTGTAGGTCATGTATCAAACATTTAGTAGGTATGAAAATGCACTTGAGTTTAAGGGTGGAGGTCAGTTGTGGGATGGACAAGAGATTATATTTAAAAGAAGGAATATAAAGTACATCTGTGAGGATGATATTTTTATGTAGATGAACAGTACCAGCATGAGTAATTCTTTTCATAGAGCCATTAGCTAAGATAGCATTCACAGGTGTGGATAAACGATGAATGTTATGCATGAGATGAGGATTTTGCACAAATGACAAAGTTGTCTGAATAGGAAATGAAGTTATACCTGTTGAATGAGCAAAATGGACAAAATCTACCTCCTCATCATGAGCAAGGGTGCTGGCAGAGCCCTTGGTAGGAAAGAACTTGGCGAGCTCTTTTTGAATAATAGTTGTGACATCTTGAGCAGTAGCGTATTAAGGAGAAGCTGTGGTAAACTATTCCATGTGTGTATCGTGAGTGGCAGCCAAATGAGCATATTGAGAAGGACTTCATTTTTTTTTCGTGGTCTTGTACCAATCTAGCTCTCCATGAAGTTTAAATTATTCATGGATCTCATAACCATGTCTAGTGCAATGATCACAAATGAATTTAGCATGTTCCTTCTTGGTTTTCCTCGGAGGATCACCTCTTCCTCGAGTAAAACCTCAATGGGGTGAAGTAAAAAAAACAGATGATGCACTAAAATCTAACCCTAGTGTTCTCCAAGTATACGGATCTAAAGTAGATAGTGGCAGACAAGTTCGCTCCCACAAGGACTATATTGTGTAAACTTAGTACCCTAATTATAATACCTCTACTCTATCTAAACTTTCGAATAAGTGATTGGATTTTATATTTACCAAACTAATAACATAAAAATAATAAACTAATTAATGGGAATTTCTTGTAAAGCAAGTAATCGAATATTAAGGAAGACTCAGATGCGTAAAACTGTATTCTAGGGTATAAATTTCAATTATGAACTCCTATGTGAGATTAACCTAAAACTCTAAACTTTTAAATCAATTATGTTGTTTATTAGATGATACTTATGTATATCTAAACCTTCTCGCGAAGCGATTAAACTGTTGATCAATTAGGACTACTCACTCTCCTGAGTCAACCAATCCTAAAGACTCTCAAAAGTCCCTAAACCAAAGCCTACAAATTATATGACTCCTTTCGGACAGTTTCGACAACTACCCTATGTGTTGTACGTCTGTTAACAATTCCCTCCTCCCGAAGCGAAATTGCTAAACGTGTAGATGTATTCAAGTGATCAATTTAAATAAATCATATGAAGGAAACAAATATATAGATAAACTAACATAAAATTGGAGTCTAGAATTAACGAGAAAATTAAAACATATTCGTTCACAACCTACTTTCTAACCCTAGAATACAACACGTGTTTAGCTTACTCATAACTATATTCAAATCCATAAAACATTCATAGACAAACGTCATAAACAAAAGAATGCAAGAAAGAAAGAAATAAACCCGAATCTTGGATCTCCAGTCTCCATCATGTCACGTCTTGCTCTTCGATCCTTGCTTCCAAGTGTTCCCGTATGATCAAGTATGATATTCAAAGTGTCAGTCCCCTAAATCTCGAGCATGTGAAGCCTTTGTATAGGTTGAGGATGAATCTTGGGAGTTATTGGATTAAAATCCAATTAAAACTCAGAGAAGAAAACAAACTGCCTAAAGCGACACAACCGCACGCATGCATGGCGCAGTCATGTCAAACTAACCCAATACTTGCTTAAGACAATCGATTTTAGCGCTATCGCGTCCAACCTTGGCGCGGTCGCATTGAGCCAATCAGTACTAGTAACTAATTTAGCCATCTTTTAGCGCGGCCGCTTTCAATGATGGCGTGGTCGCATTGGTTTAAGCTTGAATTTGGGTCGGTTCAGTCCGATTTTATCCCCTCCTGACTTGTTCCTTTGTCCATACTCCGTAGAATGAAATATGAGCAATTCTTGACCAATTATGCATGCAAATGCTATAAAATGTATACTTAAATCTACCTAAATTGCATGCATTCACAACGTGTATCACCAGACCTGCCCTTTCTAAAACCCCTGCCTTAGGCAGATTTAACCCGCATAGTCTTAGTGTCAACAGATTCGAAATAGGACAAGTTAACAGATCGTTGTTTTTCAACCCTTAGCATTATAGAGTAGACTTTATTCAGATCAAGCAAGGGTTCTATCACAAGTATTTGGGAGCATATTAGATCATACACATCGTTGAGCCCCACTAACATTTGCATTACCCTATCCTCATTTTCATCTTGCAGTACAAATTTACTAATTGGACACGAATAAATGCGTAAGGGTTTAACTCTGGCATATTGATCCCATAGACGTTTCAATTTTGAAAAATATGTAACGATAGGATCAGTTCCTTGGGTAACACTGCTAATGTGACGGTGTAATTGATAAATCAGGGGGCCATTAGATTGTCCACACCTGATGGCAATTTCATCCCACAGTTATTTGACAGAATCAGTATGAATGAAATCCTCAACAATGTCTTTCACTAAGGTGTTTAGAATCCATGAGGTAATCATAAAATCAACTTTCTTCCAATTTTCGTATGTAGGAAAGTCGGTAGCAGGAGTTTCAATTTTTCCGTCTATGAAACCAAGCTTCGACTTCACACCTAGGGCAATAATCATTGCCTTCTTTAATGACATAAAATTACAACTTGTAAGCGGATTGCTCACAAGTATCATGCCAGGATAGTCGGAGGCATGCAACTGAAGGTGGATCTTAAATCGGAGTAAAGGATGCAGAGGCGGAGCTAGATGGAGGAGCAGTAATAGGATTATTTGAGCCGGTGGCCGCATTTAACGCTGACCATTAGGTTGGAGATTGGAAGTTAGCCATGGAACCACCCGTTAACTGATACCATGTAGAACGTAGAGAGAGGGAGAGAGAGAGAGAGAGAGAGAGAGAGAGAGAGATTGGTTTACTCACACAAGCAATCACCTCTAACATTTGGGCATGTGTGGAGATGAGATTACTAGGTAATCAAAATAAATCTGAAGAGGATTTATTTTAAAATTGTAAGAAGCCAAATCAAGGTTTTGAGAGAGCTTAAGTGCTTCAAAACTTTAGTCAAGTTTCTAGGAACACCTGAACTATGATTTGTACGATATTATGGAAAGACATTGTAACTTTGTCTCGATCCATAGTATCACGGCACGTGGATCAGAACCGGGTTGTATATAAAGCACGCTTCAACATGTTAGTCGTCTATTTGATCATTTGTTATTGGATTTATGTATTTGATATGATTAAATCTAACATTGCCGGACCGGTTGCCGAACTGCCGCCGGTCTGCGGTCTGGTCCGTCGCCGGCCCATCACTGGACCGGTTGCCGGACCGCCGTCAGTCCGCGGCTGGTCCACCCCTGGTCCATCACTGGTCCATCGCCGGACTGGTTACCGGACCGCTGTCGGGTCACTGTTGCACCGCCAGGCGACAGCCACTGGCTCGTGGGTGGCACGTGGCAGCGCGTCGTGGCGCATGCCAGCTTCTAGCAGCGTGTAAAGACACATTAATGTGTTTTAAGGTCCACGAAAGCATGTGGTGGGGAGTCGGTTGATGTAGAGTCATGTTTTAAAGCTTGGGAGGGACATAAGTGTGTATAGAAGGAGTTGCCAAGTGACTTTAACCTAATTTGTTACATCATTTAGGCAAATAGGTGACAAAATTTTACCCAAAATAATTTTTTTGACAAGTCGAAGTGGTTCTTTATTATTAATGAGGACCTTATGATAGTGGGAGATTAGGGAACGGGTTTTTAATACACTTGTGAATGCTTAAGTATACGCATTGAAACCGGGTTTCTTATTTGCGTATTATTGGTTAAGTGCTCATATGTTTAATCTATAAAAGAACTTGTTTTAACCATGTAATCCCATTTTCTATAGGGCTAGAACAAGAAGAACCTTGACTAGAGAGGAACTAATAGAGATCCCATTGGCAAGTTGGTAGAGTTCACGTACTATGAAATGAACCCTAGGCGTACACTCCCTGAGCACTACTTAGAGATGCTCAAGATGTGGGCACACATACGTCTCTTATCAGCTTGGAAACAGATTAACATTCTCGACTCAGAATTAGTTTTCGAAGGCTATTGGTCTTCCCCTTTTTTCGATGACTATAAGGAGGGTTGGGCTACATCATAGGCTTACTAAGATCAATCAGACTGTTGATATAGTTGACCATGTATTAATTGATGGTCCTAATGTGGTCAAAGAAATGGTTGAGTATTGGAAAATTAACATAGGAAAGTCTGCTCAGCAAAGAATGGGTCCTATTTTGAGATCTAATAACCTCAAACTCAGTGGGAGGCTGTCAGGGAACGGTCATACTCTGAAGAGTCGAGTTCTGAACCTCTAACCCGTGTCATACATCATGTTGCATCCCAGAGAGATCTTTTTGTTGAAATAGAGAAATATGAGAAGATCTGTAGGCTGCCACTAGATGAGATTAAGTCTAGGTGGTATGGGATTTTGAGAGGGCATGATTCTTAGATGTTGGACTTATTTTGTTGGATATTTCTTTTTCCATGAACATACTTCCTCTGTAATTGTTGAACATCGTTTTGATGAATATTTTCCTTATGATGATTTGATTATTTTGTAGATGTGTTAATTGCTGCATGATCCGAGTTTTTTTTTTTTATTTCTCTTATCTTATGTCTTAACTCGGAAAGATTTTTACTTTCATGAACTAAGTTCATCATGAGGAAGACATTGAGTTTAGCTGATGATTGATAGCTCTAAGCTATTTTCCGAAGCCAAATCTACGTTGGATCATGATGAATGTCAGTTGGATAAACGTGGAAATCTCAGTACATATTTTGCTTGACTAATGTTCATATATGCATTCTGGACCATGGAAACAAGGTCGATAATAGTTGATCTGAATAAGGGTGATAAGCTTAATGGCGATAATTATGACACTTGGCGTCATAAAATTTGGTATGTTCTCAACGAACAAGACGAGTTGGACACAATCAATCATGTTATGGCAGAGCCCGGAAATGGTACTGGCCCTCAAGGAAGGAGGGACCAGGAACCTTATCTAGCATGGAAAAAGAAAAATTCCACGGCTCGTGGCACCCTAGTTAGCTCGGTCATTGATGACATGATACACGAGTGTGAGAAACACCCGACTACTACAGATATCTAGGTGTATCTCAAGGAAAAGTACGGTGGGACCTCAATCACTCATCTGAGACAGCTTACTATCAAGTTTGATACTTATAAGAAACAATCTGATCATCCCATTTATTAATTTTACAACTTGGTCCTCTGGTTTCATCTCAAATTTCATAATTAAAAAGGCCAAATCACTACTCTCTCGCGCTCTTTCTTGTCTCCTTTCCGTCTCCCCATCTAGGGTTCTGCTGCAGCGCTGCTAATCCAACTCAAGAACGAGGTAATTGATGGTCAGACTCTTATTTTTGTATGGTTAACCAAAAATCATGACTCTTCGTGCGAACTAATCACCAGATTATCAAAATCTTGTTCACGAGTTGAGTTTAATGATGCAATTTTTTCATTTATGTTAATTATTTTCATCTTTTTCTTTTTTGATTATAGACCTCCTTGTTCGAAGACGTTACAAATTCCCGTAGCTGACGCATTTTTTCTGCAAATCTGAATTTTTGGAGGTCAGAATTTCGGCATCCATATGACATATCAATCCGTATTTTTTTTGCTTGCGCCTTTGAATCTTGATTTTATGGTCTGTGGTTATGAATAAAATGGATGGATATATTGTGTTATGGGCTAGTATTTTTTTTTATAATGCCTATTTGCCTAAGATCTTCTTAAATAGAATCCACCCAATTTCTTAGGCCAAAGCGATGAGCCACAGTTTGTTAAGGGGCTTTGTTGTTTACTGTTAAAATGGAGGTTTAGTTGTCTTCATAATACTGCTAGGATAGTTGGGACATTACGAACATAATTGGGGGATTTCGCACTCTCTAATGTGTTTAAACATTCATTTCGTATATGTTTTCTATTATAAATTGTCACAGAAATTCTGATCATAGACACAGCCCCTATGTGCTAATTTGTAAAAGTATTCCTTATGCAGAAATCTTGTTTTCTTTGAGTTGTAAGATCACAAATGACACCCATAGGGTAAATAAATGTTACGGTATATCTATTGGTTGAGGAAATTTTGCATAAAAAATTAATTCACATATTTAATAATTGATCTCCTAGCTAGAATTACAAGTAGAAAAAGAAGACGCAATGCTTTTAATGAGCCGTATAGGATTATTGAAAGAATGCCGGACCAATTAAACCATTTGCATAGAATGGTGGGCTTTAATGACGAAAACTGTATTATTAACTTGCGAATGGATCGCAATGCTTTTGGTCGCCTATGTTTGTTAATGTGCCAATTAGGAGGGTTGGTTGACAGTAAATACGTAACCGTGGAAGAGCAAGTAGCGGTTTTCTTAGGTGTTCTTGCACATCACAAAAAAAAATAGGATTCAGAAGTTTGATTTCTGGCGGTCGGGGCAAACAATCTCCAACTACGTTCATGTCGTTTAAAGGATGTTCTAAAATTACATGTTTTGTTCTTGGTCAATCCCGAGCCTGTTCCTGAAGATTGCACCGACCCTCGCTGGAGGTAGTTCAAGGTATATACTTATGGTCCTTTTGACGATTGTCGGTAATTGCTTATGAGATTTACAAATATGGCTTCTTCTGGGTTAATTTTAACAATTTGAATTTATAGTTATGCATATGTTTTTTGGTTTCAAAGGTTATCTAGGTGCGTTAGACGGGACTTCCATTCCTGTTATGGTGCGTAATATTGATAAGCCATGATAGGACACGAAAGGGTCAAATTTCAACAAATACACTGGCGGTATGTGATCGGAATTTGAGGTTTGTATATGTTCTCCCGGGTTGGGAGGGTTCGGCGGCTGACGCTCGGGTTCTACGGGATGCAGTTACTAGAGTTCACGGTCTAAAAGTCCCTAAGGGTAACTTAATTCTTGCACAATGGCCTCATTGATTTTAAGATTCGCACAATTAATAAATATAACAACATGATTATTACAATTTTCTTTTAGGCAATTACTATTTATGCAATAATGGATACGCTAACAGCGAAGGTTTTTTAGCTCCATTCAAAAGTCCACGGTATCATCTAAAAGAATGGGGTCCCCGCCAATCGAGACCTCAGAACGCTGAAGAAGTGTTCAATATGAGAATACGAGGGCGCGTAACGTAACCGAACGTGCGTTCGGCATAATGAAAATGTGGTGGGGGATTTTTAGGAGCACCACTTATTACCCGGTGAAAATACAGAACAGGCTGATCATGGCTTGCTTTCTTCTCCACAATTTTATTCGATCCGAAATGCTCGTTGACCCCATGGAGGAGCTCTTAGATGCCCTACCCCTTGATCCCGAAGAAGGAGAAAACGTCGATGAGTGTATAGAGGTTGTTGAATCATCTCCGGAGTGGAATGATTGGGGACAACAAGTAGCGCAAGATATGTGGGTTAATTTTAGATAATTATTATGGAGACTATATTTAGGTTTAGCATTGTGATTGTTTTAGAGCACCTAAAGTCTTTTAATTTTAGATTATTTTAATTTCGGCTACCTGGTCACAACCTTGCACTGTTCTTTGATGAAAAAATAGTTCTACTGTGTCACAAACTATTCTGGAAATTATTGTTGTTGTTGATTTTGCACAATTTATTATATTACTGTGACCGGCATTTAGTTGTGTAAAAGATGATTAATCCTTGTTCTTGCAGATTTGTATTTTTGCTATTGTAATTTATATTGAGGATTGAGATTAAATTGCTTCATCTGATCATGCAATATGTAATAGGCTGTATATTATGCCACCATTGAATTTATGTAGGTCTATGAAAACACAACTGCAGACTACATTTTGGCACCGGAATGTAGATGCGGGCAAGGTAAGATGATAGTCAAGTGTGCTCGCCATAATGTCGTTCACTCGGGACATTATTACTACAAATGCCCATCTAACTCTAAGCACGAGAAATATTTTATGTGGTGTGATGAGCATCACCAAGGCGAAGCCCCTAATCGTATTCCCCTTTTCCTGCTTGGCCAGACCTATGCTTCAAAATCAAAGTCGAGCTCCACGTTTTCGTAGACCGAAAACGCTACCAGCGTCAGGACAGAAGGTCCATCTTTTCAGCCCCGGCTAAGGGGAGATATAGAAGTTCAAATTACATTTGTTTTCATATCTTTCGTGTTAGTACTGCTTGGTGTGATCATCAGGAAAATGGTTCAGAATTTAGTCATAATTAATGCCTTTTAAGTGCTTAAGGTTAATTGATTTAGACGCTCTATTGTGTATTTTTGGTTGAACATAAATTGAGACTTATTTCAAGCAATAAAGAATCTTCAAGTACAATATTGCTTATCGCTTGGTTCCGTAGATTGGTGGGGTAATTTGAAACTTATCGTTTTTCGGCATCATGTACTGACTAAGAGCAATTATATTTGTATTTTAGTTGCTTTTCAGAATCTTGTACTACTATTTCATTTGTCGAGGTATCAAATCATGGTCATGTTAAGATATAAAAGGGCAAAATACAGGTCAAAGTTTTGTAGGCTAGAATTGTCATGAAAAATTGGAGACTCGTGAATGCAATTAGATTTTACTTTTTATTGCTGCCTTATATATACCCATTGCAACTGTTATTATTTGAATATAAGAGAAAATCTTTTAAGTTCACTGAACTACTCCGGAAGTGTTTATCTACCAGCCAAAGGTGACTTTGTCTATAAAATTTCAAAAAGAGTATATGGATCATGAAATTATCCCACCTCAGCCCTGTTTCTTCTACAACGAGGCTTGGACAGAAGTAATCGACAAATGCCTAGTAAAAACGTTGTACGAGCACATGCGGGGAGGGTATGCACAAAAATATGCTTTGCCGGTCGCTAGAAATGTCATAAATGATACATATGGGCGGGATTTCACAATGAATGACATCTGAAAAAAATACCGCAAGCTGAAGATGAGGTACCTAGTTTTTACAGATTTAATTAGTCGTTCGGGTGTATGCTTAGAGAAGGAGAGTAATGCTATGGGAGTGCTGGCTGAATTAAGAGAGACAATATTCAAGGTTTGCCTCTAATATAATTTAATTTTTTGTATTTTTTAGTGATGACGATATAGTTGCCCATAAACCCCACAAGTTTCATTGAATTTGTTTCTAAATTATCTTTTTACTAGGAGAAACCACTATCGAAGGCTTACTACAACCACAGTGAGGGAGAGAACGACAAATTGCAATATATGTTTAGCCAATGAAATTGTAATAATATGATGTTCGTCGTTAGCCACAAAAAGATTGATCGTATCAAAATATTATGGTTTTTTAAATTATTGATATGTGTCAAGATGTCTAGAGTACCATTGCTGACATTTGCTTGTGCGTGTGGTTGTATGCATAATGCTTGCATTAAGGTTTAATATAATAAAATATTTTGGTTTAATAAACTCTCACAGACCTAGGGTCATGAGTATTTTTACTTTATTCTTGCACTAATAAAATATAATCATGATTATCAGATGTATGAATTTTCCTTAAAATGTGATACTATAGAGTGAATGCCTTTTTTCCTTATAAATGAGGATTGGAATTGCAAAAAAATTGAAAATGGGTAATAACTGCGGTTGTCCAACTACATTTCTAGCTATGGTACTAATTTTTTGTAAGAATGATTAAATAAGGCCACTATCACCAGAATTCAAGGATGTGGGAGTTGACAAGTTTATAAGAGAGCATTAACTACAAAGCCAGCAATATCCCAGTGAATGAAGACAACCAATCCCCCTGTTACTATTCTTAAATTGGTTCCAGCTAACAACTTTCCCCTTTCCATTACATCTAAATTCGAATTCACCATTTGTAGCGTCCATTTAGCTTCAACCCGTACTGTTCATAGACCTGGGTAAGGGGTCTTTTCAAAGTAAAATTTACAGCAGCTATGAAGCGAAGTTGCATGAAATTAGGGGCTCGAGGTGAGTTTCAATCTTCGTAATCATGTTCATATCCGTTTATATAAGATGCATACGGGAAGTATATTACTATCTGCTCACAACCGCTTAACTACAAAGAAAAATTTGTTCAATTTTTGTAAATCATTCCGACTATGTCTTTCAAGTCCGTTCCAGCTCAAGAAACATTTCTCTACTCTGAGAATTGGACCAAAAAAGCTACATATGTTCTTCATCGACATACTTGTGGGAGCGCGAAACGAGGACAGGTGGGATAACAAGGGTGCCAACAATCATGCGCTACTCACGACGCAGGGTTGGATTAACGCGGAATTTAGGAAAACCCTGAATTTTGAAGAAATCGACTCACGCAGGCGGAAGTTTTTGAAGTGATCATAACTGACACGGAGGTGAAGTGGATAAGTGAGAAAAATCATGTCGTCGCAGAGTGGCCCTTTTGGAAAAAGATATTCAAGGTAATTTGTAAGATTACTAATAATGTCGACTCATGCAATTATTTAATAGATGCACAATTTTTTTAATACTTTCTTGATTTACGTTTATGCAGGAGAAGCCCCTAGCCAGAGCTTTTTTCCACAAAGGGGAATCCGCATTTGAGCGTTTGGATATGCTGTTTAGTGGTCGGACTGAACAGTCGACCGTCGGAAGTAAACAGATCATAACCGTTAGTAGTGATGACGATTCATCTGTGAAGCCGCAAGATGCCGCACCAACGCTTGTTGTCATTTCCGATTCCAAAACTGGGGAAGAGGTCGAGTCACCATCTGTTGTTCAAAAGTCCGCTGCCAAGAAAATTAATTTTGGACCGTTTGGTAATATCGCACCAAATCTCGAATTCTGCCTTGACGAGCTTTCTACCAACACACCCGTCCAGGTTGCTACACCAAGCCCTCATGCGCCAACTAGAGATGCATTCCCGTCGAAGCCTGCTGACTTTTTCTACCGCAAAGCATTTTCGTCGGGTTCTCAATGGTCCAGCAGTCCGGCCAAGTTAGGTTCGCACCCCTACCGCCGAGAGTAGTCCAAGTGTAGAAATCTGAAATTAGGAAGAAAATGGAGACGCATATTAATATTTGTAGTAGCTTTTGGTTTATTGCTTTTTCTTGCATAATGTTTAGTAATTGATCAACCTAGGAAGTCCCCGACATTTTATCATAACAATGGGGGTGTTCTTTGGTTGGAGTTTCCCTAACAGCTGCATCGAATGCGATTCTATTTCCATTGCTGTCAATTCTTGTTACTGCCCCAAAAAATCCAAAATAGTCGACATATTTCATCACCTTGTATAGTGAAAAAAATGTGGAAACCAATCATCCGTGCTTTTCCCTAACGACAGTTCTTCACATCAGTTCCCTGTCTCATAACAATTATTTGGCAGACTACAAACTCAATTTGTTATTTACATCCATAATGAAATATGAACATGGTGCATACATAGTAAACCATAAAAAAAATCACATTTGGAATATACTATTATCCAAAGGTACCTAAACTTAGATAGATAATCTAGAAATATTACAAAGTAGAGTTATGAGATCCACCCAATAGCAAACCAACCAAATTCTTGAAATATTTAAAGAATTTTGGAGTCGAAAGAGTACACAACAAAAGTGATTATCATTGCTATCCCAACCGAAAAATCCCAACAGACCCATTAAGCATAAATACTTCTCCACAATTTTACGAACAAGGACAGGGTATTGAGGTCCAACGGCAGATTTGAGGCGAACTAAGACTTCCTTGTAAGGAGCAGGCGATCAACATATTGAGGTCTGGCATCTTCAGGAAGACCCATGAATATCTCAAGGCGCTCGACCTTGTCCGCGATCATTTCACAAGCATCGAATTTATCATTCAAGACAACCCGGGGATGTTGCCAAGCAGATCGAATACTTTGTTCTTTGCTTTCCCCAAATCAATATCATAGCTGATCCGGCTCACAATTTTGTTAATTCTTGACTCTGTGTTACGGAAAAGCTATCTTAGCAAGTCATAAACCCCTTCAAGACCTTCAATTGTTTTCAGCTTCTTACTTGTCGATGGCTGAGCCGCGTTCCCCTTATCACTCTGACAAACACTGTTTCCCTCTTCATTTCCGTCACCTAAGATCCCGTCAAGATCCACATGATAGTCATTCTCATGATTTCCTTGTCCCATGTTATCATCTTTCATTAGCTCATTTACTGCTTCCATCACATCCTTGGCACTCTCGCCGGTTGCTCTATCCTTACCAAAAATCTCTTGCCAATCGCTAAATAAAGGCCAATCCTGATACCGCATTGTCCTTGCATTTGGGTCATTCTGTTTCAAGAATTTATCAGAAGTTAATCCATCAAATTGCAAACTAGAATCAAAACCCAAATATACAAAAAATACAAGGGATCAGATTCGCTAAATTTGCCTACTGACTCTCTAACTTATCCATAAATTAGCCACCTAGCAAAGGTAAAGCTCAAGTATAATATCAAGTGCATTTTAGATTTTTTTTCTAGCTTTTCAATCACCCAATTAGATTGTTATGTAGGTAAACTGATCATTATAAATACTAAACTAAACAATAGAACACATACATATTAACAGGCTAATCGGACAAGTAACAGAGACTATCCTAAATAATTGAGCAGATTAGAAATGGATTGTTCGCTGCTAAGAAATAGATCGTCTGACCTGCACAATGATTTTCCACAAATCATCTTCGCAGTCGATCATATGAGTCCCTTTTAAATTGAAACCGACCCCAGATTGAGCTATCATTGTCATGAGAGACCCGTGATTCTTCTTCCAAGTCGTCAACTTTGAGTTAATATGTGGCATTCCCTGAAGGTTGATGGTGGGGAATTCCTTCCTCATCATAGCTTCTAGCTTGTTCAAATAACCGGCCCTAAATCCATTGTCGGATTTCCAACCTTGTGCCACGAGTTCTTTCAGAGCTGTAAGCAGTACCACTTCCTCCCTATTCGATCATATTTGCCTAGTTTTGTCGGTTTTGTTTCCTCTGCCACGACCGAGGCTACTGCTCCCAGAGGAGACACCTAAATGCAAGTAGTTACAAAGTAAATTAACATCTACCAATTAACGATAACAGCAAAGGAAAATTTGACCATCTGGAAAAGGGACGATGCGGTTGTGGTATACGTGTATTTAAATGAATCATTAACACCATTATAAATTAAATACAAAACATGGTAAATCAACTAACAAACTAATTATACCAACATTTAAATAATTGTGTCATTTGTCCAGAGTTGTTACACAGGTTACATCAAGTTTCCATTTGTTAATACTTGTCATTGATTAATCCATCATTACCAAAATATGTCCAAGCAAAAGTCAATATCTAGACTGAATCTTATAGAGATGAAGGTGATCTGATCAAGTATTTGATACAAATAAGGGTAATTGCAGAATATACCAAGATGAATGAACTAAACTGATTAAATATACATTCTTTTGGGAAAAAAACACACATACTATTGTGCAAACAACGTATAGCTACATTTTATCATATCATTCCCCTGTTTTGCAGACTCATTCAGTAGAGGCCATCTCAAACGAAAAATACACCATTGTAGACTATCAGCTTGGAATAGAATGTAATCACAAACCTGGATTCATCGAACTCATCGTCTACGCCTGGTAATCGGTGCTGTTTTTCCTGAAAAGACCTCCGGTATAGACGTCGCATGGCGCCACAGCACCCGTTCACGAACCCTAGCAAGAAGTAATTCAACCGTTTTCTTTTCTTAAAATTTGGGGGTGTGTGGTTATTAAGTGAAAGGGGTAAGTTTATATTTATCGTATTTAGTGAGGTTATTTTGAAAATAAATAAGAGTTTTCATGGGTGTAATCTTGGGTACCAAACAAGCACTTTATTTTATTATGTGTTTTTATCTCGTTTACCGAACACAAACATATGGTGTATCTCCATCCCTATCTACGATACACATCTTGACCTTAACTATCTCGCGTTATCCTAACTTATCTACCAAACGAGCTCTCAGGGGCAATGGACCATGCGACTAGAGATCGTGGAGCATTTGTAGATTACCGTCGAGTTCTAGCGGGAACAAGATGGATTTGTGTGGGAAATAACTCTCGAGTTGAAGTCAAGGGAATAGGGACTTGCAAACTTGAGTTGGCCAATAGGCGGACCCTTATCCTACATGATGTCCTTTACGCGCCAGAGATTCGACAGAATCTAGTTTCTGTTTCTGTTCTTCTTAGCTACAATTATACTTTGGTATTTGAGAAAAACAAAGTTTTTATTAATTATGATGGCAATGTTTATGCCACTGGACATCTCATGAATGGTTTTATTGTTATGGAATGTGACTGAACAACGTTTAATTACTATGACAATGGTTTTTGTTACAATGTTTGTTCTTCTAGTAATGCAATTGTCGATGATAATGTTTGGCATGCTAGATTAGGTCACATAGGGCAAGACATGATCAATAAACTGGTGAAAGAAGGGTTGTTGGGTCCACTTTCTAAAGTCTCTTGGTCCACCTGTGAGCACCGTCTTGTCGATAAAATGACTAGGAAACCATTTGGTAAAGCTGTTAGAGCTCAATTTCCATTACAATTAGTAGATTCTGATATATGTGATCCTATGAGTGTAAGAGCGAGGCATGGATCTTACTACTTCATTACTTTCATAGATGATTACTCACGCTTTGGTCATCTCTATTTGATTTCACACAAGTCTGATGCATTGGCTTACTTTAGACACTACTTAAATGAAGTAGAAAATCAAAAGGAGAGAACAATGAAAGCACTAAGAACTGACCGAGGGCATGAGTACTTGTCTGATCAGTTCAAGGAACTGTGTAGTGAAAAAGGCATTATCCGACAACTTACTACACCTTATAAACCACAACAAAATAGTGTAGCTAAGAGAAGGAATAGAACGTTATTGGAAATGGTAAGATCCATGCTCGCACAAGAAAGCTTACCGATCTCCTTTAGGGGGGATGCGTTGTTAACTACCACTTATGTGCTAAAATCGTGTACCCTCAAAATCAGTCTGTTCAACTCCTTATGAACTCAGGAATGGTAGAAAACCATACCTAAGTAACCTCAGGGCATAGGGGTCAGCAACTTACGTATTTGACAATCAAAGTCAGTATGGTAAACTCGGACCTAGAGGCAAGAAATGTATCTTCATAACATACAGTGAGCAGTCCAAAGGTTATGTGTTCATAGGAGATCATCAAGATGCTCACGTGATCGAAATTGAGTCAAGAAATGTAACATTCATAGAGAATGAATTTCCTAGTAAAGGCAGTATTAGGAAGCAAAACCTTTATTCGAAGTTGAAGATCTTTCAGGAGATCACAATGATCAGAGTCGAGTAGATCACAACCCTTTCAATCCAAGTGGGAGCGATGTCACCAGGGATGTGGATCTGAATGGAAGTGATTACATTCCCATTCCTAATGACTCACAACTTTGAAAACCAACTAGGACACGTATCCGTAAACGTCACTTCGGCGTAGAAGGACATGCATTAATCGCAACTTCAAGTGACAACGAGGAGTTAGGAACTCTATCATTTGCATTTCTGACTTCTTTAATGGACGAAGGAGAACCTAAGTCTATATAAGAGGCTTTGTCCTGTCCAGCTAAGGACCAATGGAAGAATGCAATGGAAGAAGAGCTTGAGTCAATGAGGTCAAACAAGATCTGGGAACTTGTAGATCAAGGCTATTGTGAACAAATGGGTTCTCAAAATTAAGAAAATGGTTGATGGGTCTATAGAGAGGTATAAGGCTCGCTTAGTAGCAAAAGGTTACACTCAACAAGAAGGTCTTGATTATGAGGAAACTTTTTCTCCTGTAGTGAGATTTGCCTCGATTCGCCTACTTCTAGCAATAGTAGCAAATATGGATTTAGAATTACATCAGATGGACGTTAAAACTGCTTTCCTCAATGGAGGACTAGAAGAAGAAATTTACATGCAACAGCCAGTAGGTTTCATTTTTCAGGGCCAAGTGGAAAAGGTCTGTAGATTGAATAGGTCGATTTCCGGACTAAAGCAGTCTTCAAGACAATGGTATTTGAGATTTGATAACACGGTTATCTCAAATGACTTCACCATGATAGATGAGGACCATTGTGTCTACAAAAACAGTCCAATGAAAATTTTGTAATTCTATCTCTGTATGTAGGTGATATACTATTGGCTGGAAATGACATGGAGTATTTAGATACCATTAAGAAGTGGTTATCTTTAAAATTTGAGATGAAAGAAATGGGTGAGGCAAAATACATACTGGGTGTGAAAATCCATAGGAATCGTTCAAAAAGGTTGCTCGGACTTTCTCAAGAAGGTTACATCAACAAAGTCCTAAAATGATTCAATATAGAAAACTGCAAACCTGTGGATACTCCAGTAGTCAACGGAGAATCACTCAACTGTGATACGTGTCTGAAGACTCAACAAGAAAGGGATGAGATGTCACGCACACCATATGCCAATGCAATAGGTAGCCTAATGTATGCCATAACATGTACACGTCAAGACATATCATATGCTGTGGGTCTAGTTGGGAGGTTTCAATCCAATCCGGGAAGAAAGTACTGGATGGCTGTGAAAAGGATTCTAAGATACCTAAAAGGTACTGCAGATTACCATCTTTGTTATCAAGGGGATAACTTGTATCTTAAAGGATACACTGTTGTTGATTGGAGTGGTGACGTAGACGAACGAAAATCCACTTCAGGTTACGCGTTCTTGCTAAACAATGGCGCCATCTCTTGGTTAGCAAGAAGCAAACCTGTGTAGCATTGTCCACAATGGAAGCTGAATTTGTGGCATGCACATCTGTAGTACAAGAGGTTGTTTGGCTGAGAAGGTTCCTAAAGCATTTGGGAGTATCGCGCATGACCGCGTTGTCGAGGCACGTCAAATTAGTTATTATTTTCCTAAATTCCTTCCTAATAGTAGGTAGAGTAAGTCAGGGTCGATCCCACAACGAACAGAGAAACTAATCGAATTATCGTATTAAATCAATTTATATAGCAAATTATAATACTATAAATATAATATAAAGTGGGGGGAGTTGTTTTGAGTAAATTAACTAAGCAATTAACAATTAAACTAACAAACTGAGATGAATTAAAATTTGAATAAAATTTACTCCCGCCTTTAGCCCAGTATCCCCCTATTCCGAATTATTCTTGTAACTATTGCAACCGTTTGACAAACTAATTCTGATACCCCTACCCCAAGAATTAACAGGTACGCTTTGCTAGTCCTTATTATCCCTTAAGTATAATTAATCACATGTTCGCTTAGCAATTAATCATATTCGATTAAGAAGTCCTAGGATACGATCGCTAGAACACCGTTAATCAAACGCATAAGGAACTAATGCAACGGAGTAGGTACGGTGTTGTACTCGCAAGCTCGGTACAAGTGACTGCGTCTTATGTTATCCTAGCGAATAAATCACTATTTGATACTCTTAGACATAAACATATAACAATTATGGATTATGAATTTACGACCTAGCAACAATTATATGTCTAATACCAGGGTGATCAGTCCAAATAACAAACATATAAAAGATATGAAGAAACCAAATAACATAAATATCACAGAACATAGTTTAAGCAAACAATTACCCGAATAATTACAAAAACATCTTCCTAGAGTTCAACATAGTTAAAGACAAAAAATAAAGACTTACCCGATCATAGCAATCGCTAAGAAAAACTAATAAAGAAAGTCATAAAACTAGAAAACCCGAGATGTCGAATCTTGGCTCTTCGTGCTCTTCCGAATTCCCCAGTTCGTGCTCTCAAAATCAAGGTAAAAGTTATATTTTCGGACATGGGAATCTTCCTTTTATAGTTGGGGATGAATTAGGCTTTGATTGGGCTTGAAAAGACAATTTTCGAGCAAATCCTCTGACTATACATCAGTCTCGGCCGAGAATAGACAGTCTCGCGAGAGAATCATGTATACCATTCTCGGTTGAGAATCAACTGTCTCAGCCGAGATTCTTCTCCAGCCAAAAATCCTGGTTTCTCTGATCTTCTACCTCGGCCGAGCCCGTAAGCTCAATTTCCTAAAGTTTTGGCTCGATTTTCTCGGTTTTTTACTTGTGGAACTTGTTTTCTATGTCCATCCTTAGTCGAGTTTGACTTTTTGGTCTAAGTTTACCCAAATAACTTTAAAAAAATCACAAACATCAAATCCTCCAATAATGCAAATACGAGCAATACACGTTTTCAATTACGCATGCAAATGCCACTAGATAGACACTTAACTCGACCTATTATGCATGCATAAACACATATACCAAAATCCCCCCAAACTTAAACCTTTCTTCGTCCCGAACAAAACAAAACACAGAAGATAACACAGAACACATGTTAAGGGCGATTTAAGTGGCAAACACCGTTTCAGACCGATTTTTATAAAGAAAGACAATATGATAATCCAAGCATATCAGACATAGCAACTTAAATTACTTTCGAGACTCGATACATTCAACAAGTGATCCTTACCGGTTAAGTGTATCACTCATCTCTCAAGTGTATAAGGTAAATTCATTTTCACTCACATTGGACTACATGCAACGCCTACCATATACTTGCCCATCATCTAATTCAGACCTTGTACTTGACATGTGTGACAGAGGATCAAAAAAGGTCTTTATTTTAGGTTGTAATGTAGGCTTAAGGTAAGGTGGGAATTTTTTATTTTTTTTAGTAAAAGTGACTAATCTTTGGACTAATCGAGTTTTTCCTACTCAACTACCCCTCAAAATAATACCTCAATCCTCACTCTCCAAATTTCAGCAAACCTTCCCACAAGAAAGTTTCTTCACCTTTCAAAAGTCCTTACAACATAAATGTTTTTCATGCTTCACTTGGGTACCACAATTGGGACTACCCGATTTCTATAATTAACTAAAACAATAGAGCACTTTTAGACTCCTAACGTCTCCTTTAAACAAAAATAATAACATTTATGTACAACAAACTCTTTCTTTTCTTTCTCTTTTTTTTTTCTTTTTTTCTTTCTTTTTTTTTTTATATGAAGAACTACTAGTAATAAATAACCAATACATCACACTTCCACCCCCTCCCCTAAACTTGGTTGAAGACCAACGTTTGTGGCGAAAAGAGTGGGATGAATTGGTTCTCTAAACATAACAACTAGGGGAGGTTATTCAGTCTCAATTTCTTTACCTATCATTTTTCTATCCCTTTCTTTCTTCAAAACATCCCATCTTTCACCCATATCAATCCCAAAGCTTCCCGACTACCTTCCAATCCTCCTCCCTCATACTTACTCTTAGTTCAAATGGGCCAAAGGTTGAATCATTGAAAGGATGCGGCTTGTAAAGTAAGGCCATCAAAGAAAAAACTACAAAGCTCAAATGGGCTAACAACGGAAATTTTATTGGTCAAAAGGAAAACATATTACGGATTAAGAATAGGTTCAAATAAAAAACTGCCTAAAATCATTTCCTAAATCACAACATGTCTGACATATCGACAATAGAGACTCCGGGCAAGTTCTAGAGATGACTACATATAACCAAAGAATTCACACCGAAAGAATGTAGATATTACTCCAAAGATGGGAGTACAAGATTTGGCTTAAAAACTCACAAGGTTATATGTGATCACAAGTTTCAAGTACAAGCTCAATTTTATCTTCATTACATATCATGCTCTATCATATGTTAATTTTCAAATTTTAAGCACAAATATGATCATCATTAACTAGTTGCACACTTGTCATTACCCTAATCTTTTGTCCTTAGACACACATCAAAATCAAACTATAATCTCGGTTTTTCAATTGACTCAATCCTAGACTCAACTAAAATGCAAAGTACATAACAACTAAATATAACTCAATTCACAAAGACAGTGGCTCACAGGCCCGACGATCAACCAAGTAATTGGCTCACAGGCTATGCAACTAATGGCTCACAGGCCAACACTCAACAAATAAACAAAAACTAGCAGCTAGCATAAACAAAGAAAATATAAGAAACTAGAGCTCAAAAGTAGCCAAGTCGTCCCACTTACACTCCTTCTCCCAAACTTGGTTGAAAACCAATGTTTGTGGGGAACAGCGTGGTACGCCTTGGTGCTTACTTACAATATTGCCACCGAGTTGGTGGTTGGAAGCTATGTGGGCTCCAAAGTTGGCTATCGCGTCCCACCGAATGTCTTGTTATATCCATCATACTCCACTATTATTTGAATTCGAGTCATGTTAGTTCCTGCATACTACTAAAAAAAAAAAAGAGAAGACAATGCATCAAATAGAAAATAACAATAAACTGCATAATTTAAAAGTGAAAATACGACAAACATCGGGTTGCCTCCCGACAAGCGCCTTTATTTTACGTCGTTGGCTCGACCGGTTCACGTCCATTTAGTGTTTAATCCATGGTGGTTTCTACATTGGCCCTGACTAATTAAAGCATTTTACCTCCTTTATTTGCTCACGCTCCTTTTTATGATGCCTCCAAGATATAGAAGTATTCAGCTTATCCCTGCAACTCAGCTCACAGTTTCTTTCACCAAACGGGTTACTAACATCTTTAGGTATAAAAGAATGAACATTTTCAGAGAATTCGAGTGCATCATATATGTTAAATTTAACGATGTGTCCATCGAACTCCATCATGAGTGTACCCTCACGAACGTCTATATTTGTTTGAGAGGTGTTTAAAAACGGCCTCCCTAATAATACAGGCGTAGAAGTTGATGTATCGTCGTTCACATCTAACACATAGAAATCCGCCGGAAATACTAAGTCGCCTACTTCCACTAGTACATCTTCCAAGATCCCATAAGGCTATGTAGTACTCCGGTCAGCTAATTTAATTACTATCCTCGTTTATTTTAATGGCCCAGGTTTTTAGTGCATGAAAATAGAACGAGGCGTGACGTTTATAGATGCACCTAGATCTAGCATAGCTCTCTCTATGGTGTGATTATCTATCGAACAGGGTATTACAAACATACCTAGGTCCTTGCACTTCGGGGGTATCTTCTTTTGGAAGATGGCTAAAACATTTTCTCCCATTATCACTTTCTCATCTCCCTTTAACCTGCGTTTTTTAGTGCATAGATCTTTAAGGAATTTAACGTACCTCGGGATTTGTCTGATCGCGTCGGTTAATGGAATGTTTATCTCGACCTTTCTGATTACATCCAAGATCTCTCTTTCCTTATTCTCTTTCACTTTCATCGCAAGTCGGCTAGGAAACGAGAGTGATTGAGCCGGAATAAGTCTCGGCTGAGATAATTGGTTCTTGGTCGAGCTGGTTGGGCAGATTGTTTGGTTTTCGGCCGAGATCTGGGTTCTCGGCCAAGCTCTGTAGCTCGTCTTCCTCTATAATTTTATCAATTTTTCCGTCAATTACCTCTTCCGAGCTTTTCTCGGGCTGTCTACGCTCTCCAAGCTCCGTTCCACTCCTCAGTGTGATTGCACTCAAGTTTCTCGGGTTGGCTGAGCTGGTAATTTACCACTGTTTGCATTCTCCAGTCGACTCAAAGCGGTAGCTAATTGACTCACTTGAGTCTCAAGGTTCTTGATGCTTGACTGTGTGTCTTTTTGAAACTGAATTGTATTTGTTGCTAAGTTCTTGACGATATCTTCTAATGATGGGCTGGGGGCTTGCTCAGTTGGTTGCCTCTGTCTGTACATGCCCCGTGGGAGGCGATTTTGGTCGCTCGACTACGGTGGCTGATTACCGTACCTCAAGTTGGGATGATCCCTCCACCCCAGATTGTAAGAGTGGGAACAGGGGTCATACCTTCTTTGCTGAATATTGTCCGAGCCGACGGCGTTAGCATGGGCCTCCAATTCATTCCTAGAACTTGGCCCTTGTCTGTCGAATGCTCCAATGTTTCACAAATACAACATGGCTTTATAACTGCCTTGCCCCCTGAAGCGACCTTTCTTACCAGAGCTGTTAACACTTCAAGCTTGTCCTCTATGGATGAGTGATTTGCCTCTCTAACTGATTTGAGCGGTGCATCTCTACACCCAAATTGTTGCGAGTTTGCAGCCATCTTTGATATCAATTCTCTAGCTGCAGTTGGGGTTTTTTTTCCACTAGCACTCCCCCGCTAGCTGAATCAATCATGTTACGATCCGCCATTGACAGACCTTCATAGAAGTACTGGAGTAACAGTTGATCGGTTATCTGATGTTGTGGACAGCTGGCCACTAGTTTCTTGAACCGCTCCCAATATTCATACAAATTCTCACTGTGCCTTTTTACAATTCCACTTATCTCCTTTCTGAGGTTTGTTGCTCTAGATGCTGGAAAATATTTTTCTAAGAATAGCCTCTCCATCTCCCCCTATGTGGTGATAGAAGCTGGAGGAAGATAGTAGA
The DNA here is from genome assembly GCA_958295605.1 of Ajuga chamaepitys. NCBI lineage: Eukaryota > Viridiplantae > Streptophyta > Magnoliopsida > Lamiales > Lamiaceae > Ajuga > Ajuga chamaepitys. The sequence continues at coordinate 7,866,164 of OY282497.1, forward strand.
GTCAATCCTTGGCCAAATCCTTCAAGGAGAAGGGGAAAGCCTGTAACTTGATTGCCTCTTCACTAAGAGTGGTAGGCTTCATACTCGAGCAGATGGTGTGGAACTTCTTTAGATGCTTGTGGGGATCCTCGCCCGAGAGACCATGGAATGAGGGCAACAGATGGATTAACCTAGATTTCAGTTCAAATGTAGTGTTTTCTCCTAAGTCGGGAAAAGTGATGCATAAGGGCTGGTGAGTGGCTCCACCGATAGCCAATTCTTTCATAGACTTCTCTGCTGCCATGACTGTCTGTTCATTTCTGATTCAAAAAGGATAGGTTCAGTTTCAGAGTGTGAAGTTTCAGTTTCCTCTTGAATCCCTCTTGCTTGTCTCCTCAGAATTCGGTCTCTTCGCGTAATCTCTGGATCGAATGGCAGATCTTTGTTGTTGTGTGAACGAGTGATCATTCACAGCTGTAATAAGATGCAAAACGAACAAGTGAACGCCCAGTGTATATAAAACAAAAATTATAATAAAAACAAAAATGAAACTACTAATGGTTAATACTAAAACGCAATTAATTTCAACCGTCCCCGACAACGGCGCCAAAATTTGACCGCGTTGTTGAGGCACGTCAAGTTAGTTATTATTTTCTTAACTTCCTTCCTAATAGTAGGTAAAGTAACTCAGGGTCGATCCCACAGAGAACAGAGAAACTAATCGAATTATCGTATTAAACCAATTTATATAGCCAATTATAATACTATAAATCTTCTTATATATAACAACAATTAAGTCTATATCCGGAAATAAACATCTATTTTTCCGCCCACATAACAATCCACTTTTAGTAAGACACCTTTTAGAAAATAAATCATATTCAATAAATGTCACGATTTTGTGCAATTAATACCACACTGTTATTTTAGAAAATATATTATATCTAATAAATGACATTATTTTTGCCATTTTTGGAAAACATTACTTTTTGTATAAATCATTTTATATGGAAAACATTATTTTTGGTATAAAGCAGTTTATTTGGAAATAGCTTAATTTGGAATTTGTTTTCCTCTTTCTATTAATTTTTTTAATCATATACAAATATAAAAATTAAATTATTTAGTAAATATTTTATAATTTCAGTTTATAATTTAAATATTTGTTTTTGAAAAAAATTATTTTTTTGAAATAGAAAATATCCTTTTTTTTTTTTCATTTATAATGTGATTTTTCTGTATAATAAATTAAATTAGTAATCTATTATCGATCTATAGTTTGACAACATATTGTATAAATAAATGAAATTCAAGATAAATAATTGTTTGTTGGTTGTTTATGTGGATTAATTATTAGTGTGTTTGTGCAACAAATTAAAATTAATAAACTTAGAATGTAGTGCTATTGCTACTCACTAAAAGCTTTTGAACTATATTTGAAAGAAAAAGTATAAAATTATAAATATAAATATATATACACTCCTTTGTACAAGATTGTCAACATGGCCTATATACATGGATGCTAGAGATATTCTTACATTAAGGAAAATAAATGTGATATTATGTAACTTACTCAATTTTTTTTAATATTTTTCATTGACTCTTCTTTTATTAACATACAACTTTTCATTATTAATTGTAATATTTTATTATATTAAAATTCTTATTATTTATTCACTTAAATTTACAAACCGTGCATCGTACGGGGAATACTGCTAGTATAATATAAAGTGGGGGAGTTTTTTTGAGTAAATTAACTAAGCAATTAACAATTAAACTAACAAACTGAGATGAATTAAAATTTGAATAAAAGTTATTCCCGCCATTAACCCAATATCCCCCTAGTCTAAATTATTCATGTAACTATTACAACCATTTGACAAACTAGTTCTGAGACCCCTACCCCAAGAATTAACAGGTTCGCTTAGCAATTAATCTTATTCGATTAAGTAGTCTTATGATACGATCGCTAGAACACCGTTAATCAAACACATAAGGAACTAAGGCAACGGAGTAGGTACGGTGTTGTACTCGCAAGCTCGGTACAAGTGACCGTGACTTATGTTATCCTAGCGAATAAATCACTATTTGCTACTCCTAGACATAAACGCATAACAATTACGGATTATGAATTTACGACCTAGCAACAATTATATGTCTAATACCAGGGTGATCAGTCCAAATAACAAACATATAAAAGATATGAAGAAACCAAATAACATAAATAATCCCAGAACATAGTTTAATCAAACAATTACCGGAATAATTACAAAACATCTTCCTAGAGTTCAACATAGTTAAAGACGGAAAATAAAGGCTTAGCCAATCATAGTGATTGCTAAGAACAAACTAATAAAGAAAGAAGTAAAATTAGAAAACCCGAGATGCTGAATTTTGACTCTTCGTTCTCTTCTGAATTCCTAAGTCCATGCTCTCAAAATCAAGGTAAAAGTTATATTTTCGAACTTGAGATCTTCCTTTTATAGTTGTGGATGAATTAGGCTTGGATTGGGCTTGAAAAGTTAATTTTCGAGCAAATCCTATTTTGACTATACATTAGTCTCGGCAGAGAATAGACAGTCTCGGGAGAGAATCATGTATATCATTCTCAGCCGAGAATCAACTGTCTCGGCCGAGATTCTTCTCCAGCCAAACATCTTTGTTTCTTTGATCTTCTATCTCGGCCGAGCCCTTACTGTCCCGACCGAGCTTAATTTCCTGAAGCTTTGGCTCGATTTTTCTCGGTTTTTGACTTGTGAAACTTGTTTTCTACGTCCATCAATAGTCGAGTTTGACTTTTTGGTCTAAATTTACCCAAATAACTTCAAAATAAATCACAAACATCAAATCATCCAATAATGCAAATACGAGGAATACACGTTCAATTACGCATGCAAATGCCACTAAATAGACACTTAACTCGACCTATTATGCATGCATAAACACATGTACCAGCGCACTCCAAGGGATGTGGCGATACATTGTGATAACCAAGTTGCGATCGCCTATTCTAAGAATCCCAAGTTTCATGGAAAAGCAAAACACATAGACACAAAGTATAATTTTGTGAGGGATATCTTATAAAAGAAGGAGATCACGCTAGAATACATCTCAACGCATCAAATGATCGCCGATCCCTTTACAAAACCCATCCCTAGGGATGTCTTTGCAACGCATATTAAAATGATAGGGCTACGTTGTATTTGATGAAGATGTAATTGAACCTCATTTATTTATCATATTTGACCATTACTATCATATTGTTTATGTACTAGGAACTTGTTTAAATGTTCCATCGAAGATATGTTAACAAGTTATGATTGGCTTACTCACACAAGCAATCACCTCTAACATCTGGGCATTCGTGGAGATGAGATTACTAGGTAATCGAAATAAATTTGAAGAGAATTTATTTTAAACTTGTAAGAAGCCAAATCAAGGTTTTGAGAGAGCTTAAATGCTTCAAAACTTTATTCAAGTGTCTAGGAACACCTGAACTACGATTTGTACGATATTATGGAAAGACATATGCTCTCATAAGGGGAGAAAAATATTGTAACACATGATTCATACCATATGTGCTTTTTGTGATCAATAAAGTTAATGAAAAATGAATCCTATTTTCTCATTGAGTGTGAGATCTAGAGACTTAGATGTCTCAAGGATACCTTTAACCCTTCAAACTAGCCTTGAATCTATTCCTAAGTGTTGCTACTTTAGATAACCATGAGTTCATGCGGTCACGCGGTATATGTCTAGGAAAACAGCTAAGGGGTAGACAAAAGGTGCTAGTGAAAGGGAAGATTATATTTTGTTTACACATTGTCTCGTATCCTTAGACTGGTCAATTGTGTCAAGGAACATGATTTGGATACAAGAAGAATGTAAAAGTCTTATATGCTCTCATGAGGGATAAGAGATATAACGATTTTTTTAACTGGAAAGTTATCTGGGGTATCAGACGAGTGACAAGTGTTTTTGGGAAGCCGATTGAGCAGCTATAAAACCTTAACCAATTGTATAGCAAGAAAAGCTCATATACTCACAGGATCACACGACCCCAGTTGCCTGTATGAAGGGATGATGTATGTTGAGAAAATAGAGCATTGGACCCACCCGCATGTGCGAGTTGGAGATGTTAGTTGGGCTTAATTAAATAACGATTTATTTAATTAATGGGCCGCCCATGGGGTGGGCCCACTTGAATATACCCGGATATTACACTAGACAATTTGTCTAGAATATCTGGATAAGTCCAATTGGAGAATAAGGAAGGGATGACTCTCAAAAGGGAAAGGGTTATCTTACTCCCTTGATTGAGTGATTTACTCAATCAAGGAAGGGAGAATCAAACTTACTTTCCGGTAATTAAAGAATGAAGAATGATTTTCATTCTTCACTTCTTCAATTCACGCTAACACTCTCAACACATATTCTCTCAAGAAGAGGCAACTAGGGTTGTGGAAAAGAAGGCAAAGTTCATTGTAACTTTATCTTGATCTGTAGTATCACGGCACGTGGATCATAACCGGGTTTTGTATAAAACACGCCTCAACATGCAAGGTGTCTATTGGATCATGTGTTATTGGATTTATGTATTTGATATGAATAAATCCAACAAGTACAATGTACTAATAGGGCGCGTTACCTTCCCTTAGTAGCCTGGATTTGACAAAAGAATCAGGCACCCTCCCATGTTTACTACCTTGTATACACCTGATACTTTAATCCTTTGGCCCGCAATAATTTCAAATTTTGTTCATATCAAGGATTCGTATCACCTCGAGAGGAGTGTGACAAAGTTGTCACTTCTATTTGGTTAACTATATATTTACATCTTTGACCTCAATCAATACAGATAGCTATAATATATCAATATTGACAGCTAAAACACTTCAATTGGAAACCTACTAACCACTCTCTTCCCGTTCTTAATCTTTAGCACATATCTGAAGACTGGTGGAACTCCTAGAAATCGCTGGCTGCAGAGATTTACCACCACACACGGGAAGAACCATGTTACCCAGTTCTTGGAAATGAATAGGAAAAAAAAAACAAAAAAAAATCAGAAGGTTTAAGCATGAAAAATCAGATCAGCCAAAGTACTTCCCACATTTAGGGCAAAAAAAAAAAAAAAAAACTTAAGTCATTGCTACGAGTCACATATTTAACTTGCAGTTTGACTTCAGGGATCCATTCTGGGGTTGAAAGCGAAAGGATATAAGAGTAAATAGTGAAAATGGTTGTTGTTGCATCAATTAACGAAGGGTAACAACGCCAATAGCCCTACGGTTTAATATTGTTGAGTTGTGATGTCTCTATATCTTTTACGGTAAACGGACGACTATACGTATACCTTCTTAATTAAGAGGGAGTAATCATTCCAGATATTTATTAGATAGATCTATTTTAACTCTCATAAAGTCCAATTGATATCCCACTTAAAACCCATCTGCATCTTCCTAGCTTGGTAGTAAATGAGCACATAGTAGTCAACTATCTCCTAGCTCCTTTAATTAAAAATATCTAATAAAACTAAAATGGATCTATCTAGCTCATGAGATCACCTATTACACTTTGGTGTTACATCTTGTGTTTCACTCATTCACTAACCAACATGTGTATGGTATAATGTCACAAATTAGCATGTGTCACATAGAGAATTGAGTGTAACAAATGATGAAATACTTAATGTAACAGAGAATCCGAATTGATCTATATAGAAGGAGTTCTACTAAGAAGAATAGAAAACAAGTGAATGGAAGTGAAATGCAATTTATATTTTAATTTTTTAAAATATCAGACTACATATTTTTTAACAATAAAAATATATTTGGCAAAAGAAAATACTTGGGGCCACGTGCCCGGGGAGCGGAGGCTGTGCGTTGGTCTTTGGTAACGGGTACAATTAATTTAATTTGATAGCATTAGAGTGCTGAAACTTCCGGACACCGCGAATTTGATCCAATGGAACCCACCTATGACAGAAGCCGCACATGGAACAGTCCGCAATTGGCTGCTCTTGGATTTTTAAAGATTATTAAATTGGCTTTTTAATAATCATTTTTGATTCACCTGGGGACTATATTGCGTAATAAATGTTTTGATCTAAGAAAAACATAGCATATTTTAAATAGTGATTTTTTTATTTTACTTATGCTTGTAAAAACGTGTAATAAGTGAAAGATATATATTTTCACGTAAAAGATAAATTACAATCAGTAAACTTATAAGAGTTTATAATTATGAAATGAATAAAATTATACATTCAGCTTAAGTTTTATATTGCATATAGATCATTAAAACAACCTCAAGAAAGCATATGAAAATCTTAAATTAAATTCAAGGAAAACGGCAGTCTGTATGGGGTAAATTTTTGGATTAATTTCTAAGAGCAACGTGTACTATAACAGTTTTTACTTTTGCAATTTTTATTTTTTATTTTTTCGACGGTAACCTGTGTAATGTATTTTTTTTTCAACCGACAACATGTATTAATCGTTTCCTTACCTCCGACTATATTTCCGATTGTATAGATCATGTGATTTGCACATGTTTCTTTAATAATATAGTGACATGTGGTGACAAATAAAAATATAAAAAAAAATTAACATATAAACATATTTTAAAAAATTCAGAAAATTTCTTTATAATACAAAAAGAAAATTCTGAAATTAATTGCAAAATTTCTGGAAAAATGATTTAAAATTCAGAAACTTGAATAAAATTTCAGAAACTTTACTTATAATAAAAAAAAAAAAAACTAAATTCTGAAATTAATTTAAAATTCTAAAAATTCAGGTAAATTCATAAAATTCAGAAAATTGAATGAAAAAAAAATCCAGAAAATGAATTTTATTCAATTTTCTGAATTTTAAATCAATTTACAGATTTTTTAAAATTAATTTCACATTTTTTTTATTTTCTGAATTTTTAAATGAATTTTATGAAATTAAATGAATTTTTAGAATTCTGAAATTGATTTTATATTTTTATTTATTTATTTAGGATTATCTGTAAATCAATTTTAAGGTTGTCTTAATTTTTATATTATAAATAAATGTTCTGGATTTTTCATGCAATTTTTCTGAATTTTAAATCAATCTCCAGAATTTCTATTTTAATTCCAGAAATATTTTTTTAAATTTTCTGAAATTTTATATATGAATTTAAATTTATTTTTAGAATTTTTAATTTTGATTATAAGTAACTTTATGGATTGTTAATTCAATTTAATCAATTTTAAGAATTTTTAAATTAATTTCAGAAATATTTTTAATTTTTTGTATTATAAATATATATGTATTTTTTTTAATTTTTAATTGAATTTGTTCGAAATTTTTCAATGGATTTTTCATGCAATTTTCTGAAAAGTATACATTATACACGTTGTCGTCGGAACCAAAAAAAAAAGTAAGTGAAGGTTGCAAAAGTAAAAACGGTCATAGTACATGTTGATTTCAAAAATTGACCCAAAATTTTTTGATCAAATTTTTTGTATTATGATTTTATTATTTTAATTATTATTTTTTATTAATATATCTTCCAGGATGTCAATTATCTCAACTTCTCCATCATTTGGACCATCAATAACACCACCCTCATGTTTGCTATCCATTTCGAGAATATTTTTAGTTCATTGCTTTCTGTGTGATTAGCAAAAGATTTTGCAGTCTCATGTTCTTTTTAATCGTAAGACTTTGAAATGCTTCCACAAATATGAAGAATTAGTGGTGACGTAAACTATATCCTGTCTTGTTTCTTTGGGACTATTGGAAGAATTTGTTGGAAATCTCACTCATCTCAAGACTCTTGCCACAAAAATGGTCTCATTTTTCGTTATGTTATGAAGTAATATATCCAAAGTTGTGAAACAGTGCTTATGCATCATTGGGGTTTCATAATCAGTTTGGATTTCCCAATCATCTGAGTCAGAAGATACTGGATGCCTAATCCTCATGAACATTCAGTGAGGTCTAAAAACGTAAATGTGCAGTCCGTCCACCCGCCACTAGTAGTGATGCAAAGCAATCCATGCAACATTTAAAACTATTTCTCATCTAGATCTTAGATCAACCAACAATGTATTCCACATAAAAATTTGTCAGTTCCTCCATATCAATATGCATATTTTTTATTATGTTAGTAATAATTAAATTACGTATCCTTAGCAAGTAAAATAGGTGGAAAAATGTGTCTGTTTTTTTCTTATGGGAAGTTATCTTGTATATTATATATAGATGGGTTAAAATCCGCACCTATTCTAATTAGTGAAATTTTCCCGAAGATGGAACCAAGAACAAAGGAGAAATATCTTTGAGGTTTGAAATTGTACCGTTGAATCATAGGATACGATATGCAGGCCTGGCCCGTAGGTGGTCAACCCAGTGCCACCACACCAGGCCCCGCCGAGCTAGGGGCCCCACGTTTTTTAAAAATTTATTGCTGGCGTTAATGATATATAAAGATAAGTATCAAAAAGTTAAATGACAAACAGGTTAGACCATTTGGTTAGGCCTTAGGTAGCTTTTGTAAGGTTTTAGGTTCGACCTCTGTCCGTAGCAGTTTCTTGGACAAGTAATTAAACCTAAGCACAATTTTACTTTCTTATCTTGAAATTATTACATTTTGTTTATAATTAACTTAAAAAAAAATCTTCAATAAATCTACTCTAATCCCCTTAATGTTTGTTTGTCAAAAGTTCTTATATAAAAATTCTAATCCCAAATTAAGTTTTTGGACAAGTAATTACAATTTAAATTGAGAATTTTTATGTACGTAATTCTCAAATTATCTTTAACTTATTACATTTTGTTTATAATTAATTTTAAAAAATTCCACAATAAATCTATTATAATCCCCTTTAAGTTTGTTTCTCAAAAAGTTTTTATTTGACTTCTATGATGACAATTTATTAAAAAATTTAATACCAATTTTTTTTATCATCCTCTTTTAAAAATATTATTCTCTTATAATTATCATCAAATTTTTTTCTTTCACTTTATTTTCAATATTGAAAGTAAAAAAATATATATTTGGTTCCATTCATATATAGAAAAATTAAAATGACATTGTTTCGAAATATAATATATTAAATTTACCTTGATTTGATTGGAAATTGGAATATGGCATTTTTTTTTATCATTATTATATCAACTTATATGTTTTCAATTAATAAAAGTATTTTTTAAGATAAAGGGCCCCAAAAAAATTTCAAACCAGGCCTATCAAAAGATTGGACCGGCTCTACGATATGTCTTTTAATCCAAAAACTAAGACCAAGAGTAGCAAAACTTGGTTAGAAGATAATAACCCATCAAGTATTTAAATACTTCCTCCATCCTGAATGAACTTGCACAGGTGAATGGGCACATATATTAAGAAAAACTGTTTTCTGAAATTTTGTTTACTTTTTAAAGGTGGATTGAGGGTGGAGAGATTCTGAGAGTGGAAATTGTTTTGTAATTTTTTTTATTAAGAAATGTGCAAGTTTGCTTAGGACGGATGAAAATGAAAAGTGTAAAAATTCATTCGGAATGAAGGGAGTAATTTTTTATACGGAACAAATTTTTTTTGGAAGAAAGATGCAGAAGTAGTACAAAATCTTTTCCAAATCGACGCAGCAAATGCATGGGTATATATTTATATAAAAGTCCAACTTCGAGAGTACATTGGCATATGCTGTTAGTGTTAGATATTGAAGATGTGTATTTTGATTCCGTAAATTATGAGAAAGGACGTTGTTGACCAAGTAAATAAAAAATTAATAGATCCAACACATGAACATATTATTAAAATAATTTAGTATATAACAAAGTAATATAGATATAGTAAAACCTTCTTATATACTTAGCTTCACATTATAACTAAATACCTCTTTGATCAGGTCTCACATTCACATTCACATTCACATTATAACTAAGTTCGAAGTAAATAGAGTCGTGAATAAATTTATTAATTTCAATTTAAGTTTTATATTGCATATAGTTAATTAAAAAACAACCACGAGAAAGCATCTCGAAATCTTAGATAAAATTCAAGGAAAACGGCATATACACTTTAACTTTTTAATTAATAAAAAATTAACAATATCACTAGCGTTATTTTATAATACCAGCATTTATTGCACCGAACCAGTGACTGAGTTAGCTATACTACGGATCATGGTTCAATTGATTGTACTGGAAGGGCACAAAGGATTGAACGATCACAAAATATATCTTTAGAAAGAAAAGGGATGAACTAAAATAATGGAAACAATTTATTACTTTGTATAATTATTATTTTCAAAATAAATTACCACAAAAAAGGGAAGAAAACGATTTTTCCACCTCAAACGATTTGATTATTTCTATGTTTTTTTACTGCAAAGTCTAGCAATCTTTTCGCAGTTGAACAAGCTGACACGTCAATTTCTATGAGTGGGCAAGCACGCAATAGGGTTTGGTACTGTTCGAATTCGATATTTTAGCGAGCAGATAGAGTAGGGTATAAGTATAGGATATATTGCCGTTATCCTACCTGTCTATTCCATTATACACATATGTATTATTAACTTGTAACATGACATATAACTTATATATTTATTGTACCAAATTATATATGATATGATATATACATATTATATATTAATTGGTTACCTGATAATTCCACGGACAACCCGATTATCTTATGAATATTGTTAACACAAGTGCCTGAATTAAATAGGATAGGATAAAGAAAAACATACATGCACCCACCTAGACCGATTTACATGCCTAGTCCGTTCTGATCCTTTAAACACTTGTACTAGACTAGTTATATTTAATTTATTGATAGTGGCATGTTGTAGCTATAAATATTATTATCATATTTGAAAGGATTGGTTCATGTACCAACAGCCTACAAGGGTTATACTGTATATATAGAAACAAGTACTGGATAAAAGAAGAAGAAGAATTAGAAAGGAAAAATGGGATTTGAAGAATATAAAACGATACTTGTGATGATAGGATGCCAGTTCATCTATTCTGGAATGATTCTATCAGTTAGAGCTGCTCTTTTGGAAGAGATGAGCTCCAGAGTTTTTGTTGTCTACAGGCAATGTATTGCTTTTTTCCTCATTGCTCCAATTGCTTTTTTCTCAAGGTACAATACAACGTTTGAAATTGATATAATTTCCATGTTTTTTTTTTCTTCTGTTGATTGTATTTGGATATTATAACTTATCTTTTCCATGTTTCTTCTTTTATCTGGGCGCGGCGCAGGAGAGGAACAAAATGTTGTCGTTTGAACAGGAGAAGCTTCTGGTTGATATTTGTACTCTCCTTTGTTGGGTAACTCATCATCTTCTCTCTAGCAGCTCGGATTATCCATCGAGCAGTTCTCTTATAAACTAAGATCCGTATAATTCGTATCATTAATAATTTTTCATGAAAAAGTATTAATGTTCATGTTGAAATGTATTATTTATGTTGAAAAGATATATTATGATCAAAAGTGATTACTCCCTCCATCCCACTTGAAGTTGCACACCTTCCTTTTCAGTACGTCCCACAACAATTTGTGCACTCTTAAAACAATGAAACTTATTTCACAATCTCCACGTTTGAAAAGTCAACAATAAAACATAAAATAGAGTTTTCTTAAAATATGTGCAGACTTAGGCGTGCAATTTCAATTCAAGTGGGACGGAGAAAGTAATATTTATGCTGAAAGATATTATTTATTATAAGGACATGTATTATGCTGAAAGATAATATTTTTTGTTAGAACAAGTAAATACCTTTTGGCATAAACAATAATATTTTTTCATGAATCCAACATTAAATTTAAATTATACGGATATAATATCCGTGTACTTGATGTACATAAGAATTAGCCTCAACCCAATCTATGTCCGCTGAATTAATTTATGGACTTTTAAAAATGCTTTATAATTTCTGACTTTATCCGATTTATGTTCAAATTTTAAAAACTCACCTAAATTTGTTGATGTAACGGTCAAGTTCCTCATATAGCAAGTAAAATAAAAAGTATCCTGTTAATAATTATTGACGATAATTTTTATTTTTAATTTTTTAATTTTCAACAAATTTGCATATGAATTGGATAAAATCAAGTTACGAGATTGTTTCTAAAACTCATAAATTGATATTTTATGAGTGACTCCATATAGGATTTGACAACATTGGTGTTTATTTTAAATGACATTTGACTTGTGTCATGGCAGCGTGACAGCAAACCAGAATGCAAATTTTGAGGGATTGGCTCTAGTTCCGTCATCTGTCGCTAGTGCAATTGGCAACTTGGTGCCTGCTGTCACCTTTATTATATCTTATATCATCGGGTAATTCATCTCTATCTATCTCGCTCAAATTTGCATACGTGACTTTTTAAATAGGTCCATAACCTAAAATACTTTTGGCCCAATTAAAGGTAGTAATTCGGGTTCCCTAAAAATAATTCAATTTGGATAGTTCAATGTGGTCTGATTTAGTTCATCGAATTACCATCATATATTGAATCGAATCGCTGGTCTTTTTGATTAATTGGATTGAGTCTATTAAGCTAGATAATACTTCACACCAATATTCCTATGTCCCGATCCATAAAAAATATGAGGCAAGTTAAGTCAGTTCGTCCGAGCAGACCAATTTTTCCACTTCAGGCCCAATAATGCCCGACTTCATAACCCAATTGCCCAACAAGCTATTGGCTGAACATGCTGGGCCTGACTTATGCTTTGAGAAGGCAGGATTGGGGGTGCTGACTCGACTTTGCTATACAGGGCCCTCTTTGTGTGAGGTCAAAGAGGCGGTCGCTTCAGGCCTCGTAAAAAAACGAGAAATTTAGGGACCCCAAAAAATCATATAGTACTATATATATATATATATAATTGTAAATTAATGCTAGAGTTATTCTATTGGTGCACCGGATGAAAATTAGTTTAATGAAGTTGGATATCCGGGTTTCAAACCCAGCTTGGCCACCTTCTGCCTTTTTCCTACTTTCCTTTTTTGTTTCAGATTTATTTCAACATGTTTCATATTTCCTTCTTTTTTATTGTTTCATATTTATTTTAAAACGTGTCAAGAGCCCCAAATTTTTTTCGACTCAGGCCACTATAATATTAGGATCGGCCCTGTTACCATATATATCTATATATTTGATAAAGGAAACTTGTTCACATTCATTTAAATGAAAATATAGGTTGGAAAAAGTTGGTCTAAAAAGTTTAAGAGGTTGCGCCAAGATAATCGGAACAGCAATATGTGTGAGTGGTGCTGCAGCAATGGCACTATTCAAAGGTGCAAAGTTACTCAACATGCAACAATCTCTACAAATAAATTCACTTTTCTTACAATCAGCTCAAGACTATGACAAACTATGGTTAATTGGCTGTTTACTTCTCTTTGGAGGTGTTTGTTCCTTGGCACTTTGGCTAATTTTGCAGGTACTGTCACTAAATACATACTCAGTTAGTACTACTACAAAATTTAATTTAAATGTGATGAACAGGTCCCTTTGAATGCTTGCTATCCGGATCATCTATCATCAACGGCTTGGATATGTTTGATGGCAGCAGTGCAATCAGCGATGTGGGCGTTGATCACTGAGCCGAATACCAATGCATGGAAACTCACTTCCAAGCTTCAAATATTCGCCTGCTTCTATGCGGTGAGTGAATAACTCGTGATTTTTATGTTTTTTCCTGAAATATATATTGTATAAAATGTAGAAATTGAAATTTTGGATTCAGGGTATGACATCAGCAATTACATTCTTTGCACAAGCGTGGTGCATTGCAAGGAAGGGACCCTTATTCACTGCTATGTTCCAGCCTCTATCTACTGTCATTATAACAGTGCTTGCCTGTATTATTATGCATGAAGAGCTGTACACTGGAAGGTACAATCGCTAATGCCATATGTACATAATAAGGCCGGCTTCTTCATTTAATTGCCTCTCCCTGATTGTAACAGTATGATAGGTGGATTGGCTGTAATAATTGGACTATACATAGTGCTATGGGGTAAAGCAAAAGACATCAAACTGGTGAAGGAAGAAGATACGACGTCGTACATTACTGAAGGTTCAGACACTTGTAAAATTGATTTGGAGGACCCACTTCTGCCCGAAATATTCCCAGGAAATTAATCTTCACAACTGAACAATGGAAGCTAATATGCTAATATATATATATATAGTATACTTGATCAAGATCTTCAGGCATGCTAATTAGTCTTGGGTTATTAATTAATCCTTTAGCTAGAATTGATTTTTCTTTTATCAACCAAGTTCCAATGGGCTTGACGAATTCATTCTCCTTTTGTGTGTGCTTACATCATTCAGTCACACTCTGGGGGAAAATGAAAAATAAAAGCCACAAATTCTTATATACTCTCTGCACTGACAATTTGGATCGTCGTCAGATTTGCCACGTGTGTAATTCTTTTTAATAAATAATACTATTGTTTATACTTAAAATGTAGTAAGAGCATCCACAATGCACAAGTAATTACTACCCGACACATCATCGCCACGTCACTGTCATATCAAAAGTTTAAACCCCACTCAAATGCTACTTATTTCCCCCAATGCAACTCAGGTCCAATTAACACGATTTGCCACTATTTGAGGGTCCCACCTTAAAACCGCTCTATTTATTTTCTCATCTTCAATTTAATTAAATATTATTTACAATTTTAACTTTTCGTCATTAATTAATATTTATAATTTGTAGATAAAAAATATATAATCGAATTTTTGAGAAAAAAAATAAATTCAGAAAAAAATTTAATTCGATTTTTGTTATAATATTATTAAATATATTAAAATTCAAAAAAACAGAAATAAAATCTCTATCACCAAACACCCTGAACTAAAAAAAAAAGAAAAAAAAAAAAGAAAAACGGAAATGAATGGGAAAAGGCAGACAAGCAATTTGGCGCGGGCCCCACCGCGCCACGCACTTGTGGCGCGCGTGGCGGCGCCATCCCTGCTGCTTTGTTATGGGCGAGTGTACTAACACTCCGCTCACCACTCTCACCCCGCCCCCCTCCCCCCCTTCAAGGTTCAAATAAATGGACCCAATTCATTTAATTGAATTGCTACTCACTCCCCCCAATGCATTGCTACCCATTATTCCACACCAATTAATTGAAATACAACCTTCATTGTGGGTGCCCTAACAAGGATAAAAATATTACGAGATTTCACTAAAATCTGATCGCTAGAGACATATTTGGAAACAAACCTTTTTACTGGTAAACGGAGATATTTCGCCAACAGCTTTGAAATTAATTGCGATTGAAATACCCTCTATTTACCAGAACTTTGTTCCGTGGGTTTGTTTTTTATGGTTTCTTTCTCCTACTTACATTCCAGGATACTTGTACTGAGATATAGTGACATGTGTCACGTTCGCTATGACAAATCTTAGATGTTTAATTCACTTAAATAGTAAAAATACAATTTTATAGGAATTTATAGATTAGGATGTGTATTGAAAATTATAAAATGTATATTATGAATTGTAAAATATAATAAGGTAATAATGTGTGAATATAAAGGGTTGTACCATCCAAATGTAAAATAAAATACGCTGAAAATGCATCATGCCTCCTCCAAATGAAAGCATGCTAACCCAAATATCCCGTAGAGAACTAATGGAAATGAAAAATATATATATATTCGATGACATACAAGACTGAAGACGTCATCTATGTAATTATTATCCTAACTTCTTGAAATTCACAGTATTTCTATATATTGATACAATTTTTAACAATACTTTTATACTTCTAGGCTTAAATTGGGTAATGATCAAATGTCCTCATAGATATATAGAAAATTACAATTTTGATCCTACAAAACACAGGACAGTTGCATTTTAATCTCAAAGGTTTTACACTTAATTCCACAAATACGAAATCGGACACATTTAATTCCATAAGAAATTTCACAAGTATTTATAGTCCAAGTTTTTTGCATTTTCAGTCCCACAATGTTTATCATTAACGTTTTTTGTCACGTGCATAACACATGTCCGTTAAATGACGTAATAAATACGAGAAAATTGCACTTAGCCCACAGGACGAGGCAGTTTTATTTTGGTCCCAAAGTTTCACTTTTGATTCCACAATTCAAAATCGAGCACTTTTAGTCCCATAAGAAATTTCACAAGCATTTATAGTCCCAAATTTTTTTCATTTTCAGTCCCCATCTTTTCTTTTTTGTCGCATATTGGTCCGACCTGATTTTTTTCGGGCATGTTTAAAGGGAATAAGGCGTGTTGCTTTAACACAGGGGTGATGGTGATGGATCTGGAGAGATGGAGAAAGAAAGATTACACAAAATAAATTAAAAAATGGATGGAGATACGGAGGGAGAGGAGGATACATGAGTTCGGGTCTTTGCCCCCCTTCATGTTGGTTTTTAGAGGGGAGGTAGAAGGGATTGATCATATGTGGAATAAGCATGGTCTACGTGGGTATAATGTAGAGAATAGCTGCCGCGGTTTGCATGCGGGTTGGGTCAGTTTGATGCATTGAAGCAGGAAGGGGAGCCATGGGTGAGGTTTGATGAAGGGCGACCTTATCCCGTGCATCATTTGTGGGCCCCTCATGATCTAGAGAAATTAATTTGCGAAAGTATAGTAGATTAAAATAGAGGAGACTGTTAATGATCCCATGTACGAGGTATTTTTTTTGTTAGAATTCAAATGAATTTGGATTTGAGAATGTGGAGACATGAGATGTTACATACCATTTTTTCTGTAATTATACTAATACAAATTACAAATAATGAAGACCTTTTCAGATCCTACAGCTTATAATAAGTTTTTCTAGATTTTGAAAAGCTAATTAGAATGTTCTCATTTAAATGAAATACATAGAATAGCAAATCTCTTGTTGTTTCGATTTTCATGGATTTGAAAATCATTAATTATTTTTAACTACGTTCTAATGTTCTGTTTGGCTGGGATCAAAAAAGAATTTTGCTTGCTGACAAGGTTCATGATCCATTATTTTGCATTCATAATATCCACAAAAAGGGCTGTGGAGTATTGTATTTGTACCATTATTCTGCTTCACATAATTTACATGATATGTGTGTTTAAATTATTGAAATGTTGGTTGTAAGAGGTGGGAGCAAAATAGCAGAAAGATTCTTGTTTCCTTATTACATCTTCATAGTTTATTCACGGAGAATCAGTTTATATTTATACGATTTTTCGGTTAAGTGGCCCGGATGAATTAGAGTAGCAAAATCGTATATCCAGCAAAAACTGAGAGGCCAGATTCAGTTACTTTATATTGGTGATTTATACTTCTGATCATATTCCTAAGTGTGCCATATATTAATCA
Organism: Ajuga chamaepitys; assembly: GCA_958295605.1. Taxonomy (NCBI): domain Eukaryota; kingdom Viridiplantae; phylum Streptophyta; class Magnoliopsida; order Lamiales; family Lamiaceae; genus Ajuga; species Ajuga chamaepitys. Next base: position 7,883,494 of record OY282497.1, read on the forward strand.
AAAGCTCCAAATATTTCAGATATTGACAGCCAAGTCTGGAGACGAAAATGCAAGTTGATGTAAAGACAAGCATGGAAGGAGAGGAAAAGAGATCCAATCAGCTATCAATTGAAAATTTGATTTCTGGAGAGAAAAAATGGTTGTTTGGTTTAGGATGAAAAATGCAAAAAATCTTGGGACTAAAAATGCTTATTTAGTTGGGACCAAAACTGCACAAAAACTTTGGGACTGATAGTGCTTGTTTTGTTTGGACCAAAAGTGCGCAAATACTTTGGGACTAAAAGTGCTAGCAAAGTTAACAGAAAACGTGACGGTGGGACTAAATGTGCTCGGTTGTATTTGTGGGATCAAATCTAAAAAGTTTGGGACCAAAATGCAAATACTCTTTGTCTCGTGGGACCAAAACCGCAATTTTCTTTGTGTGTGTGTGTGTGTGTGTATATATATCTCTAGGATCGCCCCTAGGATCAACGGGAAGGAGATCATAACAGAGAAAGACAATAATATAAAAATTTATGTAATGTATGCAGTATTGAAATGTAGCAGAATAAAAATTTAAATAAATATGCAGAATTTAAGAAGGAGAATTTAAGAAACAACTTCAAAGATTTCTAGGTTGTTTAAAGGGAAAATTGATAAAAATATTCTGTAAGTTTGCCCTAATTAAGAAAATATTCTTTAAGTTTGACACTTTTTAAAAATGTCTTCTAACTTACAAAAAAATGCTAAAAATGCCCTTTGAACGACAATCACAGGTAACCTAACCGGTCACACGTTGGTGTGTCAATTTTTTTTATTTTTTTCTGACATGACCTTAAACATATTAATTTATTAAAAATACATAAAAAGAAAAATCAAAAGAAGCATCTCTTCTTCACCAATCCAACGTCAACCCAAACCCAGCAATGCCCCCAACCACCAAACAGTCAAACCTCCACCCCCCTCGTCCCATCAGTCCGCGATTCATAGCCGCCCTCTCTCCGAGCTCCAATTATAGCACTAATCCACCATAGCCACATGGAACAAAATATCTTACGAAAACCTGTTTATCACCCAAATTTCTGAATCACAGTAAACTACTAGGTCGCAAAACAAATCATACATTTTGATAGTATTTCACATCAAATGATTTTCTAATATCGATTAATTTGCCAATTGGAACAGACGATACAAATCACCAGAAATAATGAAACACAGACTTAAAAAGTGGAAAACATTCACTACTCTCTACTTTCCTAATCCTACTCCTATGAACCACCGTTTTCATGTTATCCTCGCCGACTAGTTCTTTATTCTCCTCGATGCTAGCTAATACACTAGAAGCCTCATGAGTAGTTGCAACCTCATGGAGGATAATTTTTCCAAGCACTAGCGATGGTTCCTAGAACTCCGGTTTCCGTCGATGGCGGATTTTTCGGCGAGGATTTCAGATGTGAATCGTCATCGGAGGCCTCATGAGTAGTCGCCGGAGACATTATGTAGAGAGAGAAAGTAAGGAAAAATCAGTTGCCAGCAAGCACAAAGTATACATTTACTTTCGATTTGTGGAGAAAAACTTTGGGCAATAATAACAAAGAATTAGAATCGAAGAATTTGTGCAAGCATCGGTGAAAAGAGTGAAAATGGTGAAGCAGGTTGGAGGAATATGTGTCTATTGTTTGTATTTATATGTATCTATATATTTGTATGTAGTATTTTTTATTTATTTTACAACCTCAATAAGTGACTAAGCAGGAAAATTAAAAAAATTAATGCCACATAAGCAAATAACATCCAGCTCATGGGTGACTAGATGGGTAACAAGTAAAAGTCGGTCGCATGATATTTTTATCAATTTTTTGTAAGTTAGAAGATATTTTTAAAAAGTGCTAAACTTAAAGGATATTTTCTTATTTAACACAAACTTACGGGATATTTTTATCAATTTTTCCTTGTTTAAATTACGTACATTCTTGATTTTTATCCTAACATCAATCGACTTGCAGAACCCTTACATGAGAAGCTTAAGAACAACCCTTCTCCCTAGACCAATATTCATACTTCTATCATCCAACAAATAAAGAAACAAGTTCTAGAGATTCCTTGTCTTCATCTTGCTATTCATCTTGCTAATCCTCACCTTCAAAAGATTGTTGTGACAGACGCCTCTAAAATTAGTTATGGGGGCATCCTTAAATAAAAACAAGATCATAAAGAGTTTATTGTACAAACTTCTGCTCATTGGAATGACACTCAAAGGAAATATTCCACTATAAAAAAAAAGATCTTGAGCATTGTTATATGCATATAAAAATTTCAAAGTGGTTTACTTAATCAAAGTTTTTTGTTACGCATAGATTGCAAAAGTGTCAAAGAAGTTTTACAAAAAGATGTTCAAAATCTTGCATCAAAACAAACTTTTGCCAGATAGCAAGCTATTTTAAGTATTTTTTATTTTGATATTGAATTTGTCAAGGGAGATGCAAATTATGTCCCAGATTTCCTTACAAGAAAGTTTCTTCAAAACGGGTGCAAGGATGGCGCCGAAATTGACAAAGGCAAAGCTATTGTTCCAATTACAAAAACTACAGATACAAAGACTACAACACCCTCAGAAACAAAATACCCAGCCTCTTGGTATGAAGCTGTTACGAAAGAAGAAACAACTCAGGCTGAACCCCCAATCCTAGATTTTACAAACCTTGCAATCCAAAATCTCTTATCAGCACTCTTAAAATCCTCACCAGAAATTCAAAAAATCTTTTCCCAAACCCTTGATACGTCTGAATCATCAACTTCCAAAACATCCAAACACTTATTACCTACTAAACCAGCCACATTGTTACCTTCAAAGCCAGACACATCCGTAACTTCAACCTCAACATCTTTCAAATCCTTTTCAAAACCAGAATCCTCAAACTCTCAAACTCCCTTAACCCAATTTTCTGAAGTTAGATCAGACAACTTTATAAAATCCAACTGCCAATATATTGTCACATTTGAAAAGGGGTTTCTACATAATGATCCCTTCCAAACCATCTAGACGTATTTTGGTACAGGATGGTTCTACAAACCATGGGAAAACAAAAAACTCTTTTTTTTTTTTTTTTTTTTTTAAATAATCAAGCAATCCTTGAAGCAACTGAATCCACCACATTTACTCACAAATACCTCCAACAAAGTCATACTGAACTAGCTTTTCCACCTGCAAAATTCATACCTTTATTGCACCAGCCGATTGGTATGGAAACCTTACCGACCCATTGGCTTGACGGGCTTAAATGGTGCGAGTCATTGCAGCTAACAATTTGGTCTGGATAGGTCGCTCAATGGACTCGAAACGGTGAGGGTCGTTGTGGGACATACCGAGTTGGGGAAATGGGTCGGACCGACACGTGAGTTCTCGAGGTAGGTCAGGTCAACGACCAGACGCATGGCTCTGGCGAGCTGGGGAGAGTCATGCCAGCATGTGCAAATGGATCTGAACCGATTCAGGCTTGGGTGAACCGGTGCCACTAAGGGCCAAAATGAGCATTTCTAAAAGGGCACAACAATTCTTTAGATTTTATATAACCTTCTGCAATTGTAGTTCGATTGCGGAAGATCGTGAACACTTGTATACGTGATAATATCGTCTTACAAAGAGTGAGTTCCTCTCATGCTTTGAATTATCGGTCCCGTAGTCTAGGAATCATTTTCAAATACATCATTATTTTCCAACAAGTTTTACCTAATCATAAACAATTATATTCCTGTCTGAGAAATCTACAAAATTAGTCCCTAACTATTAGACGCTTGTAATTTCAATCACATTCAATTTAAATTCTCAATTAAGTTCCTAATAAATTTAATTTCACAAATTTAATATTTTTCTAGAATATTGGGATGTTACCGTAATCTGATGTGAGTCATGTGCGTCGCATTACTCCTCTTCCAATCAAACTAATGCGATATGGCCCCGATTACATACAGATTATGACCGCCTACGATGCCTTTAAACAAAACACCTCTATTGTGTACTAAAATTATATTGTATTACCATTTACCAAACAAGAGCATGTAACCACACATCTCATTTAATAATCACCGCACCCCTGCTATGTTTTGCCCTCACAACAAGGGATTAAATTTAATACGTTATACATACATCACCTATGAAAAAAAAAAGTAAACGCCACACTAAAAAAACTTAAAGGGAAAATCATATAGCTAATTTAACCTTGCATCTTAGTCGTAAATAAATCAATAAGTAGATAGTTAGTGTTACTTTGTAATTTTCTAAAACAAGGTTGAAATCTTGAAGTAATTTATTTAGAGACAAATGACATTTTAATCTGGAACGTCTGAAAGCACCTAATAGTTGGGGGATTAATTTTGCAATTTTCTCATTATACGTCACTCTTTGAAAAACCTCAATAATAAAAAGAAATAAATAATATATTAAAGACAAAAACTTGTGTGCACCAAGCTTTATTGTATGCTTGGCCAAATTTAACTCCTTTCCCCTGTTATTTTTTTCACCATTTGCTTTTAATTTTTTTTTTTTAACTCTTAGAGCTGAAAGTCGATGGAGCCCCAGAGACTTCAACCCACTTAGAATTTTGATCAGTTAAAATCTTTTCTCTATCTCTCTCTCAAGGCCTCAACATCGTCTTCGGCGATGATCCGTCCACCACCGTCAACCAGGATTGTTGGGCAATTCTTTAGTTTCCTAGATTGTTTACACACTTTTGAATTTCTGAGCTAGGGTTGGACTACCCTTTTTTTCTTGTTCACAAAAACAATGCACCTAGATTCATAAATGTTGAGGACAGTAGATTTATGAATTTGCATTTGCAATCTACAACAAAAATCAGACGAGAGGGAATGATTCAATCAATTTATATTTTTTAAATTTTCATTTTGAGGCTAATCAATTATAATAAGTTATGTTAAAGAGTGATTGCAAGTGGTTGGAAGTGTCTGATTTGTTAAGTACACTTGTTTTTTTGTTTTTTTTTTTTCGTGTTTAATCTAATGATTGTTATGTTTTTTTTTTTATGTACGTATAACTCAAGATCGAGTGACAAGCAAACAACATAACATGTTTTAATGAGAATACTTCACCGCACATGCTATCGATTTCCTCTTCGTGAAGCATCTAGTTCTCTTCCGGCAGCTGAAAATCAGCCAGCATGTCAACGATGTCGTCCTCTTGAATTGTGTTATTGATTTTTTTGGCCTGAATTCCACAATGCAGTGATGTGACAATTATGCGTAATCCGTTATTTGCGGAAACCTCTATCTATTATTTCGGGCTATTCATTTAGAAGGAAAGCCTTGTGATTATATAATAGAATGAAAAGAGAAATTTGGTGATGGATAAATATGTATATTGTAATTTGTAAACAATGTATTACTCAAGCAATATAATATATATTATAAGTGAGCAATAATTATATTGCAAGTTGGAAAAATAAATATACAGTAGTATGCAAAAAATTAACAAATAAACATATAGTATTAGGCAACATAAAATATACTATAAGCAAACAATAAATATACTATTAAATGAAAAAATAATTATAGAAAAAAGCTATATCGTAACTATTAGGCAACATAATATACACCATACGCAAACAGTAGATATATGGTAACATGGGAAAATAATTATAGAGTAGCATATAAAGAATAAATAGATATACTGTAAATTATAAAAAATGTTGTTAAGTAAACTCACATAAAATCACAAGTTCTCCGTTCGGACAGAAAATAAGAACAACGGCCGAACAAATCAGAGCTACTCGGACGAACAGAACCGAACACGAAATGCGCAGCAAAGAGAAGATTAAAATGATCACACAAGAAGTTTTATGTGGTTCGAACAATAGTTCTACATCCATGGAGGATTAACACACCTCAATTCACTATCAAATCCTCAAGATTACAAGAATTACACCTGGATTACACAAACCCCTCAACTTAGAACCCTAAATTGATAACCGCAAACCCTAGCCCTTAATTCTCTCTTGATGACAACTGAACCAGAGGGAAAAGTGTAAAATTGAATGAATTACATCAGGTTACACAACTCTGTATAAAAGAACGAGCTCGAATCTTCTAGATAAGCAAGTTGCAAGCTAAACTGCTTCACAACGGTTTTAAAACCGTTGTCTGTTTGTTTGTTGCAGGTGGTTTTATAACCGCCCTGAACTGACGGTTATGACTTTGGTTTTTCATCTAATTTTGACTCCTCAGGCCGGTTCTTGAACTCCTTGAACCGGTTCCTTGATCAGCACCATCATTTGTACAAAGTATGAACACTTTTGATGTAATTGACCCAAAATTCACAAATCTTCACCTCAATAAATCAAAGTGTGAATCATGTCCTCAAGTCTCATCACAATCCATCTCAGAAACAAGGCACAAGCTTAATTAAGCTTGAGCAATGAGTGAACTTAGCTCCTGGAACTGATTTTGTAAGGAAATCTGCAGCATTTTCCTCGGTGTGCACTTTCTTCACAACTACTGATCCAGCTTCAATAATATCTCTGACAAAATGCAACTTTACATCTATATGTTTTGATCTTTCATGAAAAACATGATGTTTAACGAGATGTAGAGTACCCTGATTATCACACAGCACTGTTACACACTTCTGTCTTACACCAAAATCCTTTAAGATCCCTTTTAGCCATATAGCTTCTTTGCAAGCATCAGTTACAACAATATACTCTGCTTCTGTAGTGGATAATGCTACCACAGATTGATGCACTGATCTCCAAGAAACTGTTGTTCCATACAAAGTAAACACATATCCTGAAATAGACTTCCTGGTGTCTATATTTCCAGTAAAATCTGCATCTACAAACCCTATCAAAGGGTCAGATTCAAAACTTGTCTTCTCATATTTCAAACCTAAACTGACTGTTCCTTTTAGATATCTCAGAATATACTTCAGAGCTTCCCAATGTTCTCTTCCAGGATTTTCCATAAATCTACTCACTAAGGACACTGCAAATGCCAAATCTGGCCGGCTACAAATCATACCATACATTAGACTCCCCACTCCACTTGCATAAGGTATATTCTGCATATATATTTCCTCAGCAGGTGTCTTTGGACTTTGATCTCTTGATAGTTTGATATGTTACCCTACTGGAATTACCACTGACCTTGATTCATGCATATTAAACCTTTCCAGTACCTTTTGTAGATAATCCCTCTGAGATAAGAATAACACACCAGCTTTTCTGTCTCTGATAATATCCATTCCTAGCATCTTCTTAGCACTTTCCAGATCTTTCATTTCAAACTCAGTGCTCAATTTCTCCTTCAACTGTTGAATCTTCAGCTTACCTTTGCTAGCTATTAGCATATCATCAACATATAACAACAGATATATTTGATCTGATTTTGCATTCTTCTCAAAGTATACACAGTTGTCATAAAGACTTCTAGTAAAACCAGCATTGATCATGAACTCATTGAACTTTCTGTTCCATTGCCTTGGACTTTGCTTCAAACCATACAGTGACTTCTTCAAGTGACATACCTTGTCCTCATCACCAGTCTTCTCAAAACCCTTAGGCTGTTTCATGTAGATGTCCTCCACTAACTCTCCATGTAGGAAAGCAGTCTTAACATCTAGTTGTTGAAGTTCAAGATCTTCCTGTGTAACTTTTGCCAATAAAATTCTGATAGAAGTATGCCTAATTACTGGTGAAAACACTTCATGAAAATCAATCCCTTCCCTCTGAATAAATCCTCTTGCCACCAACCTTGCTTTATATCTGAGCTTTTCACCATTTACAACTTCCAGTTTCTTCTTAAAGATCCACTTTGAGCTTACAAGTTTCTGATCATTTGGTTTCTTCACCAGCTCCCAAGTATGATTTCTCTCCAGAGAATTCATTTCTTCCACCATTGCATTCATCCATTGTTTCTTCTCAGTTCCACTTATAGCTTCTGAATAAGTCTGAGGTTCTGTATGTTCCAGAGATTCTGCAGCATTCAATGCATAATACACCATATCTGCTTGTCCATATCTCTTTGGTGGATGAATTTCCCTTCTGGCTCTATCTCTGGTCAAACTGTAGTTTCTTAGGCTGTTTTGATCAGGTTGATCTTCTTCACTATCTGAGGAACTACTTGATTCTTCATGGTTCATTGGTTCTGCTATATTTTGAGTATCTAACCCCGAGACCTCCACCTCAACTGATGAATTTCTTGTTTAAATTACATCCTCAACCTCTGACTTATCTCCAGTTGAGATATATCCCGTAACATTTTCATTAAATTTCACATCTCTGCTTATAATAAGCTTCTGATGTCTCCTTTCAACACACCATAATATGTAACCTTTTGTTCCTTCTGGATAACCAAGAAAAACACATCTTAGTGCTCTAGGATCCAACTTATCCTGTTTTATATGAGTGAATGCCAAACACCCAAATACCTTGAACTCTAAATAATTTGAAAATTTTCCATACCAGATTTCATCAGGTGTCTTGAAATCTAGGGTTGATGAAGGGGTTTTGTTGATCAGATAGCAGGCTGTGTTCACTGTTTCTCCCCAGAAAACTTTAGGGAGTCTTGCATCTATCATCATGCATCTAACCTTCTCCAGAATAGTTCTGTTTAACCTCTCAGCTATGCCATTCTGTTGGGGATTTAGTGGTACCGTTCTGTGCCTGACAATTCCTTTCTCTTTGCAGAAGTTAGTGAATTCATTTGATAAGTACTCAAGTCCATTATCTGTTCTTAGATATTTGAGTTTCCTTCCCCTCTGATTTTCCACCTGAGTACACCAGTCTTTAAACTTCATGAATGCCTCACTTTTCTGTTTTAAAATGTATACCCACACCTTCCTGCTGAAATCATCTATACTGTTATGAAGTACTTTCCTTGGTTGTGTGTGCTGCTTTCCCATAGGTCAGCTTCTTGGACTTGCCCATTGCACATTGATCACAGAATTCCAAACTGTTTGATCCTATATTTCCAATCACTCCTCTTTTTGATAACTCCTTCATTCCTTTTATACCCATATGGCCCATTCTTTTGTGCCATATCATGGTTTCAGATTTACCCAGAGAAACATCCACAGATCCCATAACTGATTCTCCAAGTAGAATGAACAAACCATTTTGTTTTTGACCTTTCATTACTATCTTGTCATTCTTGGTGATGTGAATATATCCATTCACTGTACTAAACTTACAGCCAGTTTCATTCAAGGAGCCAAGGGATATCAAATTTCTTTTGAGTGATGGTACATACCTCACATTTGAGATGATTCTTGGAACTCCATCATACATCTGAATCTTCACAGAGCCAACTACTTTTACTTTACATGATTGATCATTGCCCAGCAGGACAATTCCCCCATCTGTCTTAGTTAGTTGTTGAAACAGATGCTCATGGGGACACATATGGAATGAACACCTTGTATCTAATACCCATTCCTTGGTTATTCTTCCCTCAAATACATTTAATACTTCAGCTGATTCATCTGCTTGCTCAACTACTGCAGCATCTGCCCCCTTTTGATCAGTTTTCTTCTTCTTTAATGGACAATTCTTTTTGAGGTGTCCAGTCTATTTGCATGAGTAACATCTCCTTCTCTCCACCCAATCTGATGGCTTCTTGAAGTCATCTCCACCAGTTTTATGGTCCTTTTGACCTTGACTGTGATGCTTCTTATTTGGATATTGCTTCTTGAATTTCACATTCAAGTCTTCAGCTGCAGGATTGAATTTTTTATCACCTTGGAGTTGTAATCCCTTTGTTTTCAGTGAGGTTACTATTACATCAGAGCTTAATTTCTCCTGTCTACCAAACATTAAGGTATCCCTAAAATTTCCAAGCGATTTAGGTAAGGAATTTAGTAACATTAGGGATTTATCATCTTCCTCCAGATTCACACCAAGATCTTCAAGATCATCAATTAGGTGATTGAAATCATCCAGTTGATCAATCAAAACTTTGTCCTCAGTCATCTTAAACGAAAGCAGTTTCTGTTTAAGAAAGAGTTTGTTTGTTACCGTTTTTTATTGATATAACTCCTCCAACTTCGACCAGGCCTCCAGAGTTGTTTTACATCTTGAGATTTCTCTGAGCGGTTTATCTCCCAGACAAAGAATAATAGAGCCGAGGGCTTTTTGATCAGTTTCCTGAAACTTTGGCCTCTCAGCAAGTGGCCAGTCTTCTTGAGCCTTCAGCGCCATGGATAGCCCATTCTGAATTAGGATTGCGTTCATCTTTATCTTCCATAATGCGAAATCATTCTTCCCAGTGAATCTATCCACTTCCATCTTCATGCCAGCCATGGATATATCTCTGCAGGTTTTTAGTTTCCCACAGACGGCGCCACTTTGTTAAGTAAACTCACATAAAATCACAAGTTCTCCGTTCGGACAGAAAATAAGAACAACGGCCGAACAAATCAGAGCTACTCGGACGAACAGAACCGAACACGAAATGCGCAGCAAAGAGAAGATTAAAATGATCACACAAGAAGTTTTACGTGGTTCGAACAATAGTTCTACATCCACGGAGGATTAGCACACCTCAATTCACTATCAAATCCTCAAGATTACAAGAATTACACTTGGATTGCACAAACCCCTCAACTTAGAACCCTAAATTGATAACCGCAAACCTTAGCCCTTAATTCTCTCTTGATGACAACTGAACCAGAGGGAAAAGTGTAAAATTGAATAAATTACATCAGGTTACACAACTCTGTATAAAAGAACGAGCTCGAATCTTCTAGATAAGCAAGTTGCAAGCTAAACTGCTTCACAACGGTTTTAAAACCGTTGTCTGTTTGTTTGTTTCGGTTCCTGAACTCCTTGAACCGGTTCCTTGATCAGCACCATCATTTGTACAAAGTATGAACACTTTTGATGTAATTGACCCAAAATTCACAAATGTATTACTTAATGAACTTATATTAATCAAGCTAATATATACTATAAGGAACAATAATTATACTATAAATTGGAAAATAAATGTACAATAGTTACAATTTACAGTAGAATTATTTATTCACAAAAAAAAAAAAAAAAAATTATACAGTGACTCTTGATCATATAATATTATATTGTTAGGCATATTAAACAATATTATTAGGCTGAAAAAACTATATTGTATATGCTAAACTATACTGTAAACTGTCAAAATAAACTCCGGTTATAATATATACTGTTAGGCGTAGTAGCTTATACTATTAGCTTGAATAAATTATATTGTATCTGCTAAACTATATTGTAAACTATCAAAAAAAAAAAAAAAAAAAAAATTCACTGGCATGAATTTTGAAGGAGGAGGGAACGCGCGGATTTTGACTGGACCCAAATTTTAACTATTTTGATTCTTTCCCCCTTTTACTAAGTGAGTTAATTTTAGGAAGGTGCACAGTAAATCTTATGTGCACCAAGTGCACATGAGACCCACTCTATTTAAAATTATCGATATGAATTGACTAAAAGATATTCTATAAGAAATTGCTGGAAGATAGAAACATGAGTATATGAGAAATATATATTTGAGACGTGCAAATTGTATGAATTTACTATTATAATCTTGTTGGATACGAAAAGTCTTCTAATCCAAAGACTAGGAATAGGAACATTAAGGTTGTGTTAGATTAGGTTTGGGATAAATCCAAAAAGGTTGGCCCAAATTCAAACCCGTATTTGTTTGGTCGGTTCCTTCAATTTCCCTAATTCCTTCTACTTTAATTAATCAATCACAATTCGCAATACTACTTAACTCATTGAACCAATCATCAATTAACCACATCTTACACCCATCACATTTTACAATTAATTAATATATCCAACACTATTTACAACCATCCAAACAATCAATCAATCACAAAATTTCAATACTATTCGTCAATAACAATCTCTTACATACATCACATCATTGTTTACAATTAAATAATGGCAAAAACTTGGGTGCATCTGATGCACCATAGCTTATTGTACACCACCCCCATTTTTATAATAATATTTGCACGCATTTTTATATAAATAAGGGTCTCTTTGTTGAACATTAAAAGAAAATGACTTGGTGATATTTGATGCAGCCTTAAAAAAATCTCACCCTTGAGGTTAGAGGTTCAATTCCAGATGCTGCCTCTAGCCCATATTTTATATTTTTTCCTTTTTTCTACGTCTTTTTTCCTTCTCCGTTCATTTGTTTTCCTTTTCCTTCTTTTTTTTTTTTTTGCCTTTAAATGTTTTATTTTTTAGCCTGTGAATCTGAAAAAAAAAAATTATATATTGTATTATTTAAAAAAGTCTTTTTCCCACCTTCCTTCATTTTTTTCCTTATCCTTCTTGTTTCTTTTTATTTCTTGCCCTTTAAATTTTTTATTTTTTAGCCTGTCAGTCTATTATAAATTGTATTATTAATTTTTTTTATAATGCAACAATAATTATATTGTAAGTTCGAAACATAAATATTGTACAATATACAAGAAAACTTAATCTAACCAAAAATATACTGTTATACATCATAATAGGCCAAAAATCATTTTTGGTCCCGTAAGTATTTGCTTTTACGATTTTAGTCCCATAAGTATCCGATTTTTCAATTTAGTCCTTTAAGTGCTACAAATTGTCCAATTTAAGAACAATATTCACCCAAAAAACACCAAATCGATCGAAAATAGTCACGTGACCCAAATTATTAGTAAATTTCGGCGACTTGTAGTGACATGGAAAAAATTATCCAAGTTGGGGTTTTTTCTGTCAAATTTAAATTCAAAATAAAATTATTATCCATGTCATTCGAGAAAAACAAAAATTATTTGGGAAACTATATTATATTAACCCAATTAAATATTTTACCATCAGATAAAATAGAGGACGATTTTTCATCTAAAAATAATCTTTAATGTATGATTGGGTGTGTAATATGATTTTACAAATATTTATATTTTTCTTTAATGACATTGATAATAATCTTATTTTGAATTTAAATTTGAAATAAACAAGTCCAACTAAAATAATTTTTGCCACGTCACTACGAGTCGCCAGATTTTACTAATTATTAGGGTCACGTGACCTGCACATGATTATTTTCGCCCGATTTGGTGTTTTTGAGTAAAAATTATCCTTAAATTGGACCATTTTAGTACCTACAGGATTAAATTGAAAAAAAAATTTATGGGACTAAAATCGAAAAAACAAATACTTACGGGACCAAAAATGATTTTTGACCCATCATAATATATACTATGTCCAAATATTAATTATATTGTGTGGTTAAAAACTAATTTGCAAAACATAAATATTTCGCAGTGTACAAGAAAGTTTGTTAAAGAAAATGTATACTGTTAGAAATCATAACGTATATTATATCGAAATATTAAATATACTATGGGTATTGTAAGTTGGAAAAAATAAATATTCCACAGTATGAAATAAAAATTAACTAAAACAACGTATACTGTCAGATATCATAACGTATACTATATCGAAATATTAAATATACTGTGAGTATTGAAAACTAATTAATGTGTATAATATGAATAATTTTTTTTCATGGAATAATAGAAAAATTAATGAAAACAAACATATACTCTCAGGTTTTATAACATATACTATGCTCGGAATTTGAATATATTGTTGGTGAAAAATAAAAAGGTGTTGTTAGGATTCAAACCCGCGCCCAGAAGGGTGAAATGTCGCATCTTTGCCTAATTTGTGATTTCAAACACACCTTAATATATATAGATCGCACGCGCAAGAATCGAAGGAGGTGTACAATAAGCCTAATGTGCATCTTATGCACATGAGTGTCACCCTTAAATAATATATCCTACACTACAACCACGCATCCAAACAAACACAACAATTTCACTTCCCCAGCCACTTTTTTCAACTACTTTCCTTAGCCAACAGTGTTCCATGTTGAAGGAATTTGGAAGTAAAAAATAAAATTAAATAAAATGGGCAAGGTGTATCAAAGATATTGTCTTAAAGATAGTGTTTTCCCCGTTGGAGTCGTAACTCAATCGCAGGCGGCAACACGGAAAACCTGTCCCCAGGATACAATGTCCAGACTCTAATCTTCTCACTTTTAGACTGCGTTCTAAAAGCGAGATGAACTCAATTGAATCGGGTAACCAAAATCAATAATTGAATTTGAGATTACTAAGTTATTCTTGTGCTTTTCATTCAATCAATTCACAGCCTATTTATAGATGTAGAACAATCAAATCTGTAAAGACATAACTGTTCAGATAACACACTTTTATGAAAAGATACAATTTTTCAATTGAAATAGATTACCTAATTTGCTGAAGAAAAACGGAGCCACCTTTTCCAGAATTGTGTCGTTCCGAGATGAAGAAGTAAAAGAATAGATTTGAATAAAACAGACGTATCCTTCTATTTGTTTAATATTGTTTTCCTTATTATATATATATATATATATATATATATATATATATATTTTACTAAGGATATTATTATTATTATTATTATTATTATTATTATTATTATTATTATTATTATTATTATTATTATTATTATTATTATTATTATTTTATTATTAATAAAAATAACACAACATTCCCCCCCCCCCTATTTTTATTAATAATAATTATGTTTTGGCTACTGTATAATGCAAACTCATAAGTGGATTTTCTTGAACTTATGGTTGAACAAAACTCGAAGTTAAGAGGACGAAACCTTGATCTTACAAATCGAGTCTTGCTCACACTATACATAATTCATGAGTTCGTTTAAGGCCGCGCGTTATAGGTCATGCGCTTATCCCAGGCTTAGTTAGTGCTTTAGAATTTTACCAGAATTCATAGGAAGCGACCCTGACTTCCACACTAGCAAATGCAATCTCATCAAGAACATTCACAACCCTTTCCCGTTCCACAAAAAGCTATGAGATTGTTAAGAACTTAAAGTTCAACCTTATTTTGGTTGTGAATCAAACAGTACACTAGAGAATGAGATCTTAATTTGGAACTTCTCAACCCCCACTAGTTCCAAAATTTCCTGTATTGGAAATATGACCTCAAAGTTAACATTTCAATGGATCTTGGCTAATTAAATTTCCTTTGAACTTCAACTAGACATAGAGGGAGTCGGCTACAAATTAGTCGATCTCTAACTAGACATAGAAGGAGTACGCTACAATCAGCCGATCTCAAGCAATTGGTAACATTCCCATCTCCCTCACTGATTTTAACAATTTACTATGAGGTAGAGACTTTGTTAACGGATCTGCCAACATTAATTCAGTTGGTAGATATTCAACAATTACCTTACCTTTTTTCACCATCTTACGAATATGGTGATACTTTATTGCAATGTGTTTAGTATTCTCCGAAAATTTGTTATGCTTAACTATATAATTAGCTGCTTTATTATCACAATATAATGTAATGGGCTGAATTGAAGAAGTAATAAAAGGAATTTGCCTCAAAAATCTCCTTACCCCATATTATCTCTTTTCCGGCTAGAGACATCAAGATATACTCGGACTCCATGGATGATAATGCAATGCAAGTTTGTTTCTTGGACGACCAAGAAACAACACCACCGCCCAAAGTAAAATTCCACCCCTTGGTAGATTTATATAGAATCAGATTTTCTTGATGCCCAATCAGCATCAGAATAACACAGTATTGGTGATAAACCATCAAAACACAATTCATAATTCGTGGTGCCTTTTAAATAACTCAATAATATTTTCATTTCTTTCCAATGATCATGATTAGGACTAGAAGTAAATCGACTTAATTTACTGACTGCATATGCAATATCAAGTCGTGTACAAATCATTACATACATAAGACATCCTATAAGTTTAGCATATTTCACATGATCAATAGGATCACCTTCATTTTTCTTCAAAGCAAGATTACTTAAACATATGTTACTAGGTCTACAATCTAAGTAATCGAATCTCCTTAACATTTTTTTAATATAATGTGATTGGCTCAAAGATATTTTATTATCTTTTCTAATAATTTTTATTCCCAAAATAACATCAGTAGGTCCCATATTTTTTATATCAAAAGCTTGTTTAAGGAGAGACTTGGTTTCTTCAATAATTTCTAAGTTAGAACCAAAACTTAATAAATCATCCACATAAAGAGTAATAACAGCTTTAGCATTACTAGTGACTTTAGAAAAAATACAATTTTCTACCTTATTACTCTTAAAACCAATTTTTTAATCTCGTTTTTAAACTTAGTATACCATTGCTTAGGAGCTTGTTTCCAAACCATATAAGGATTTATTTAACTTGTAAATTTTATCTTCTTGTCCTGTCTCAACATAGCCTTTTGGTTGATTTATATAAATTTCTTCATCAAGTTCTCCATTCAAGAAAGCTATTTTAACATCCATTTGATGTATTTCTAAGTTGTATATAGAAGCAATAGCAATCATAATTCTAATAGAAGTATGTCCTGTAACAGGTGAATATACATCAAAATAATCCAAACCTTCCTTTTTCGACACCAGGAAAGTAAGTAGAACTATTTATATTATTATTCATCAAGTTGAGCAAGTACATCTTATCTTTGACATAGCCTTTTCCAATAAAGGATTATTTCTTAGTAAGGACCACTTTACCAGACTCAACATTACACGAAAACCATGAAAACCTAGTAAATATAAGGATACAAGACTTTTCTTCAAACCGGGAATATGATACACATTTTTAAGAGATAATATCTTCCCAGACGATAAAAGTAAGTCCGCGGTCCCTATTCCAGCAACAACACTTGGTGCAGCATTTCTCATATAAACATTGATTTCATCTTTTACTTCCTTATAGGAGGAGAAAACATTCCTATGAGGGGTAACATGACATGTGGCCCTAGAATCAAGCCACCAACCATCATCAATGTCAATCATACAAGTTAAGAGAACAGCAATGTGAAGATCATTCTCAACCATATTAGTTTGTTGCATATTTACACCATTCTGACCTTTTTTATGACGACATTGAAAATCTTTATGACCAAGTTTTCCACAAACAAAACCATTTTTTCTTTTTGAATTGATTGTTGTCATTTTTCTTAAAATTATTCTTAGATTGATTGTTGTAATTTTTATTATTATTTGGTCCATTCTTTTGCCACTTTGTTTTACTAGACTTGCCTTTCATTTGGCTTTTTTATCCTCAACAAGATGTACTTTCTCTTTTGATTCATTTTCCTCTTGTTGATCACGCTTTCTTGCTTCTTATTCTTATTGGATATGTTGCAGCAATTCTTCCATATTGTAAGATTCTTTCTTATGTTTCAACAATGTACGGTAATCTTTCCATGAAGGAGGTAATTTACCAATAATTGTTGAAACTTGAAAGTTCTCAGTAATGGGTTCACCAATTACTGCAATATCTTGAGCAATACTTTGCATCTCATGCACTTGATCAACAATGGATTTGGAATCTACCATACGAAATTCAACATTCTTATTAAAAATGAGCGATTTCCAGTATAATTAGTCACATACCTTGTTTGTAAAGCATTCCATAAATCCAAGGCAATAGAATGATGGCGAAAAATGTTAAAGATTGAATCGCTCATTGCATTTAGAATCATTCCACGACATATATAGTCATCTTCCATCCACTTTATTTGACTAGGGGTGTAATCCGGTTGGTGATTGGATTTACCATTGAAGCCCATAGAGGGTGTCCCACCAAGTGAAGATTGTGAATTGTTGTTTTCCACCACATTGCTCCCTTCACCATCAATTGTGTTGCCACTATGATATGGAACTTGAAGAACATAGGCAACACGATTGATGGTAAGATAGTAATGAATCTTCAATAGCCACCTTTGGAATAACGAGCCTTAAATTCTTTCAAGTTTCTCTATATCAGTAGGAGTTTTTATCATTGCAGAAGCCATGGAATAATAGTCTTTAAATTGCTGTAGGAATTTGGAAGTAAAAAATAAAATTAAATTAAATGGGCAAGGTGTATCAAAGATATTGTCTTAAAGACAGTGTTTTTCCCGCTGGAGTCGTAACTCAATCGCAGGTGGCAACACAGAAAACCTGTCCCCAGGATACAATGCCCAGACTCTAATCTTCTCACTTTTAGACTGCGTTCTAAAAGCGAGATGAACTCAATTGAATCGGGTAGCCAAAATCAATAATTGAATTTGAGATAACTGGGTTATTCTTGTGTATTTCATTCAATCAATTCACAGCCTATTAATAGATGTAGAACAATCAAATACGTAAAGACATAATTGTATAGATAACACACTTTTATGAAAAGATACAATTTTTCAATTGAAATAGATTACCTGATTTGCTGAAGAAAAGCGGAGCCACCTTTTCCAGAATTTGATATGGGACAAAAATAACCTTAAAATAAATGACTAAGTTATCCTTTTGTAATAATAAAATAACTAAAGACACCACAATATTTTCTAAGTACACCACATTATTTTTAATAAAATAATTTGTTTTAAAATATTTGATGATAACTGATATTTTCTTTTCTCGCTCTCCTTCCTTCACACTCACGCTTTCTCTTTTATAAACCCTAGTATTCATCCACCTACGTAAAAGATAAATAATTCAATTCAAAAAGAGATAATGGACAATACGCAAGCCAACAGTGTAAACGATGTAAGACAATCCATACTTTTTTTCATGGCTGAAATTTATGTTTTTGGTGTTCATGCACGTTTCTCGAAAATAATTGTTCGAAAAATATATTCTGAACTTTATTGGTTCTGTTCGAAAATCATAGTCTGAACATATTGTATCATGTTCGAAATCTATTTTCCGATCAATTCGGTCGTTGTTCGGAATATAGTTTTCGAACATATGTGTATATGCTCATATTATCGTATCCGAACATGTTCGTAAACAAATTTCTGAACTCTCTTCATCATGTTCGTAAATAAATTTCTGAACACTGCTTATCATGTCCGTGGTCAAATTTCCGAACACTGCTTATCATGTTCATAATCATATTTCTGAACATTGCTTATAATGTTCGTAATCGAATTTCCGAACACTTTGGTAGCTGTGGGGAATACATGTTACGAATAGTTACTCATTCGTTTATATTACTGAATTCGAAAATGTAACCAATAGTACCAAAAATATTTTTCGAATATGTTGCTCGATGGTCTCTATGTATTTTTCGAACTTTATCCAACTGTTCATATTATAAAATGAAAAAAGTTTATTTTTTTACAATTTTTTATTTTCGTGATGAACTCATATTTTTTGTGTTCTTTACTAGGAGAATCAAGAAGAAAAATCAACTGAGTGTAATATCATTAATCCATTGGGCCATGATATAGTTATGGACTATCAGGATGTATTCAATACAATGGATTTTTTTAATCTCGAGACACCTTGATTAGATGGGTAAGTGAAAGAGCTCTTCCGCATGGTATTATTATTGTTGTTTTGCGATAAAAAATTGGGAACGAAGAGAGACGAGATCACTTACGGTTAGATTGTGAGCGAAGTGGTAAGTACCATGATCGAATGAAGAAATCATCTAATGAGATATATGAAGAACAAGAATCCAAAGGAGAATGAGGAAAAGAAAGAGATTCTAAAAATGAATTGAACAACTTTGGTAAACGAAAGCGTACTGGAACAAAAAAATGTGGTTGTCCATTTCTTTTGAAAACCAAAGATATAGGAGAGATTGTTTAGTCCAAGCCGAACACCGTAAAAGTTGTTCGGCCCAAATAACAACAGAACATCGTAAAGGATGTTCGGCCATAATAGCATTCGAACACCGTGAAGTCTGTTTGGCCTGAATAGTAGCCGAACATTGTGAAGATTGTTCGGCCCAAATAACATCCGAACATCGTGAAGTATGTTCGGTCCAAACCAGCCGAACACCGTGAAGGGTGTTTGGCCAGAAAATCAGCCGAACCCTCTAGACGTTGTTCGGCCCATAAAGTAGCCGAACACTGTGAAGAGTGTTCGGACAGAATATCAGCTGAACTCGTAAAGGTTATTTGTCCCAAGTGCTTTTCAGCTTATAGCTTGAGAAAAGTTATTTTGGAGTGTTTGAAAAATCAGTTTTAGCTTTAATAGAAGTGATTTTAGGTTAAAAGTAGAAAAAAGATTTTCTTTTCCCAACTTTTTGGTCTTTTGGAAAGGGATGTTTGCGATTGTTTTTGCTTTTGAAAAAAATATTAAAATTAAAGATTCTATAAAAAATCACTTATTTAAAAAGTAGGTAGTGTTTGGAAAAAAAAAAACTTTTTTCTTTCACTAATGCTCTGGACATCGCAAGAAAACAAGCACCCTCACTATAAAATTAGCTATCACTGTCAACCGTTCAAATAGATTTTAAACTAATGATATCTACGATTGATGATCGTGCATCAGATTCATATAGCAAAACAGAGCATATCTAAATTGGTCTTTTTATTTTTCACTTTTCTGAGACTCCCAAAAGAAACAAAACTTGTAATTATTCAGGCATTACAAGAAACATAAACTTAAGGTTCCATATAAAACCAAAAGTAGAAAAATAACTAACATAAAAGTTAAAAAAGAAGCACAGAAGCCATGTTCAAATAAGTATGAGTTCTATAAAACCTCAAAGTTAGCAAATAGATCAAAATATCAATGAAGTTTCAAAGGAACAATTTCAAACTGGATCAAACATAAATAAAGACTTCGGGATAGTATAAAAATTACATATCCCTATAACTACCACCATCTTCACCCCTAAGTGACCTTCTATTAGCCTGACCCCTCGACCTCTCCATAGGTGGGTCTTGTTGATGCACATCGTCCAAAGTGAGGCCTTTTAGAGCTTTCAAAACATATGCTACTGTGGGCATAAAATAGTCAACTGTCATTCGCAAGTCGCGATTTCTCCACTTCTCAACTAAAGGCTTAAACAAGTTACGGGCAGAAAGTATCCGCTTCCATGGCCTGCCAGAATCCACACTAAATGAGGGGCGCTAGAAGTTGATCCAAGGTCTGGGTTTCGAACCTTTGAATGCAAAATAAACATGAATCAATCCAGGTAGCTTCTCTGACACTCCCATGATGGGTCGGCCTTTTCATCTCGCCTACTCACAGACAAAGATGGTTGTCCCAAGTAACACCTACTCACGTGAAGCCTGTTCGCACCAAATAACGCCGAACATGTGAACGGTGTTCGGCCAGAATTCCAACCGCACACTATAATTCAGTCCCAAATCAATGAAAATTTGTTAATCTTCATCTTAACATCTCATAACAATCAATAATCACACAATAATTAAAAAAATTCAAACAACAATCAATCATTCAATTAAACCCTAATTTGTTGAAATCTAGATAAAGAAGGGATAAAATGTGTACTTGCTGCTTTACTAGATTGATTATTTGATTTGAGAGACTCAATGTGATCTTGTTCGAGGACTCCCCACTGTTGTTGTCGAGAAGTCATGGCGGAGTTCATAGTATTTTTCTTGAAGAACAGAATGAATAGCGTATTTTTTTAATTGGTCAAACTGCGATACTTTAACAATAATAACGTTGGGCTTTTTCTTTTCTTTTTTAACCTTTTTTTAATGATTTTATTTTTCTTTATTATTTGTAATTATTTATAATAGTATTAAGGGTAAAAAAAGAACTTAATGTGGTGTACTTAGAAAGTAGAAGTATTTTAATTATTAAAATGTGGTGTCTTTAGTAATTGTGGTGTACTTAAAAAATTATGTGGTGGCATTAGCCGCCGGCTTTCCAGAATTGCGTCGTTTCAAGATTAAGAAGTAAAAGAATAGATTTGAATAAAACAAACGTGTCCCTCTATATGTTTAATATTGTTTTCCTTATTATATTATATATATATATATATATATATTCCTAAAGATATTATTATTATTATTATTATTATTATTATTATTATTATTATTATTATTATTATTATTATTATTATTATTATTATTATTATTATTATTATTATTATTATTATTATTATTATTATTTTATTATTATTAATAAAAATAACACAACATTCCAGCCACCCAAATATACCCTAAGATTTGGTAAGAAGATAAATAACCCAGCAAGTATGTAATAGGAAAGAAAATTTTGTGAGAGGATAGAGATAAAGTAGTACAAAATCTTTTCCAAATCCACGCAGCAAGTGCATGGGTATATATTTATATGAGCCCAACCACGACAACAGCACCATATCATTAATAAATTATGGCTGTCAGGGAGAAAGTCAAATTAATTTCATTACTTAGTGGATTTATTGAAGTCTGAAGATGTATTTTGATTTAATAAATCATGAACGTGGTTGACAAAGTAAATTAGAAAATTAAGAGAGTAACACGATCTATTTTTAAACTAATTTAGTGGATGACCAAATCATAACACATGTCTCGCACAAATCAAAAGAATTAACTATCAATAACAGAACCCTATGATATCTATATATAGACACACACATAATACATATTTGCATCCTATATATAGTTGAGCTGATTTCTCTTTTATTATACTTACTAAGTAAAACATATCTTATTAATTTCTTGTTTGTTATTGTTTAGTTTGAGTCACCGTAAGAAGGGATTAGGTTTATTTGTGAAGGCTTATTTCAGTTCCTTTTGTGTTGTTATTGCGAGGTGGGATGGGTTTTAGAAATTACATGGCGCTAATGGTTATGGTAGGATGTCAATTTTTGTACGCGGGAACAACTCTGTTAGTTAGGGTAGTGGTTTTGGAAGGAGTCAGTTCCAGAGTAATAGTTGTCTACAGGCAGTGTATTGCCTTCTTGCTTATTGCTCCTTTTGCTTTTTTCCCAAGGTAAGTACGTATTAAATATATTTGTATTTGTATTGATTTTCTTGGGTTTACAAATTTAATTTGATTGTTATTTGGAATATTGAGTTGCAGAAAAGAAAACAATAGCCGTTTGGGATGGAAGAGCTTCTGCTGGATATTTTTGCTCGCTTTCTTTGGGTAAGTCCCTATGTCTTTTCTTCTTTTTTTCCTTCATAAATAAGAGTTAATGTCATATTTTTCACCAACATTCTTTTGTTTCTATCTTTGGCAGTGTTACGGCTAACCAGAACGCCAATTTTGCGGCTTTGGGCTTTGTTTCCTCATCAGTGGCAATGGCATTGTATAATTTGGCCCCTGCCATCACCTTAATTATATCTTATGCCATCGGGTAATTAATTGCCTTAACTATATTGCATCAGGGTCAAATTAAAATTTTAAACACGCAGATTTTGCTCTCCTAATCAAAATACTTCAAGACTTTCTTATTATAGATATTTAAGTAATACTTTTTTTTTCTTATACATGTAATATCTTTAAACATAAATCGTGATATTCAATCCGAATTGAATCGTGTAACCGTAGCACATAAGACTTTGCCTAATATAATAGCCCACTAGCTTCACGAGATCTGTTAATTTTCCTTTCTTGTATTTGATCTTCTTTCCTTTTCTTTTATATTGTATAAAAAATAATTCATTTGGTATAGGTTGGAAAAAGTTAACCTCCGAAGTTTGAGAAGTATAGCCAAGATCGTTGGGACAGTTGTGTGTGTGAGTGGTGCAGCTGCACTTGCACTTACAAAAGGTCCAAAATTGCTTAACACAGAATGGGTGACTACAAATTCAGCAATCAACCATGAATCAGAATTAGCAATACATGATCACACATGGCTCATTGGCTGCTTCCTTGTCTTTGTCAGCGCTACTTGTTGGTCGCTTTCCCTAATTATGCAGGTATTCATTCATAAACAAGAGTTCGGGATACTATTTGGTTCCATGTGTTCTTGTCAGTGACAAGAACTGAGTGATTGTATCTTATTCCATCGTACTCATATTAACTGGATCAATTCGAGTCCTGCAAATTCGATCTACTAGCCTGAATTTTTCCAAAATAATATTATTTTATTTTCACTTACATGTATATATATGCACTAAGCTCAACTTAATTAACAGGTGAACGTAACAGCTTGCTACAATGATCCTCTTTCATTAACAGCATGGATGAGCCTCATGGCTGCCCTGCAATCCGGGCTCTTGACATTGATAATCGAACCGAATCCGGAAGCATGGAAACTTAGTTCCCCTCTTCAACTGATTTGCTGCTTCTATGCTGTAAGTATAACTGGCGTTGAATTCATTTAGTTTCCTATTTGTTATCCAAGAAAAGGCAATAATGGATGTTTTTTAAACATTTTGGTGTGGATTTAGGGTATGACATCTGTAGTTTGTTTCTTTGGTCAAATGTGGTGCATTTCAAGGAGGGGACCCCTTTTCTCTGCTATGTTCCAGCCTTTGTGTACTGTCATCGTCACAGTTTTGGCCTGCATTTTTATGCATGAAGTGTTGTACACTGGAAGGTACTACTGCTTTACACTTTACACGATTTGGATCCTCACATGTTGTGTACTTCTATTTGTAAATATGTTGTGCGAAAGTGCATTTTCCCTAGTTAAACATATTACATTTTTTTAACCTCGTAAGGATTAATGTTTTTGAACACCTATTCATCAGGTGTATAGTAATAGGACTATTTGTCATAGGCTGAGCCTTACACATGAGCATTGGGACTTATAAGGCTCAATACATCAATGCTCATCAAAACATAGGACTAGGAGGCCCGATGCCTAATAGCAAAGTAGTCCTTTTACTATGAAAAAAAAGTAAAATAACAAAAGGGGAAAAAACTGTTATATTTAAAGAGGTGGACAGAAAAGGACAATTCATAGTGTATCTTTTTTTTTCTTTTCCTATTTTTCTAATATAAGATTATTTTTTGTGATAAAGTCTGATAGGTGGATTGGTTGCAATTGGTGGACTATATATCGTGTTATGGGGTAAAGCAAAAGACAACGAAGATGTGAACAAAGACGCAATATCGTGCACTGATCAAGTTTCAGACAATTGCATAATTGATCTGGAAGAACCCCTCATTCTGTCTGAAAATTCAACTCATATTTAATATTTTGAGGGGTAATGTGATTTTTTTTTTTACTTTTGCTTTTAACTACAAATTCTGGTAGAGTTGGAGCTGACGGGAGTAGAAACTAGATTCGTATGATACTTTTTTCATTTATTTTTTAATTCTTCCTGAAGGGTTTCCCTTCTTTCTTAACCCCTTGTTATAATTAGAGGATCCTTAGTCATATTTTAAATCAATTTAGATGTTTGTAAAAACTTAATTAATCGATCGTTTGTTAGCACCATTATGCGATCTATTCTTCTTCGATTTGTTTATCTACGACCATTATTTAAGATCTTAATATAAATAATTAAATCATGAATACATGCCATATGTCAAGATCATGAAATAAGTTTCTTAATTCTATGTAATCTTATGTTATATTAATAAATAAAATATAAAAGTGCAACCCTTTAATTTAGGAAATTTTTTTATTATTTCGCCCATTTACAGTTTCTAAAATTAATTGTGGGTTTTAATTGATTTAGGTAATTGCACTAATTTACGGGAAAAATTTGTTGCCATAAACTCACTTTATATTTTTGGTTTTAATGTCAGTACTTACTAATTTATGAAAAAATTTGTTGCCACAAAATTCTGTTATTTTGTTGCTTTTAATTACGTATATTTGTGGAGGATGACGACGAGGACGATATAGTACCGTTGGAACCAGTTACGAGGAAGGAAACACTTATAGCATCAAGAACGCTTCACAACTTTTTGGTGCAATTTGAGAATACAACACCAAAACTATTGGATATAATTAAAAAAAATTAGAGATGAGCTCCAAGTAGATTTGAGTTTTACCAAGAAGCAATCAACTAACGATTCTTATTTTACTAAGTTGTCATGGTTATTTTTGTAATTTGAAGAAATTATTAATTTATGATATCAATGGGACCACTAATTTATATAGAGGTTGTTTTTAAAAATTATTATCTTATAAAAATTGGTCGATTTTTGAACTGGCTCGAGTCGGGATCGGAGAAAATTATTATTTTAAAGAGTTTATTAATTTATATAGTATTAATTTATAGAGATTTTACTATACACGTGCCATTTTATATGTGCAAAATTAGTTGGGTCGAAGGAAGTATTATGCTTTGAATTCATTAGAAGAAAGTTGCGAATACTGTGATCCTATTGGGCCTTTGAGAGTTAGCCCGATCCAAAAAAAATAAGTTGTTATATCCCATCTTATTTTTTAAGCTCTTAGTTATTACACACAAATTTCACACACAATTCACATACTTACACACACTACACACAATTCACACACTGCACACACTTCACACACCACACACACCACTACACACACTACACACATTACACATATTTCACACACTACACACAATTCATACAGTACACACATTTCGCACACTATTCAAAATGTGTGTTTAATATTAATTTTAAATTAGACCCCAAATTTATAGCTAAATCACTATATTCAATTGCAAGCTTATAAGCTCTATTATCCAAACACTTTGTTAACTTATAAGCTCCTTAAAAATTACATCTTATAAGCTCTTAAAACAACTTAAAAGATGTTGGAGCTTATAAGATGTTTAAAATAAGTTTAGCCAAACACCCTCTTAATGTATATTTACATATACTCATTATTTTTTGATGTTATGATTAGGGGCGAGCAAAATTCGGTTCGGTAATCGAATTTAATTAGTGAAATCAAAATTCGAGTCGAATTAAAAAAATTAAAACCGAAAATCATGCCATTATTTTAGAAACCAAACTAGCACCGAAATCGAATTTATTCAGTTTGATCGGTTTTGTTTTCGGTTGAACCCAAATAATTTTTTCTCAAGATTTTTCATTTCTCATTACTAAAAAATAAACTTATATAAATATTCATTAATTTAAATAAAATATTTTATTTTCCTTAAGTTTATTATATATATATATATATATATATTTACATCAGAAAAATAGATATTCATATATATATATATATATATATATATATAATTTCGAATCAATTCGGGTTATTTTGGTACAAAAATTTATAAAATCGGTCCAAACCGAATTAACCGATTTTTTTTTTTTTTTAATAAAATAGGGGACTATACATTCACCACAGTAACCACAGCCAGTTGCATATTCCGTATCTGGTCCAAATTCGCATGCACCAATAATGTACTCCTAAATAATTTTCAAAATTATATTTGTTTGGAAACCACAAAACATGCCCATTTGTGTTAGGGTTGGACTTCCCTGCTCATGATATTTGGGGTTCACAGTTTATATTCCGGCACTATTGTAGCTCAATTTGTTCCGAAATTTCATTAGGATTGTGATTTTTCAATGGACTCTTCACGTGATCAGTCACGCGACTTTAAGTTAAATTCTCTCTTTGATCGAAGTGATGTGGTGTCTGATGTGGATTCTTTTGTACTATTTGGGAGATGAAATTTTGTATATAACATACTTAATAGTGTAATCCACCGAAACTATCCCTTTTTGTAAGAAACATATAGATTTAAACAGCTGTGTAAAAATATATAGAATCTATCCCTTGTTTGTACTGTAGCTCCCCAACCCACCCCTTGGAACCAGCCCCCAACCACACTTTACCCCGATCCCACCCCACCCACAACCACCCCCGCTTTTGTTATCCCACATGCGCGCACCCCACCCCCTACCCCTATGACACCGACGTAGACTAGCCATTACATTGACAACTTTATTCCTCTCTCCTCTCTCATCTCTCCTCTCTCTATTTTTTTCTTGGCTCATTTTATTCTCTCTCCTCTCTATGTATTTCTCTTGGTTCATTTTATTCTCTCTCCTCTCTATCTTTCCTTTCGCCATTGTTTTTCTGGTTAACACCTCCAAGCTTTTATTTTATTTTATTTTATTTACTTTTCTTTGCACTAGCTGCATATATATTAACAGGGACATGTATAACTAACCGTAAATAGTTGTATGTGTGCTGAATTGTCGGGGACTAGTTCTACCAGCCATACTGTTCATGAGTTTTACAGTAATCGGCTAGTGCGATATGGCATGGCACGAGGGTTTAAAGAGTGCACGAAGACAATAATAAGAGGGTAGCGAGGTGTATGGAAGTGCCAGAAATGCATGTGGATTTACTCCTAGGATTCGTAAACCATGGAATTACTCCTAGGATTCGTAAGTCGTTGTACAGTTATTGATATAATGCAAAATATATTGTCATGCTAACATGTTGGTGGCGCGAATATAAACGCGACACGAAACTTATATAGTGATAATGCATAGATTATTCCATAAAGTAAGCAACAACCGCAATGAGAAGATGTGGTCTGATCACACTCATCATGACAATAGGGTTGATGCTGATGAAGGAGGAGTGCCAGTTAGGGTCAACGGGTAAAAGAAACTGATTTAATTGATAAATTTAGGGATGGCACGTGCCAGACATTCACTTTAAAGCATAATCAAATTAGGTTTTAGGTTTGTTCATTCATAGGAGCATGGCCAAACAGTCTAATTGAATTAACATCCGTTGTAGTCATCGAACTCATCTTCCGCATCGTACCCCTCGTCTCCTAACCAATTTTCGTCATCGAAATTATCTCCATCCACCTCAATGATTCCAGATTGATTATTGAATTTCGACGGTGGTGGGGTGTTGTCAACTCGACCAAAGATATTGTGTAGTTGATCCCGCATCGTGGTAGTAAGCAACGACAAACTCGCATTTCTAAGAAACGTATTTATGGTTATTTCCATGCATGCATGCAATGCAATGCATTACGAAATGTTATAGATAAATATCTATGAAATTACCTCAGTTAGATTCTCCCTTGTATTGTCGTTGGCGATCAGCTTGTTAGTTTAGGTATTGTAACGAACCAACTGGTGCTCCTTTACCCATTTAAAAACATCTTACTGCTCCCTTAGCTTTGTAATTTCAATTGACAACCTTGCAGAAGGCCATTCCATCCCGATCTCCACCGCCACGTCGAACAATGCATATTCCAATGCCTAGCAATCAGTTAGCAGCCTGCTCCTCCTCAGACAAGTTCCTGCGATAGAGTCAATAAACATCACATGCATTTCCCGTGTCCAACCGTTCGTGTAGAAATAATCGGCCTGGGGTTACCAAATTATCGAAGGTGTAGGAGGCATAGCGGGGAAAGAGTTAGTCCGAGTCTAAGATTTTGTTGATTATTTATTTCAAATGTACTAAACTTACACCCACATATATATGCATGTATACAGGCCACGTGCACAAATTTATAACAAAAGACTAGGCCACGACACAATTGTAGTAAATGTAGGCACTATGCATCACTAGACATGTCGTTTAGCTTAAGGGCACATGCGATCATTATCTGGCATGAATACCGTTTATTCACATGAGTCAGTTAAACATTTATATATCAGGTTTAGTATAGTGAGCCTACAACAATAGCTATGTCTACCAGGAGATTGCCTTATCATAAATGTAGTGACCTAGCAAACACAATTCAGTTGGCACGAATACAATATATGTCACATGCACATTTTACTGTGGAGGGAGGTTCGCGACACAGCCTACCCAATGGAGACCTACCTACTTTGACTGTGAAAATTTATCGTGACCCGGATTAGTTATAGTTATATGCTGGCGCGCTTCGTGGTATAGTATTTGAATTACTACATTGGCCGCTTTCACAGTTAACATTGCATGGTGTAGGCTTCGAAGCACTAGGTGCTCAGCTTTTACATGACGTTTCTGTGTCCGCATGCTTGGGATGCCAAGGGCGCCTGGCACGATCAGTTTCTAATTACATGCAAAGAAGTTTAGTTTAGTTGCTCATTGTTGCATTTTTTACTAAGTAGGAGATGGCATTGAATTTTAAACTGATAACGATCATATAGCACTTCACATCACCAACCCCCCTTCCCACCCTAGCATTAGTATTTTTAAAAGATCACGCAAGATTAACAGTAAGTAACATGTAAAAGGCAATAAATTTTACATAACGAGACTGCAACAAACTACATTGTCTACAACCATGACCCAGGACTGGATTAGATTATATATGTTCAACAGATAAGGCTAGGCCGTAATAATTGATTGGAAGATTGTAAATAATGGACTTGAACACCTCGACAATCACATGGGCGGGGGATGTGGCACCCTTCTCCTGGACACCCTGACTTCACCAAATATTTGTTCCATTGTACGGTAATTTGGCTCGCCTTCCTCCGAGTAGGCAATGAAAATATCCCCCTAAAGTAGGAACTATTCATTCCACTGAGCTGGCACTACCAGAAGATGGTTTCCATAAGCATCCGATAAGACTCCTGTTGTACTCTTTAGATTCAACAATTCATATCTTTCACATAAAATCCTGCAGGTGGTTGACAACATCCTCAGCAGTGAAGTTGCATATATGCAAAAATTTCTCTCGGAGGTGCGAACGAGCAGAGATTATGTTGAGGTGGTTCGAAGGGTTTTGGCAAGGCACCCAATAACAAAGTTCCTTCTCCCATTTTATAACCGTCAGAATACAATCATCCATTTCTCTGCTCCACTCGCTATCTTCGTAAAAATATATTGAATGTAGTGTTGGAGGCTCACGGGAGATTGTGGGTTGGTTTGCCATGAATATAATGTGGAGTAGGCCTTGGGTGTGTGGGGCGTGAGCTTTGTGAGGAAGTGCTGAAGTTGGGTTCGCTTATTTATAGGCACAACTAGTGTTTAGTTTATATGTTCTTATTATTGTTTTGTCTTCCCTTAAAATATATTATTAGTTCAAGCCCCTTATAAATAGACCCATACTACAGAATCAATATTATACAAGTTTTGTTGTAAGAATATTGAGAGTTTACTACAGTTTTTCAAAAAAAACCTATTTTATTGTGATGTCTAGAGGTCAGTTTAGTAACCGAATGTGCACCACTCGGCCCAAAAAAATTCAGAATATGTTTATATACCCCCTTGGTTGGCCAAAATTTATAGACCAATCCTTCATCGATTTCCTGGCGGATGAAGCTCGTAAGGGAAACTTCTCCGTTGGCAGGGACCATGCGACCGTGCCTGAAGGTGCGAAGGGGTACTTGTTCAATCAACACGGAAATGTGGTCTCTACTGATATCTGGCTACAAGTTTTGAAAGGTTAGGACGTTTCTAAAGGCTTTTTAAGTGCATTGTCGAAACAGATAGTGTTTCATACGACATCTGGAATAACACAATACAAATACGACAGGAATGTTGGGCAGACATCATTGAGATGGTTATAATTTTTTAGTTTTCAATGTTACATTATACCTTATTTCCGTTATCAATTCAGTTTGTCTAACATATGCGCATGAACCTTTTTTTCCCTTTCCGTAAGCGTGACCTGCACGCTCTTGCCTACGGGGTAGAAGGGGACCCGATGTGGGATGCACTACGAATGATTTTTGAGCCTATACCACCTCATCGGTTTCCTCTGTCACCCCCCGCCACAGCCGATTAAGAGTTGTCATCTTCTTTGTATTTTTACGTGACAGATAGTTTCAGCATTAATGAGAACATAGGTGTACTCTCAATGGTTAAAAACTTCGGGGAAGAATCCCTTCTACGTCTTAGGTTTATTATTAAAGAAGAGTTACAATATGAATTTACAGGACTCTCAGGACTCCTTCCTAAATAGCCTATGTTGTAATTACTCCCTCTAACAAAAAACCCAGCTACCTGGTCCCCCAATCTGACTTAAGTGTGCAGAGAATCCCTTCTTGTTGCACTTCATGTATTCTCAAACTCTAACAAATTCCCCAAACTAGATAAGACACTAATCTCCCGAAGAACGTCGTAACTACTTGTTGTTCCTTCATAGTATGAACAATAATAGTTCTATTACAAGTGTTTGACGAATTGTACAAGTACAGACTCAAAACACTCGATACATCTTAATGCTTTCTCTTCACTCTTTATATTTCATTCTTCCCGCTCTTCAATCAATATTTCACCAGCAATTGTGCGTGGTTGGAAGTAATGTGTGAGGCTTTGAACTTCCTTCTTTGTCTTGATCTTTGATAGATTCCTTGATTTGAGAAACAAGATCACCTTCTTTGATATTCTGAAAATCCTCCTTATCCTCTTTCCTTTCTTTGCTCCAATCTTCATGATCCTATCAATCAATCAATTTTATGCAACAAGAGTACTTTTCGATAAATGTCATATAGACCAAAAAAAAAAAAAAAACCTGATTTTTAAAATCCCCCCCTTGGCATTCTAGTTCGAAAAATATTGTTGTTGATCCTGCAAGATAGAGTGAGTTCCTAATGGTGAATCAATCAATAGAAAAAGACAAGACTTGTGTCAATTAGAACTAGTTCATTCGCAGTATGAACAATCAAGCAATATTAACCCTGCAGAAGAAAGTAAAAGGATATAATTAAAGCAATCACCAACAAAAAGAAACGAGTAAGTAACTTGTCAAGGGACACAACCCAAACCAACAAGAGTTAAGACAAAAACAAAAACATATTAAAGAGTTCATTGTTATCAGAAGATACGGCTTTCATCAGCCTCTTCTTCAAAAATTTGTTGAGATGTGATCTCCTTCTTCCTCTTACGCACTGTCTTCACCATCATCAGCCTCCTCGGCTACCTCATTGTCCTCATCCTCTTCGTCTTCTTCTTCGGCAGTTCCTCCAGCTTCATCAGTCATTTTCTCTCCTTTTTTCAATCTGAAATGCGAAAGATGGGAGAGGATGAGCATAATATTTTGATAATAGGCCTTTTGAGAAGGGGCGGCCTTAGCCATGCCATCGAAAGTGGTAATCTATTGCTGCAGGAATTGTTCCAACTGCCCAAGAACAGACTGTGGTTTGATCTCTGAAGGATGTTGAGCCAGAATGTGAGTGTTTGTCATACGAGACGATACTGTGAATAGAGACTGCGGGATCGAGGAAATCACCACGTCAATCATCAATGAGGACCTTTTGCTTGGAAATGATGGCCCATATCAGACTTGGAAAAATGAAGTTTCTTTCTTAGCTCAGGATGACCTACATACTCAACAGTGGTCTGAAATGCATTCTCACCAAAATTGATAGGTTTGCCAGTCAAAATGCGAAAGATGAACACTCCTTGGGTGGGATTGAGAGAGGATTTTTGAGCAGTTGGTGTCTAGTTCTGCATCCCAATCTTGTGAAGCATGTTGCCTTCGAGCGTGAGATCGGCAGGTGATAGACTAGAGTTCGGCCACTTGGTCACTTTGTTTCTTGTGATAGTGGTGGCAACTACATCTATGTCCTCCACCAGTTCATAC
This sequence comes from Ajuga chamaepitys, assembly GCA_958295605.1. Lineage (NCBI taxonomy): Eukaryota > Viridiplantae > Streptophyta > Magnoliopsida > Lamiales > Lamiaceae > Ajuga > Ajuga chamaepitys. Next base: position 7,916,651 of record OY282497.1, read on the forward strand.
TCTGATGTCCATAATGAGAATTGATGAGAGCAGGAGAGAAATCACACATGCGATTCCTACAAAACACTGGAGAAGAAGGGTCTGTGATGGAGTGGGTTAAGTTAGCATATAATTCCTTCACAATGACCCCGCAAAAACGATCGTTTTTTTAAGACAGTGCAATCAAGAGTCAAGACCTATGGCAGTGATTAGAGCAAGGGCGTTGTAACATATAAATGAACGAACATCCAGATTTTTCTCACCCCATAAATTCATGGTGGAGAAGGATTTGAACCTGGATCTAGTGAGAGGCGTGTAATACTCTTTTGCAAATGCTCGCTCCTTTTCAAACGGGTCAGTTTTAGGATCGGGATGCATCACCTGTTTCTCTTTTCCTTTTGATAGAATTGTCTACTTGGGTTTCCATTTAGCAAGCCGGGAGGACTTTCTAGTACTAGCGGATGGTGCAGTAGGTAAGACGAAATCAATATCAGGGGTTGGCACTTTGGTGGGTCTCTTGTTGGACCCAGATATGAGCACCCCGTATTTGGTCTTTCGGGGTTCTATCAGAGAGTGGGACTTGGATATTACCCTGCTGCGAGTCGGAATCGGAGAATCATCATACTCAAAGTTAGTTGAGCAAATAGAGGGGGTTGGAGAGATTGCCCGCTTTTTTGGATGAAGAGGTAGGTGGCAGCTTCACAGGTGTTTCGTTAGCGAGAGAAGCAGGTGGTGCCGATTCTCCAGAGGACAAACTAGAGGAGTCTTGAAGGCCTGCAGTTAAGGAGGAACCAATGGGAGGTATGGTTCAAAGTGGAATAGCATCAATAACGGTGTTTTGGCAGTGTCGGCTGTAGACAGAGCCACCGACGCAAGGGCCGTGTGCTTCCTCTTGGCTGCCTGTTTTGTGCATCCCATGTTTGTTGTAAGATTTTGAAAACCCTAACACAACTTGAGAAGTGAACGTGAGAGATAAAGAGGGTGAAGCCAAAGTGTCACATATATAGTGATAATGACAAGAGATAAGCGTGAAAAAGATGTTATGTGATACTAGGATATTTTCAAAAGATTTGGGAATCAAGATAATTAAGGAACATATCTTTGGACCTTTATTTATTTAAGGAACTCTTGACTATTTTCCAAAGAAACATGTGAAGCGGATTTTTTGAAAAATAAGGAAGTGATATATATGCCTAATTATGCAAATGTATCGGAAAATAAGATGTTTAAGATTGGTCCTTGTTGCACCACATATTTGGCAAAGATCTTGTCCAGTAAACAATTTATTATTTTTCAAATGAGGATCACATACCCAACACAAGAACTCATAAAGAACAACACCTTATGACTCCCTTTTTTTCTCCCTTTTTTTCTTTATTTTTTTGTTTTTCATTTTTCATTTTTTTTAGTTGCGTATGGAAGCCACATTTTCACTTAGAGATAATAGAATTATTTTGGTCTGAGTCTACCCCACTACTTTGTGGTTTTCTTGAAGACGGATCATGTTTCACTTAGAGCTATCAGAAATTTCGTCCGATCGCTACCCCACTACTCCATGATTGTCAACATCATCGTTCACTTAGAGCAATCAAAATTTTCACCCGAAAGTTACTCCACTACTTGATGATGTATGTAAGTATCAATTTTTGCTTAGAGCCATCGGAATTTTCGCCTAAAAGTTACCCCACTACTTCTTGATACTTGAAGTGCAACACAATTAAAGGAACTCTTCCAGAACATTACTGCACTAGATACAATCTTCGTCATTAGCTTTCACACACTCGGTCATTTTCTGTGCATGAGACTTGTTTGCTCACAACATTATTTTCCAAAGGTAGCTCTTTATGATAATATACAAAATGATGGAGTCAGAAAAAATTACTTTTGCGACATTTTGGACTGAAAAACAATGGGCAGTAAGGACCAAGATCTTGAAGAAATGTATGCATGAATTGCAAGATGACTAAGTGCAAGAAGTCCTAAATGTCAACAGTTTAAAACCAATGTCTATTATAACAAAGACCTCGATTTCTAACCGTTATGGAAATCGTGGTCTATTCTAGTCTAAACCTCGATTTTTAATCGATGTCTATCGCTGGAAATAGACCACACTATCTCAAACCGCAAGTTTTTTCTTCATAGCCCTCGGTTGAAAATCGAGGTATATTAGCGAAATTATTGTAATAACCATACGAAGACGCTAAAACCTAGGACGCATAGAAGGCAAACAAGACCCAAGACCACACTAAGACGGATCATTTCGAGGAAGATTCATGAAGAAAACATTAAAAACCTATCGGCCGGAATAGGGGGCCAACTCCAAGCAAACATGGAAAGGAAACTATTTATTTGGAACAATAATATTTTTCATCTAATTTTGTTTGTTTGGGATATGATAGTGTAACCTGGATTCTACAGGTGGACACCATTTCAGTTTATTTGGGAAGTACTACACTCGGCAAGTACTACACTCGGCAAGTACTACACTATCTACACTCGGCCGCAATAATACCCCCATATAAAAGTATCTCGGGGAGTCTCGGCCGAGAAGGATCTGCTTCTATAAAACCGTCTCGGCCGCGCTCGCTCTCCAGCAGCAATCCTCTGGGTGACTAGCCTCCTCGTCACGGCCGAGATCTTTGGTCTGTCTCGGCCGAGATGTCTTCCCAGCGAGAAACACCTCTGCTTCGTCGATCTTGCCTCGGCCGCGGCCTCCTGCCTTGGTCGAGGTGCTTACAATCTTATTTTGGGCTCCACACTCAACAATCTCCCACTTAGAGACTAAAACACCTTCAAAGCAAACATCTTCCTCTTTTCTCCTTTCCGTTTCCACTTGGTATCACCATCTCCTCTTCTTCTTCACATTCCGAGGCCGATTGAAGTTATGCACAACTTCAATTTCTCTAAGGTTACAACCTTAGTAAACATGTCAACTTGATTCTCACTCCCGAGAATTTTCACAAGTCACAAGGCTTTCTTTTCCAATAGGTGCCGAAAGAAACGATACTTTAATTCAACGTGTTTCGTTCTTGAATGAAATGCCGGACTACTTGCCAAGGAAATTGCACTCTAACTATTACACTATTTCCATGCTCCTTCCCAAGTTCACCCAAAAAACTTTGCAACCACACCATCTCCTTACTCGCCTCTGTCACGGCTACGTACTCCGCCTCCGTGGTGGACAGTGCAACAACCTTTTGCAACTTTTGATGTCCAAGAAATTGTCGTACCACCATAAGTAAAAGGGGTCGTACTCTTTCTCCCATCAAGATCTTTCGATGCTAGGTCTGCATCAACGAAACCAACTAACTCAGAATTTCTTCCATCAAAACACAAAGCTTTATTTGTGATACCTCGCAAATACCTTACAATCCACTTCACCACTTCCCAATGTTGTTTCCTCGGATCACCCATGAACTGGCTCACTACACCCACTGCATGCGCAATATCCGGACGAGTACAAACCATGGCATACATGATACTCCCAATTGCCGATGCATATGGCACATTCATCATTTGAGTACGTTCCTCCTTAGTACTCAACGACTCCTTCTTCGACAGATTAAAGTGTCCCCCCAAGGGTACATTAACAGGCTTCGAATCCTCCATGTTAAACCTTTCCAGGACCTAATACACGTTGTGTATGCATGCATTTAGGGTGATTTTAGGTGTGTAGTTATAACATTTGCATGCGTATATGGTCGAGAATTGCTTATATTGTATACATTGGACCATTTGACGTGTTTTGTGGAGTTTTGTGGATTTTAGGCCAAAATATCGAGTATATGGCGAACTAGAGACGAAGCGGACCAAGAAGAGGTGAAATGGGCTTGGAATAGGATTTCAGGTCTGATTTCAATCCAATTTTTTAGGGTCTTTCGATCCATTTTGGGATTTTCTCCGATCAGACAAAGTTGTAGATATTCGAATTATATTTCCAACGCCACCCATTTCATCTCAATCGGAGTTTTATAACTCAAGTTATGGCCAAAATACCGGAGGTATGTCAAGCTGACAGAAAATCACCATTTCTGGGCACTTTTTTACGCGGCCGCGTCCAGACCATTCAAGGCCTCGTCAAATTCCTCCTCCGTCATGCTATTTCGTTCTGTTAGAGTTCAAGGCCGTGTCAAAAGCCTTCCGGAACTCCAAATCGGGTTTAAGTTGGGTTTTTTTGTCCTAATCTCACAAGGATTTCAACCCATAACTATAAATAGGTCCTCAACCTCGCGAATTAAAAGGTTAGACACTCCATATTCTCATAAACGCTTAGAAAAAGAAGTAGAAGGCTTGGAGGACGAAGAGAACGAAGAAGACGAAGATTGACAAGACGAATTCGTTCGGGTTTAGTTGTTTCTTTTCTAGTTTTTGTTCTTTACAATGTTTCCCATGAATTATTGTATCGAATTTATGCTAGGCATGAGTAGCTAAGCTATTCGTGTCCTAGGGTTTAGAAAGTAGGGATCTTTACAACAATGTTTTGAATTATATTTTAATTTATAGACTCCATGTTTATGTGTTTATCTTTGTGTTAGTTTTTCCAACTGGATTTAGCTTAACCACCTAGATTTAGTTGTCTTGTTTAACAATTCCGTTTCGAGATGAGGGAATTTTTATTAGATGTACGACATAGTGCGCAGTTGTCTATGACTGTGTAGGCAGTGGCTTAGGAACTTTTGGGAGTTATTAGGATTAAGTAACTCAAGAGGGTAATTATCTTAATTAATCTACGATCTAGTCGCTTCGAGAGAAGGGTTAGGTTATTAGAGCGCCGTCTAATAAACACTAGAATCCGGTTTAAAGATCTATAAACATCATTGAAGTAAATTCCTGAAATCGAATCCCTGGGATACTTTTCTTGTTAATTGGAATTCATTTTTGTCTGACAAGTGGTTACGTAGTTTAAGTTCTTAGATTTAGTTAAAAACAGCCTTGCAGTTTTAGTATCTAGTTAGGATAATTCTTGATAATCGGGGTATCGAACTATCTAACCTATTCCTTGTGGGATCGACCTTGACTGCTACTACTACACCCGTACACTTGCGGTAATTAGGGGTTAGAAATAATCCTGTCAAGTTTTTGGCGCCGTTGCCGGAGAATAGGCTTAGTGTCTTAGTTTTTATCTAGAGCAATAGGAGGACACTAGACTACATTTTACTTTTCGTAATTTTTATTTTTAATTTTTGTTTTTATTTAATTCGTTAATTTCGTATTACGTGGTATTCCGTTTTTGTTGGTGTTTCAAGGTTCTTATGCAAACTAGATCAAAAGGGAAAGAACAGCTTGTCCCTCTCGATCTTGAAATTAAAGTGATTGCCCGCAGACACCGAACAAGAAGGAATCACACATTTGAGATGGAGAATGTACCACAGCATCCGAATCCGGATGAAGCTCTTAATAGAGTACTGACAGCTCTAGCATGCTTGGATGACCAAGTCACTAATATTCACCAGCAGCTACCTCCACAGCGGCCACAGCAGCAACAACAACAGAAACAAGTCCAGGTAGAACCAAATGAAGTAGATGAGGATGACACTCCCATCAGTGATTGTTTGCGACCTAACCCAAATTAGCAGACGGGAGGAGTACAACCTCCGCCATTGAATGCCAATAGTTTTGAGCTGAAGCCTGCACTAATCAACGTAGTGTAGCAAAACCAGTTTGGGGGAAGTGCACTAGAAGATCTAAATGTGCACCTGATTAAATTTCGCAGGCTAGCGGACACAATAAAGATAAATCATGTGCCACACGAATAGGTCAAAACGAGGTTGTTCCCATTCTCCCTGAAAGACAGAGCCTTCCAGTGGTTTAACCTTCCAACTCCCTTGGATCGGCTCTTACAATCAACATATCATCAACGTATAATAATAAGATAAGATAACTTTTGTCAAACCATTTATAATAACAGCAATGACCGGCGTGGCATCTATGGTAACTAATCTCCAACATGAAGTTGTCAAACTTCATATACCACTGCTTCGGAGCTTGCTTCAACCCATACAAGCTCTTCTTCAACTTGCACACAAGGCTTTCCCTTCCATCTACCACGAACCCCTCCGGATGTACCGTGTACAACTCCTCCACTTGATCACTATGAAGGAAAGTTGCCTTCACATCCATCTGATGCAATAATAGGTTTTCCGTAACCACCATACTCAACACCATGCGAATTGTAGTCAACTTCACAACAGGAGTAAACACATCCGTATAATCAATATCATATTATTGCTCAAACCCTTTCACAACTAACCTTGCCTTGTAGCGCTTGCTACCATCGGCCTCATTCTTGATTCGGTAGACCCACTTGCTGTGCAACGCCTTCATGCCCTTGGGAAGCACAGTCAATTCCCAAGTGTCATTCACACGAAGAGACACCATTTCATCTTCCATCATAGCCTTCCACCTTCGTCTATCACTTACCTGCTCTGCCTCTGCAAAGCTCTCAGGTTCACCACCATCAGTCAATAATAAGTAAAAGTTAGAGGGCGAATACTTATCTGGTGGCCTTCGATCTCTAACTGGCCTTTGAGGTGGTGGTGTTCTTGGTTCATCCTCAAGAACATCCTCATTGACCGGACTCCATTTGCTCCCACTCGAGTCCAGATCAGGTAATTCAACAGTGCGGGACTTTCCAGTATCAGTGCCCAAATCCTTCAACCTATCCTTGTACATAACATGTTCATTGAATATAACATCCCGACTGCGAATCACCTTTCGCCTTTCGTCATCCCATACCCTATATCCAAACTCATCACCTCCATACCCAATAAATGTACATTTGACGGACTTGGCATTTAACTTGTTTCTATCAACAGAGTCCAGAGGAGCATAAGCAACACAACCGAAAATACGTAAGTAAGACAAGTTTACCTCATTTCCAGTCCACTCCTCCTCGGGTATCCGATTATCCAAGGAAACCGATGGACCTCGGTTGATCAGGAATGCAATTGTGCTCACTGCATCCGCCCAAAACGACTGAGGCAAGCCTCTCTTCAGTCTCATACACCTTGCCTGCTCATTCAGTGTTCTGTTCATCCTCTCGGGCACACCATTCTGCTGGGGCGTTCCACATACAGTCCTCTAAGTACGAATCTCATGCTCAGCACAATAATTCTTGAACTCCTTGAGTTCATATTCATCTCCATTGTCGAACGTAAGCACTTCACCTTCAACCCCGTCTCAGTCTCAACCAAGGTTTTTCACCTTTTGAAAACATCAAAAGCATTAGACTTACTTTTCAAAAAATAAATACATACCTTGCGGGTCGAATCGCCAATGAATGTCATGTAATACAACGATCCTCCAATGGATGCCACCGGAGTTGGTCCCCATAGATCGCTGTGGACCAACTCTAGCTTCTGCTTCTTCAGGGTCTTGCCACTCCTCGAGAAACTCACTCGCCTTTATTTCCCGAAGGCACATTCTTCACACATACCAATTTCCACAGTTTGTAAGCCAGGCAATCACCCTTCGAACACATCAGCTTCATCCCTTTCTCGCTCATGTGGCCCAATCGACAGTGCCACAAATACACATCACTATTACCATTCACAAGATCAAGGGAATCCTGCAAATTACTAGTCATGTACAACGTTCCTTCCTTCTTACCCTGAGCTACCACCATAGCCCCCTTGGTAATTTTACAGTTGCTACAACCAAACCTTGCCACGTAACCTTCCTTGTCAAGTTGTCTAACTGAAAGCAAGTTTCTCTTCAATCCAGGGATATGTCTCACTCCATTCAACATCAATTTCGAGCCATTTGATGTCTCAACCTTTATGTTTCCCTTCCCCACAATTTTCAGGAGTTCATCACCAGCCAGATACACCTGTCCAAAATCGCCAGAAACATAATTTTGCATATTACCGCATGAATGGAATGACGCGCCAGAATCCAAGACCGAAGACTCCATGGGACTGCGCATACTCAAGACCAACGCATCGCCATCATCCTCATCCGGGGCTGCGTTCGCTATCTTCCTGTCTGTCTATTCCCTCTTGTTCTTCTTCGGCGCCTTGCACTGGTATTTAAAGTGACCAATCTCGTCACAATTCCAGCACTTCACAGAATTTCCGTCCTTCTTTGTCCGACTCTTCCCTCTGGATTTCTACCTCCCCCTAAACTGTTTTCCCTTCGGTCTGCCTCTGTTCTCGGTATTCAGCGCTGACCCTGAGGACGATCCTGATCCTGATTCGTTCCTATGAATCTCTTTCACGATCATCAAATCCCTCACCCTGTCAAACTTCAGCTTAGCGTCTGTAGCGCTAACGGCTGTCACTGTACTGCCCAACTGTCTGGCAGAGAAGATAGTATAATTAGGGCCCGAATCTCATCATCAAACTTTATGTCCACCAAATCCAACTGTGAGGTTAGCATGTTGAACTCATTCAGGTGCTGCTGTACTGGTGTTTCCTCCGCCATCCTCAGATTAAACAGTCATCTAATCAGATGGACTTTGTTCGCTGTCGACGGTTTTTGATACATCTCCTCCAAGATTTTCAGCATCTCCCGTGTAGACCTCGCGCCTGTGGTATGGTAAACCACTTCCTTGGACAACGACAAACGCACCGTGCTCATCGTCTCGGGCTTCTCCTTAAGGGGCTGGTGCAAATCCTTACCGTAGATGTAATCTTCAATTTGCATCTTCCAAAAGCCATAATCAGTTCCATCGAACTTCTACATCGAAATTTTTCCAACGTTCATCGTGAATACACCCAGGAAACTATTCTAATGCTCTTGATACCAATTGTTGGGAATTTAACCCACTCACAACTACGAATACGACAAGATAATCGAAGAAAGAAAAGCAATAAATCACACAAAGAACACAACAATTTGATTATCCAATTCGTTACGATGTGTAACTACGTCTGGGGACGATACCAAGTCAGGATATGCACTAGTATGATGAATTTTCGGAATCCATGAAGTAATGAAGGAAACAACTATTTATAATAGCTCTATGGGCCCCAAAATCTGATTCAGCTTGAAGCCCATGCATCTGTCCGCGTCAACAGGCCTCGGCAGCGGTCATCTGCCTCGACCGCGATAATACCCTTGTATAAAAGTATCTCGGGGAGTCTCGGTCGAGAAGGATCTGCTTCTATAAAACCGTCTCGGCCGAGACGCCCTGTCTCGGTCGCGATCGTTCTCCAACAGCAATCCTCCGCGTGACTAGCCTCCTGGTCTCGGCCGAGATCTCTCGTCTGTCTCGGCCGAGATGTCTTCCCAGCGAGAAACACCTCTGCTTCGCCAATCTTGCCTCGATCGCGGTCTCCCGCCTCGATCGAGGTGCTTCCAATCGTGATTTGGGCTCCACACTCGACATTTTTTCATGCCCGTACTACCTCCATATGGAATGTACCCATGACGTGGAGAATATTCTTTTCTTTTTCTTGATATTTCTAGTTTAATACTTTGGTCAGAAATCATAAAATTAAAGAGAATCTTAAACTTTACTCATTTAGTGTAGCCAATTAAAGCCTTGCCTAGACAACGAGGTTATTTAAGACTAGAGGTGTGAAAATGAGTCGAGCCCGTTGGGCCAACCCGCCCTGGTGGGTTGGGTTGGATATTTAAAGGCCCGTTAAAAAACGGGCCCAAAGGGCTGGCCCATTTGAGCCGCGGGCTAGGCGGGTTGGGGGCGGGCCGGGGCGGGCTAGCCCGCTTAAATAAAAAGAAAAATTAATGAAATTTAGTACTACTAATAGGGTTCAAATGGGCTAGCCCACTTTAAAGAAAATAAAAATTAATGATGGAGATGGAGAAGAAGAAAATGAAGATGATTTTGATGATGTAATGGTTAATGAACTCTAGTTTTGTGAACTTTTTATTTTTATGTTGGACTTCGAATTATTGATTATGGACCTATCACCTATGATGGATGTGATGAATGTTTGGGAACACTTTACATTATTTTAATAGCTATTATATAATGGAAATGGTTCAAAAAAAAAAAAAAAATTGGGTTGGCCCGCCCAACCCACAACCCACCGGTGGGTTGGGTTAGGTTGGATTGGAATTTGAAGGCCCGCCATATAAAAAGCCCGCCCCGCCAAATGGTGGGTTAAGGTGGGTTATGGGCCGGCCTGCCCCGCCAACCCGTTTTGACACCTCTATTTAAGACTTAAAGGGTGTTTGGCTAAACTTATTTTAAACATCTTATAAGTCTCAATATCTTATAAGTTGTTTTAAGAGCTTATAAGATGTAATTTTTTAGGAGTTTATAAGTTAACAATGTGTTTGGATAAAAGAGCTTATAAGCTTGCAATTGAATATAATGATTTAGCTATAAATTTGGGATCTAATTTAAAGTTAATATAAACACACATTTTGATTAGTGTGTGAAATGGTGTGAAGTGTGTGTAGTGTGTGAAATGTGTGTAGTATGTGTAGTGTGGGTATTGTGTGAAATGTGTGTAGCGTGTGTAGTGTGTGAAATGTGTGTAGTATGTGCAGTGTGTGTAGTGTCTGCAGTGTGTTGTGTATTGTTTAGTATGTGAAATGTTTGTAGTGTGTGAATTGTGTGTAGTGTGTGTAAGTATGTGAATTATGTGTGAAATTTGAGCTTAATAATTAAGATTTTAAAAAATAAGATGGAAATAAGATGGGGTAGAGCAACTTATTTTTTTTTTTATCTTATAAGCTCTTAGAGCTTATTTTTGCTCTTATAAGCTCCTTAACATCTTTTTTTGCCAAACACTTTGCAGGAGCTTATAAGCTCCTAAACATCTTATAAGATGTTTTTAGAAGTTTATAAGCTCAACCAAACACCCTCTTAATCCTACTAATTGATTAAAGACTTGTATAAGAACTGTGTTAATCACCAACTTGTCTGGGACAGCAAAACAATGTCCTAATTAATCATGATTAGTTACTAAACTGTTTGTATTAGGCAGAAAGAACTAGCATGCCAGCTCTAATGCTAAGGACGTGTTGGTGGGGTGGGGGATTCCACAGATTTAAAATTCGGCTACAATTTGAGTTTGATGAGTATGAAAGTTTCAGCCCAAAAAACATAATTTGCTCCCGTAACTTTTTAATTTTTTTTTTATTTGTTACTTTTTAAATTTAGTCTCGTATTTTCATTAATTACTTAATTTTGAATCAATTTTGACCAACTCACCAAAAAGACCACGTGGCATCGTATTTGTGAGATGGTTTTTGTTGTACAAAAGAAAAAGAAATAAAAAAAAAAAACAAAAGTCACCTCACAGATGTGGTGTCACGTGGCATAAGTCGCTGGAACTCCTAATCGGCGCCGGCACGTGGCCTTTTCCCGTTAGTTAATTAAAATTGAGTAAAAATTAGTACAAAATTGAGCAATTGATAGAAATAGGAGATGAAATTTAAAAAATAATTAAATATGAGATCAAATAATAAAAAGTTAAAATAATATGGAATCAAATCAATTTTTTTCCCCAAAGTTTGAAATATGTAGAAAAATAAAGTAGCACTTTAATTTTAATTTTGTTGAAGCCTGACTCCTTGATAATTAGATAAGTTGGAATTTAATAAACATGAACAATAATATGTTCAACTAGTTTTAATTCAGGCTCTGAATTCTCGGCAATATTTATTAAATACAGTACTGTTCACGCACGTATTAAAATAATAAGTGTGCTTTTCTTTTATTTATTAGTTTAAGTGAATTCGCTTGTGCCACAGGCGAGTTCACTTAAATCTGATACTGTTCAATCTCGCCCCTCGCATTCTTAAAAAAATTAATTTTTTTTTTTTTCATTAGATCTCGCATGTGGAAGGGGCGAGATCAAAAAATTTTTTTTTTTTTTTTTGATGGGACTAATCTCGCCTGTGCCATGGGCGAGATCAAGTACACATACACATACGCCGAACAAACATACGTAAACTCGCCCTGCCAGGGGCGAGTTCTGCTATTTAATTTGCAGGGCGAGTTCTGCTATTTAATTTTTTTTTATGGCGTATTTTAGATTTTATATATATATTATCTATTATTTAATTTTTTTTTAGGATTTTATATATATACTAGTAAATGCTCCCGTGCACGGGCTATTTTTTTAAACAGTAAATCAATATTAACATGAACAATACTTTTATTGAAAACGCATTTTTATTTGATAATATATAACAAAAACGGCAAAAGGATGGTCGCTTGCTCGATCCCAAGAATTTCTAAATTGCAAAAATTAATGTATCAAACTATATATAGATTATTGTATATCAATAATGACATGATATTGTATATCAATAATGATATGGAACCACCGGTGGGTTTTCTTATAGAGCCCAGCAATAATGTGTTCGGCCAGCTAACACACTCCACAAAAAAACACGCTAAATATATTTTTTATTTCTTCCTCGCCTCTTATTCCACGAAATCAGTTTTTTTAGTTTTTTTCCACTGTACAACATTTTTTTTCCCCCAAAATTATTTTATCTGTAAATTATTTTATCCGTTTTATTTCTTCTCTCAAAAATAACTTCATTTGCTTTTTTCTTCTCTCATTTCTCTTCCAAAATCTTAATATTAAATTATAATAAATTTTGAAATAGATCATACTGATTAATAATAATAAACAAACAACAAAGATATACAATCCAAAATTGGAATACAATTTAATAAAATTGAGAAAAGAATATATTTTCTTAATGATTATTCTTATTATATATTATCAAATAAAAATGTGTTTTCAATAAAAGTATTGTTCATGTTAATATTGATTTACTATTTAAAAAAATAGCAGCATTTACTATTATTTATATAAAATCCTAAAAAAAAATTAAATAATAGATAATATATATATAAAATCCTAAAAGAAAGTTAGATAATAGATAATATATATATAAAATCTAAAATACGCCATAAAAAAATTTTTAATAACAGAACTCGCCCCTGGCAGGGGCGAATTTACGTATGTTTGTACGGCGTATGTGTGTGTACTTGATCTCGCCCATGGCACAGGCGAGATCAGTCCCATCCCCCCAAAAAAAAAAAAAAAAAAAAAAAATTGATCTCGTCCCTCCCACAGGCGAGATTTAATGAAAAAAAAAAATTAAGAACTCGCCATTGAACAGTGATTGTCAGATTTAAGTAAACTCACCTGTGGCGCAGACGAGTTTACTTAAACTGATAAATAAAAAAAAAAGCACACTTATTATTTTAATACGTGCATGAACAGTACTGCATTTAATTAAACTTGGCCTGAATTCTCTATAATCTATCATTACGCATTTTAATGAGAGAATGACATATTTTATGAGTGGATAAAAACTAAAAATGTGAGATTCATACATTGCGATGCTCACTCTTTTCGAAATGCACGGTGAAATACTCTACGAAAAATCAAATTTTAGCCAATCAAATCATAATTGTTTATTGATTGGCTGATGCCATAACTAATATTAAAACGTCACATAGTTTAAACTTTTAGTTCGTTTGTTGAAATTGCATGTAAACGATCCTTAAAATATCTCACATCAATTTATTTTATTCTTGTATAGAAATCATCCTTTTAAAAGTTCATTTAAATAGCAAGTCCTGTTACTTTATGGCTCGTTTTTAATAAAAGGTGTAGCAAAATAATTCACTTACAAAACAATGTCTATGAAACATATTCTTGACATAAACTTGAGTATGAAGTTTATTTAAGTCCCAGATTCTCTAAAATTCTAGGGTTTCGAAAAGTTATTATTGGGTTTGGGGGTAGGCTGAATAATAATTATTATCTCCATTTTTCTTAATTGTCATTATATTATTATTATTTTTTTTAAATAGTTGGCATTCTAACCTTGTCACTATTTTTTTACAATATTAACCCTATAATTATGAAAAGTATTAATAATATATAAAAATAAATGAAAAAAATGAAGAAAATTAAATTAGAATGACAATTAAAAAAACAGACATAGTATGGTTGAGGTTGGAATTTTAAAACGAGTAAACTTAACTCGTGGGACCAATTAGTAAATTTGTCCAAGGTGGGCTATCTTCCAGATGTACTATTACAAAATAAGGGTTAGATTCAAAAGAGTAACTTTTCTTATACCAGTAAAAATACATTGAAGGAACAAAATAATACTTACTCAGTTTTTTTTTTCTTTTTTTTTTTTAATGTTTTTTCAAGTTTTGTGTTTTGTTTCAAAATTATTGTTCTTTCAACATTTTTTCCCAAATTTCTCCTAATATTACTCCTACAATTAATCCAATAAAATCTCTAATCTAACCTACATTATCCAATTAATGAAAACATATAATTGCATAAAGGAAATATGAGAAAATTAAAGGATTAGGGTAGGATTTAATTCTCCATTCTTTCCACTCCTTAATTTTTTTATCCAATTAAAAAATAAATTTTTAAAAAAAAATGGAAGTAGTAAATTTTATAGTTTTGAAACGAGTCAATTAGGTTTGAGGAATTTAAATTGGAAGGGAGTTGTTTGCGGTGTCTGTCGGGGAAGAGCGACGGTGGACGGAACTGCAGGAGAAGAACATCTACAGGAAAAAGAAAAAGAAAAATATGGCAAGAAAAAGAAAAAGAAAAATGTAAATTCAAATCTAGCTCAAAATTTCGACGCCACGTGGCAAAAAAACCCAAATTTTGGCCGACACATGCATTTTTCGGCTTAAATTTGAATTTTGGGACGAAAATTGCATAATCTCAAGACATATGGGATGAAATTAGAAACGCAAAAAACTGTGGGATATTTAGTGGACAAATGATTTTTTTCCGACGCCACGTGGCAAAAAAACCCCCCAAATTTTGGGCGGCAAGTGCATTTTTCGGCTTAAATTTAAATTTTAGAACGAAAATTGGATAATCTCAGGACATATGGAACAAAATTAAAAAAAAAAAAAAATTATGGAATATTTAGTGAAAGTCACTATAATTATGGGACGATTTATGATTTTTCCGCTTAAATAATTTTATAGACTACCACTAGTCGCGGCCTAAAATTATCATAATGAAGAACGATTGTCCTTTCATTAGAACTCAATGTAAGTGACCTAGCTAGTTGGTTCCTTTTTATTAAAAGAAACCTAGTGGACGAAGTTGGATAGCTCAAGTGGTAGAGCATCTACTACCTAAATTTTTGGTCGTGGAGAGAGAGGAGGATTTTTTCTTTCTTTCTTAGATTAGGAGAAAAAAAATTTATTAAAAGAAACCTAGTGCTTTTTTTTTATTTTGAAGTACCGAGTTGGTTCTTTAATAAGAAAAATATTTAGTCTAACATATTTTCATACATATTATATTTGGTTAGTGTACTTTCGTCATTTTGCGATCTAACTTTTATTTTTTCTTTCTTGTTGCGAGTTGTACTCTGCATTTTTTCACAAATTGCAACCCATGGCTCCATTTTTTTATGAGAAAATCAAATATTCCCTCCGTTTTAAAAAAAAAAAAAAATGTCATTTTAGACACTTTAAAAAATTTCACAATAAATGTTACTTTACCAAAAAATTACAATTTTTTCAATATTATCTTAAACAACCTACTTAATTTAGTTGATTATTTCCTTATTTCACAAAACATACCAATTAAATATCAATCCTTAATTTCTTCAAAAATAGCTAAAATGACATTCATTTTGAAACGGAGGGAGTAATTATCTAAAAAAAATTAAAATTTTAAAATTATTTTCAAAAATTAAAAATTATTTCTAAAACTTTAAAAATTATTGAAAATATTAGAATTATTTTTAAAATTCTAAATTTTCTTCAAAAGTTTAAAATAATTTATAAAAATATACTCCCTCCGTTCCATATTAATTGACGTTTTAGGATGTTCTTCCTTTATCCAATTAATTGACGTTTTACATATTTTTCACCAATTCTACAAATTTTCTCCCTGAATTCAATCCTAAAATATCGATATTTTTCAATCTATCAGAGATATTTTGATTTTATCAAGTCTTTAGCTGAGGGTATATTTGTAAAAGTATTCAATCCTTAATTCTTCCATTTTATTATAAAACGTCGACTAAAATGGAATGGGGGAAGTATAATTTATTTGAAAGCCAGAAAATAAATTAAAAGAAATAAACTAATTTTATGAAGTTTTAAATAAAATTATTTTAAATGAAATTATTTCAAAATTTTAGATTTTAAATCAGCATTGTTTTAAAAATCTAGAATAATTGTAAAGTCCAATTGTTCCCAGGTATGGCAAATTTTCGAATAACATAAAAATGAATATATTTTATTTATTATACTGAAACACACAATTACGGGCACTATATAGCAGGGTATTGACAGATTAATTGCATATAATCTCAATTCAAGATTTGTTGAATTTTCAGCAAAATGAATCTCTGGACCATAATTCATAGAATCAATGTTTTTTCATTTGCACTAGTTGTACAGTACGATTCGGGGTGTACATCACGAATTATTGAAGATATTACGTGTCTCGATAAAGATATCAATTGATACCTTTAACTATAAACATTAATACTTTATCACTATGACACATTTACCTGGAATATGTAGTATTTTTAGACATAAAAATTAATTATTTTTTGTTCATGATTCAGATTGCACTGCTCGTGCACAAGAGGCCTATTTTTTTAAATCAGATTTTGTCTTTCACCTCATTTTGCAAGAATTCTGCAGCTATGAAGGAACTTATTTTCAGGGCTTTCAGTTTTGGTTTGTTTTTGGCTAATTTTAGAAAGAAACAGAAAAACCGAAAATGAAGGATTCTGTAATTGCTTATACCTAAACTCTATCTCCTTTCAATTTAGTAACACCCCCCCCCCCCCCCCCCCCCCAATGATTATCATTTTAGTTATTTTTGAAGAAATTAAGAATTGGTATTTAATTGATATGTTTTGTGAAATAAAGAAATAGTCAATTTAATTGAGTAGGTTATTTAAGATAATATTGAAAAAATTGTACTTTCTCCGTTTTAAAAAGAATATCATTTTACACACTTTGAAAAATTTCATAATAAGTGTCACTTTACCAAATAAACTACATTCTTCCAATATTATCTTAAACAACCTACTTAATTTAGTTGATTATTTCCTTATTTCATAAAATATACCAATTAAATACCAATTCTTAATTTTTCAAAAATAGCTAAAATGACCTTTTTTTTAAAACGGAGGGAGTACTTTTTTTTTTGGTAAAGTGACACTTATTGTGAATTTTTTTAAAGTATCTAAAATGACATTCATTTTAAAACGGAGGGAGTAGTATTTTTATATTTTATTTTTTGTGTAGAAGCTACAGAACAATAAATTTGAAATATGTTCTTAGGACCATATTATTCAAAAATTCAGTTGGATTTCCCCACAGTTTTGAATTCATTCTACTTGTTTAATTTTGTACACCTGTGTTTATTTCATGTGTTTCTTATCATCATTAGACTTTACAGTTATTCTAGATTTCAAGATGCAATAAGAACACCAAATAGGGATTTGTAGATTCTAGATATTAAATCAAGATTGTTTTGAAAATCTAACTTATAAAACAATTTCATTTAAACTAATTTTATTGAAAATTTCACAAAATCAGATTTTCTTAATAAAATTATTTTCTCACTTTTAAATAATTTTATATTTTTATAATTAAATTTAAACCTTTTTTAATGAATTTGATAATTTTAAAAATACTTCCAACATTATTCAGATATGTTTGATAGGTTTAGAGCAATTAAAGGTTTATGTTTATATTCGGGTATATATGTAGTTGTAAGTTGTAATTATTGGAGTAATCTTGTCAAATCGCCGCTTCTATTAAAAAACTAAGCGATTGATGAACATGTAATTTTATCGCTCCACATGAAATCTAGTCAGAGCCATATCAGGCAGCAGTCCATATACACACACAATTTTTGTCTTCATTTGCCATTTAATTTAATACCACTATAGTATTTACAACAAACTGCATCACTGCTACGTATGTTTTTGGCTCCATTAAGATGATCATCTATTTTATGCATTGTTCTTTCTGTTATTATATTCCTTCTAACATATAATATATTATTAATTAATAATATCACTCATGTCACTATTTATACCTTACACAAATGCACATATATATTATATAGGGAAAATTTCATTTTTGACATGTAATTTAGGATCAGTGCAGAGAACGTTCTATATGTTTTGAATTCTCAATTTTAATCTTGTATGTTAGGGTATTATGAAATAACAAATGCACCAGAATTTGAAGAATAGAGAGTACCACGGTTCCATCTTTCCTTGGGAAGCTGTCATCCGTCGTATAATACTAGGATAAATTAATGATTGCTGTCGTCTTTATAAATATATAGAATGTTTCCATTTATTGATATACAAACACTTAGAGAGAGAGAGCTGTAGAGATTAAAATGGGATTGGAAGGATGTAAGCCATTAATAGTAATGGTAGTATGTCAGTTGATGTATTCAGGAGTGACTCTAACTGGTAGGGCTGCCCTACTCCAAGATTTGAGCTCAAGGGTCTTTGTTGTTTACAGGCAATGCTTTGCTTTCTGCCTTATTGCCCCTCTTGCTTATTTTTCAAGGTACAATCTTTTTTCTTCTTTAATTTTTATTTTTATTTCTTGGCTTTAATTAATTTAATGTCCTCCTTTCTTATTTCATCCATCAGGAGAGGAACAAAGGGATCTGGTTTAAACTGGAAAAGCTTCTCCTTGATTTTTTTGCTCTCTTTTATTGGGCAAGTCCTCTCTACTCATCTTTTCCTTAATTTTCATTTTTGTTATTTTTATAATTTCATTTTTCTAATTCAAATAAAAAAGAATTCGGTTGAGGTAAAAAATATTTGATTTCAATGATGTTTAGTATCAATGCATCCATGAAATCTCAATTCAGTACAAGATGCAACTAAAAGAACTTTGTAATGGCTACAAAAAGTATGAGGAATTTAAATCTTTTGCAATATGCTCCATCTGTCCTATAAAAATAGGCTTAAGATGAATTTCATACAAATTAAAAATTAAAATTAATATAGTTAAAATATTAGTATCCCTGCCATTCCAAAAGGATAGTCACAATTTATTTTACACATAGATTAAGAAAATATCTTTAATATCAGTAAAAAGCAATTATAGCCCACTATTTTTCTTGAATACACTTATTATTGAGTATTTAGTGTTAACGATTTGACAAAGCTAGCACTTACAATAAATAAAGACATTTCAGAGAAATTGCATTATTTATATATTAAGAAAAGTGATTGTGTGTTTGATATAGTAAGGGACTTATCTTCATAGGATAAATGAAATAGAAATCAAGTTTATCTTTATGAAACACATGGAGCATTGTATTTCAATCTTGTCTTGTACGAATAAAAGGCATCATGAAAATACGCATGACAATAGTTAATATAAGATTGTATAGTTATAAAAATAATTGTTAGATTTTATATGTTTTATAATTTGAGTAACATTGTTTGAGTTTGATCTGATGATGACAGTGTGACAGTTAACCAAAACATATATTTTGAGGGACTATATCTGTCGTCATCGTCAGCCGCCAGTGCATTGTGCAACTTGGTGCCTGCCATCACCTTTCTTATGGCTTATATATTAGGGTGCGTACATATCCCAAAACCCAAATACATATATTGTAAAAAGATTATTTAATTACTTTCGTTATTTTTTTCCTGTAAAATATAGGATAGAAAAAGTGAATATCCGAAGCTTGAGAAGTATTGCTAAGATCATTGGAACAGCAATCTGTGTATGTGGTGCTGCTGCTATGGCATTATTAAAAGGTGCAAAATTACTCCACATGGAATTTCAACCAAGAAATTCTATTTTCTTGCAATCGGGGCAAGACACGTGGATCCTAGGGTGTTTGTTTCTCCTAGGTAGCACATGTTGCTGGTCCATGTGGCTAATTCTACAGGTATGCATGTATTTTCCTAGGCTTGGTTTCTTTGAGTTCCAATTCCAAGTTTTGATTAGTGTTTCCAGCACCAAACAAACGAAATTGCGGTTCATATTTTATTGGTATAGTATATTGAGTGGTTGGTCAGCCTTAATGCATATGACTGAAATTTATTGCTTCCTTCGCCTTAAAAAGATAATTACTCCCTCCGTCCCGGCCCAATTTACCTATGTTGGCCGGGCACGGAGCTTAAGAAAAAACAGATTTTATGGAATCTTTGACTTTTTAAAAGGTGGAGATTGAATGTGGAGATTTTGAGGGTGGAGATTTTGAGAGAAATTTGCCATTTATGGGTTGGCAAATTAGATTGAGACAAACCAAAAAGGAAAGTAGGCAAATTAGAGAGGGACGGAGGGAGTACATTTTTTTTGGAATGTTTTAAAAAAAAAAAAAATTGTATATTTTCCTCTTTAAGAATGCATTAAATATTTTTCTTAATATACCCTTATTAAGTAAATGCATTGAAATACTATTTACATATAATATTCTTTTATTCATATACTAAATAAGGGTGTAAAAATAATTGACACGTGTAATAAATAAATTTCTTAGTCTATATCTTTTTTTAACGGAGAGCGTAATACTTTATTATATGAATTGATATTAATGTAAAATTTCAAATATCTCATTCTTTGATGATCAATCACTCGTGGAGGTGCTTTCACTGATGATTTGAAAAGAACGTACTAATAAACAATCAAATTTGTAATGTGTAGTATAGATTTTCATAAGTAAAATAAAGCAACCCCTTAATTTCCTGAATTAATGGTAAGGCAAATTATAGGTCTCGCCCACCGTATTATTACCCTACACCCTCGGCCAGTAAGAGTGGTCTTTGCAATTAGTTTTGTATCGGAAGGCTTTGGTTAATTTTAGAGATTATAGAATAATTACTTTTTCAATAAAGTTGATAGCGTTTGAATTAAAACTGATTAGTAAGAAAAAGCAAGTCTATGTTGCTTCCAACTTCTCAAAATTAGCAATTTTATGCTACTATTCAAGGAGAAGCAATTTGCTGCAATTAAACACTGAAAATAACTTATGTTGAGTTAAAAACTCAAACATCACTTATCGTTAGCTTTCGCGAATACAACCTAAATTTGTGGTGAAAAAAGTACACAGTGCACGGGTGGGGCTGGGCATGGAAAAGACCCATAATAATTTTGTATATATGCGCTAATTGATTGTTCTTAATTATATAATTAACAGGTTCATGTAACAGCTTGCTACCCAGACCATCTTTCATTAACAACATGGATGTGCCTAATGGCAGCACTCCAATCTGGGATCGTCACTTTGATCATCGAACCAGATATGAACACGTGGAAACTGAGCTCCCCCTTTCAATTATTTTGTTGTTTCTACGCTGTGAGTACATTTTATTTTGTTTATTTTCTTAATAAGAAAGAAGCATTCAATCCAAGCGCATACACTATTCTATTTGTAATTCAATTGGTTGATCCCATACAACTTAGGCAGTCATTTGAGTTGGAATCACACTACTCATCAATGATTATACCCCTTTAAGATTTGTACTCTGAAAAAACAGACTACCACTATTCTGTAGGGACTCAAAATAAAGAATTTTAAGGCAAATAAATAATTAATTAAATTTTCCGGTTAGTTATTCTAAATGATGAATTTACAAAGGAACTCAAATTAGTGAATTGAGCTCATTAATATAATTTATATAGTGACAAAGATTATTATTAAGCACATAGAATAAAGGGTCCAATGCTTCATAAGCCCATCTAGATTCATTTAGCCCTTAATGCTAAGACAATATCACTAGGTCACTAATTTGTAGGCTATTATTATTATTATTATTATTATTATTATTATTATTATTATTATTATTATTATTATTATTATTATTATTATTATTATTATTATTATTATTATTATTATTATTATTATTATTATTATTATTATTATTATTATTATTATTATTATTATTATTATTATTATTATTATTATTATTATTATTATTACCCCTTAAACAGAATATTAAAGGCATGATTATTTGCGAATCATTGAGGTACTTTTTTCATAAAAAAAAAAAAACATCAAATTTATTTATTATTATCTTTTGGCCTCTGAAAATAAAAATTTAATACAGGGTTTGGCATCAGCAATTACTTTCTTTGCTCAGGCGTGGTGCATAGCAAGGAGAGGCCCCCTCTTTTCTGCTATGTTCAATCCTCTGTCTACTGTCATTGTAACACTTTTAGCCTGCATTTTCATGCATGAAGAGTTGTACATTGGAAGGTACAAATGCAACAGACACACTCAAATTCCTTGTTTTCTTTTTTAGTATGCTTTTTTTTTTTTTTAATTAAAAAAATGTAATATCTGATTATCATTTTCTAATTATGACAGCTTGACGGGTGGACTAGCTGTAATAATTGGATTGTATGTTGTGCTATGGGGTAAGGCAAAAGACCATCAAGAGGTGAAAGAAGAAGAGACAAGCCAATTGAAGCACCAAACTACTGATCAAATAACATTAAATATTGATCGAGTTTCAGATTTGGAAGAGCCCCTTTTATCTGAAAAATCAAATATTGGGTTTGATGTTAGGGATTAAAATTTTCCGAAATAAATTTTGGATACATGATATATTACTTCGATATAATTGAGAACATTGAAAGAATGATTTATGTAATTAACGTATAGTTTGTTGCTGTAGAAGTTCCACCCATGATAGGACATAATTAGACAGCACAATGTACTCACGTTAATCTTGTATTGGTTCTTGATCTCGTTATAATATATTTAATCAGAAGATGATATATATTTTCGAACATTATAGTCAGCACACATACCATGTTTCTTTTTGACAATGTTGGGTTTTTATTAAATTTACATTTTAAACACAAGACAGTTGAAGTAAAAACATAATTAGTGTACTTTCATCAAGAGTAAATGATGAGGGAAAATATAGGCGTTTACTATGCTTTGGAAACCCTATATAAAGGGACCTTTGATGAATAAGAAAAGATAATTATGCGCCTCTTTTGTGTCTTTTTTCTTGTTTTCCTTAAACATGTTATTGGCACGAGCCTCTGAATATGATCAGAAATCCAAACCATTCCTTTGTTGGCGGTGCCGCTTTCTAGAGACAAGTCTTTATTGGACAAAGGAACATCCATAATGAAGGTCATATGACCTTGAATTGATGTCGTCGGCAGCAACCATGGGGCTCGATTTCAGAACTGGATATTCCATTCGTGCGGAGGGCGAATTGGAATATTGTGGTTCCTAAGTTATCCAATCATTGGTAAAAGTTTGAGAAGTGCCATATGAATAAATCGTGTCTTTCCAGCAAGATATATCAAATTGTCCTACTATAAATTATATGCAAACAATATTTGTTGATAGTAACATATGGCATGACATGTTACACGTGATGCAAGTTCTTCTATGCTTAATTATTTCAATATTTTTAATAAAACTGAGGCATGAGAAAGGAGCTTAAGTGCATATTTCTCATATGATTTACATGCAATTAAGATTTTGAGCTGGTTGAGAATGAATTATATGCATTTGATGATATGCACAATTTTTGCAATAATGGAACCTTTCAATATTATGACTTGAATTATTCATTATTTACTCTTAGAGATTTGATTATTGTCAATCAATAGTAAACTTATTTGCATGATTATGATGAAATTTGATCACTGCTTTATGTATTAGTTTAGCCATGCTCGATAAATTGTATATTTTCATTAATGAAAATTCATGGACATAATCAACCATACAAATAGATTGCATGATAAAGTTTTTAAGTATCAACAAAGAATAAATATGTGACATGTGATCTCAGAATTTAATTCAAAATGAAATGATTAAACCTATAGAAAATGAATTCTGATATTGTTATCTTTCAAAATACATGTGGTGCCTCATATATAGAGGGAATACAACAGAAAGTAACTCATACAAATCGGATAAAAGATACAACAAATCTTTTCAAATATTTAACTAAGAGTGTCATCTCTAATACGCCCCCGCAAAATTAACGTTCCATCGGCAACAGAGATTTTGGATTGAAGGAGATGGAAGTGCGAGCGAGGCAGAGGCTTTGTTAACAAGTCGGCCAACTGGTCTTGAGTGGGAATATAAGGAACATAAAGATATCCTTTAGAAGTCAGGTTACGAACAAAGTGCAAATTAATCGCAATGTGTTTCATGCGCGAGTGTTGAACAGGAATAAGAGCCAACTAAGTTGCCCGCATATAAAAGAGACTCACTATAAAAGAAGGAGATCACTATTGTCTACCTTATGATTGTGATTTCAAATAGCAATAAGGAATTTGCTTAGTTAATTAAAGAACTTTTTTTATGTTCCAATAATGAGATGAACTACTGATTTTCTGGCCACTGCAGCTCATCTCGAGGTATCTCGAGTGCTGGATAGAGAAGAGCTACAAAAGTACCAAGAGGGGCTGATTGGAGACCGAGGCAAAGAAAGCAGTCAGCCCACGAGACCTCAAAGAAAGAGACGAGCTAGAGTTGTTGGGTCATCATCGAAGTACAATAAGGATATGGAGGGGTTAATTACCTTTCCACGAGATGATGTGCATTTATATAAAGATGATGTGAACTTATATCGTGGAGGAGTGCAATCGTACGCGTATCACGATGAACTTTGGACGTCGCAAGAGACTCAACAACAAATGCTGCAAACTCTTATCGATTTTGGCGAACGAGAATATGCATAGAAGCAGCAGTAAAACATACGATGGAACGCGGTGGAGCAGTTTTTGAGCCAACACAGTCTCCAACCACCACCGCCTCAGCCATAGTTTGTAAGTTAGCATCAAGGCGTACCACTCTTTTCCCACAAACATTGACTTCGACCAAGTTTGGAGGAGAGGGTGTATAGTGGGACGTCTTGGCTGCTATTTACGTTTTATGTTCGTCATGTTCTTTAAATTTTGTTGCTTATTTTTCATGCCATTTCTTTGCTTTCTTGGTATGCCTTGTTGTTGACGTAGGAGATATTAGGTCTATGGGCCCAAATTGTTGAGTTGATCGTTGAGTCGGATTTATGTGTCAATTGCTAGTTTATTTCATTTCCATATTGGTAGTAGTTGTTATTTATTATTTTTATTTGTTTTGTTGGAGTCTTGTTTAGTTGAAAAACTCGGATCGTTGTTTGTTCATTTGAAAAGAAAAAAGAAAAAAAAAAAAGGAATAGATAAGATGTTGATGTGTTGATGATGAGATGCTTTTGAAATATTTTTAAAAATTGGCACACAGAGCATGATTGGCATATTGAGACAAATTGAGCTTGAGCTTAGAATTTGTTCTCACTTTTAGCCATGTGAGATTTTGAGCTTAAATTGTACTCCCATTTTAGGAGTCATGTATAATGTGAATTGATTGGTCATCTGTATTTGTCTCTAGAACTTGTCTTGAGCCTATTTTAAAAATGTGTCAAGTACATGTTGTGACTTAGAAAGTGATTTTAGGCATTCTTGATTTCCAGCCTATTTTTTAGCTTTAAAAGTAATCATTTTACCAAAATTTGTGAAAAATAATCCCTAATTAGCCACTTGAGCTTTTCACCTATACGTTTCATGAGCCCTACATTACAAGCAGAATATCATTCCTTTAAGCCTTTGGCCTTATTTTGCCTAATTAAGTAAGAGGGAGTTAGATTGGAAGGTAGAATGAGAAAAATCAAGGGATTGAAGTGGATAGATTAATGGGATGATTTTGGTGGAAGAAGTAAAATTACTAGGTGGAAATCGGGAAAAATTAACCTCTCCTAGTATTGTTAGGTTATTTTTGTTGTTATTTTCGTATTAGGAAAAAAAAAAGAAAAAAAAAATCAGAAAAGAAAAAGAAAGAGAATATTGTAAATATGTGTTTTATTGTGATGATTGAGGAGATGTTAGGATTCGAAAAAGTGCTTAAATGTCATGTTGATCGAAAGAATCGAGTAATCCCAAAAATGTACTCGAATAAGTTGGCATAAAAAGCACTTGGTTGTTAAGTACTTTTGTGGGGTGAAAAAGCCATATTTGGTGGTTTTCTGAAAATGAAGAGTGAGGTTTGAGTGATTGTTGTTGAGGGGTAGTCGGGTTAGTAATAACTTGATTAGTCCAAGATTAGTCACTTTTACCCAAAATTTTCCCACCTTACCTTAAGCCTACATTACAACCAAAATGAAAGTCCTTTTTTTTTTATTCTATGTCACACATGTAAAGTACGAGGTCTAATTTAGGCAATAAGCAAGCTTATGGTAGACGGTGCATGTGATCCAGTTTGAGAGATGAGTAATACACTTACCCGGTGAGGATCAATTGTTCGAAAGTTGCAAGTCTTGAAAGTAATTGATTTTTCCATGTCAAATATGCTCAATTACTATGTTGCCTAGTTTTTTGAGAAAAATCTGATCGAGAATAGATTCATTATATAATCTCCCTAAGCATGAGTGTTCTTGATTATTTTTGTTGATCAGGACGAATAACGTTTAAGTTTGGGGATTTTGATACATGCTTGCATGCATTTAGGTCGATTTAGATGTCTATTTTATATCACATTTGGTCGGGAATTGCTTGTATTCATTGCTTTATACCATTTGATGTGTATATACTTATTTTGAGGTTATTCAGGTGTTTTAAGCCAAAAATTCTATCTAGACGAAGTTTGGAAGAAACAACAAGCTAAGAAGGGGAGAAATGGAAGAAACCGGGTTGAACCGGAGTTGGACCGGTTTTGAACCTATAGCAACCGCTACAACTGGTGGCGGTCGCAACAAAAGGAGGCTGGAAGATGAAAGTGGCTCTGCCTAGCCAATGCGACCGCAACACTGTGTGTAGCGATAGCGACAAAAGTTGCTCCCATAAGCCTAGAAGTGTTGACACATGAATGCGACTGCGACCAAAGGTAGCGGCCATGACGGTTTAAGCGAGTTACTAATCCTAATGTGCAAAGGCTTTGATTTTTGGTCCATCTTCACCCCAATTCGTCTCCAATTATAAAAAGAGGCCCTCAAGTCCGATTTGAAGGATACAATCTCACAGTTTTACACTTGAAAAGTGCTTGGAGGCTTGGGATAGCTACCCTTTAGAGCTTTTTTCAATAAATCTTGATTAAGTTTAGAGATTAAAATCTACGCCTTATTTATTCGGGTGAAAAATTAATCTCGGATAATTAAATTAGCCAAAACTCAATTGGTAATAGGGAGAACTATGGAGGAGAAGCCCTACCGAGTGGGGAAGTAGAGTCTAGGGGGTCTTGACTAGGATGGACGAAATTAGGTTTAGTCACGTGTGTAGAAACTGCACCCCTACGTCGATCTTTAGCGTAGGAGAAGTCGGGCTAACCTCTTCTAGTCTTACGTAGTTAGTAACCCAAGGCCCGGGGTTGAGTTTGTTAATTTTATTCGTGTAGGTAGTCTACATCGAACCCCGATTACTTACCTATCTTAGGGGAATACGGCACCTAAACCGTATTCCAGACTCATTGCCTTATTGGGACGCCGGTTTGGTAGTGAATCGACCATTATTGTCTTACTTCATTTTAACTTTCTTAATATATTGGATGTTGATCTTGTTTGTTTGGGTGTAATCAAATCTCGAAAAAAAATTCACCAATTATCTGTTTATTTCTATTACGATCTTAGTATAGTCAAATCTTAAATTGCCATTATAGCTAAACTTTTAGAATCATGGCTCGATTTATTCACAAGGGATATCCTCCGTGTGGTTCGACTTATATTACCTCTATCACAATATGTACGCTTGCGGACTAAGGAAACTTTTCCTAAAATGATAGTTTTTAGGGGTTTTCGAGACAAGTTCAACTATCGAAAATATATCAGCAAGAAATTTCATTCTTAGAAAAGATCACAATATAATATATGTGGACCTATCAAGCCAGAAAGCAGGTCATTAAAGTATCTATGGTCCTGGTAAATGCTTCGACACACTAACTGATTAACATATTATTGTCCATAATAAATGTTGCATTTGAAAACTCATAGAAAAGATTGTATAAGGCTCACCACCCTCACTCCATAAAGTCTATACGACGAGTTAATGCCGTAGAATTTTCGTCAAATGATTATTGCATATCTATCAGGTTCAATGTAGAGCATCTTGTAACCCGTGTGCATACACAAAAAGGATCTCACATA
This sequence comes from Ajuga chamaepitys, assembly GCA_958295605.1. Lineage (NCBI taxonomy): Eukaryota > Viridiplantae > Streptophyta > Magnoliopsida > Lamiales > Lamiaceae > Ajuga > Ajuga chamaepitys. The sequence continues at coordinate 7,944,665 of OY282497.1, forward strand.
AGCCACCATCAAACGGATATAGATGGAGGATTAGGCATCGGAATTGCACAAAAATATCTATCAGACATGGAGTTATACAATATCGCTGCAACTTTACTTTATTCATGTCACACCCACTGTCAATCAATAATTTATGCGTACCAGTTGGTAGCTAGATTGGCCTGATATTTTTACATTAACCCATATTCGGTTATGCAGTATATGTATCTATTGTGCCCCCATAATGCACCAAATAGGTCTTTAAAGAAGATTAAGTATATATGTTGGATATTGATTTTATTACCCGTTTTTCGAAACCTTTGACACATGAAATATGTTTACCGGTAGATTGGCAGTTGTCACTTTAATGAAATAGTCTTCCCATCGTTAGGAGGTGATAAGAAAAAAGATTTTCTAAGGCAACGATAGGAGTGTTTCCTAGTATGTCTTATTAGGATCCCCACACTTCATATAATATAAAAATGAAGTAAAACAAATCATTAATCTTCAAAGTATAGAAGGTTTGATCACTAATGCGTTTGTTAATACCTAAAGTGACAAGATCATACCACTACAAGAAAAGCCACTTATAGTCACAAAAAAATAGTGAGGGTAAGAAAAACCTCTCATTAAATGTGCTATATTCTTACATTTAATGAGAGTAAAAAAATACCCTCACTAAAAATATTGGTTGTTGGTGACTAAATATAAATTTCAGAAATTTAATAAAATTCACCCTCACTATTGAGCTGAAAAAATGGCGCTGAACTTTCCCACCAAAACTGATGCAATTAGACCACTTAAACTCAATTAGCAACTTAATTAATTATGTTAGAGTATTAATCAAAATTAAGAATACAGAATAACATATAACACTTTATTCTCACTCCCAATTTCTCTCTCAACGTTCTCTCTCTCCTCACATCTTTTCCACTCTCAAAAAAACCCTTGTAGCTTCCAACTAAAATTGCAGGTCAAGATGCAGCTTCCTAATTCCATGGTATTGATCGAAATCCACCAAAAGGCACATCCCCACTGATCTAAAATTCAAGCTCAATCAAAATCTTCCCATCGAATCTTGTTTTCTTCCAGTCAGAATCATCCCGTCGATTCCCGTCTAAAATTTCAGCTCAATCAAAATCAAAATTCCAGCTCGATCTAGCACATCGCCACTGATCTGAAACTCAATCTGGTAGTAGGCGATTATTTCCAGCCTTGGGTGGCCACAATTGCTCCTTCACCGTCAAAACTAGCGGTGAGTTTTCTTTATTTATTGTTTTCTTACTTGATTTTTTATTTAGGGCTGAGATTTTGTATCTTGTTTGGTATCTCTTGTAGATTGGACTTGAGACGAATAATTTCAGGGTTTTTACATCAGCTCAAAATTAGGGTAAGTGTGGGGTATCAGAATTCAAACACCTTTCATGCATTTGTTTAAATTGATTTATTAACATATCACAGTTGATTCACCTTCATGCCGGGTTTCTGGCCTTGTAAACATGCTGCGTTTGAGCCATTGTAGAAGGAGAAGTAGAAGTATCCTGTCGTGAAGTGTGCCACTTCAATTTTTTATATTATTTGTCAACATTAATGTTTCAACATGAAATTCCCCTGAAAAGTTTAAAACACACACTTACAGTGTAAACTGAGGAAGTGGGGTTTGTCAAGATTGTAGCTTGAGTGAAGTTGCAGACAGAGAAAGCTTTCTGTTTATTGAATACGTAGAAACTATACTGATATTTGTGCTGGAAAACTGATATTTTACATAGAAAAGTGGAATGATTTGGGCTGTAAATTAGAAATTCAATATTAGAAAATGGTGAAGTTATAAATAAATAAATAAATAGATAAAGTGATGAAGAGAGTGCTTCTTTTTTAGTGGGATTTGATACTGATGATGGGCATTATCATTCTAAAATGATCTTGTTGTGATTATCAACTGCAGTATACACATACATGATATATATTATATTGAAAGTGTCATACTAATATTGATGATGGAGAGGAGTGCAATTTGATCTCTTTTTAACACTCTTTTGATGTTTTTATAACATTTAATTTCTACTTTATAATAAAATTATGTGCAACAAGATTATAGATTCTTTATCCTAGTTCAAAATCAACTACCAAAGGAACCTTACTTTATTCTTTGTTCTAATGAATAATCAGTTTGATTTGTTTGTGTATGTGTGTGTCTATGAGAGAGAGAGGGAGAGAGAGAGTGAGCGTGTTAATGAATGTTATACAAATATATGCATTGATAAATGTTAAAGAGAGCAACTCCTCTTTTGTGAAATTGTTTGCCTCAATCTCATAATTTTCAATATTTTGGAAGTATCTTGCCCAACTGCAAAAAAATTTCTCATGTTCTAATGTCTTCTTTTTCTGATAGGCCTTTTACATTCTGCCATGATTTTGATAGATATATGAATTGTCCTAACCAATTGTCTATTATTTGTACAAGGCAATGCTGGATTGATCTCCACTTATGGTGAATTGAAGGAATTCAGTCAGGAGCTTGGCTAGTATAAGGTGAATTAAACTTGCCTTTTTATTGTTTCTCATGTAAAAAAATTTAGCCACTGATTAACTTGTCTGAAAATTTCTCTAAATTATCTGAATTATCAATTATTGATTCGAAATGAGTATTAATAAACACGGAATATTTGGGAGAAATTTGTTTGATTAGTTTGTATGATCAATAGAAGTCAAGTATCAAACACAATGTTGATGTTTAACCTCTGATCCAAAGATTATGTTAAATAAATGTCCTTCTAAGGAGTAGAAATTCACGAAATTATATTCCATAATATTTTATATATTCAATCTCATTTTTTGAGTTATTTTGTAGATATTTAATCAAGTGTGCAGCAGCCAATACAGGTCGCCTTTGACGAAGAAAAACGGAAAAGGTACTACGAAATCTTATATTTGGATAGAATATTCAATATCTTAGGTTTTTAACTGCTAAGCCACTTTATGTGGAAATTTTATAACATTTTCTCTTCCAAGTAGGATTTCCAATTGTTAATTATTAATTGTTTCTTAAATCGATTCCAGGCTTGTGTTAGGAAGCTCTAGTTACCTTTAAGATGGCACCTTCCAAAAAATGGATAAGTCTTTTCAATGATCGGTTGAATGATTAATACAAACTTGGCATACACCAATTTTTAGATTATGCTTTCGCCAAGACCTTAGAGGAGAATGAAATACGATGCCCATGTGTCAAGTGTAAGAACACTGGTCTAGGATCCCAAGAACTAGTTGAAATGCATCTAAATGTGTATGGGATGATGCCAAGTTATACATTTTGGTATCATCACGGTGAAAGGCGCGGTGAGGCTCAATCTGAAAATGTAGATATAGAAGATAGTGAAGGTGAAGAGGATATTCAAGAAATTTTGCATGATTTCTATCCTGACTATCAAGGTTTTGATAGGACTGGATCAGGGGCTGATTCGTCGAGTCAAACTGAGCATGTAGGCGAACTAAACGAGGAAGCAAAAATATTTTATAGATTGTTAAGTGAGTTTGAGCAACCAGCTTACCCAGGTTGTGCATCCTCCAAATTATATGTCCTCGTAAAGTTGTTGTATATCAAGAGTGTGGGTCGATGGAGTAATGAGTCATTTAATATGTTGTTACAATTGTTGAAAGAAATACTCCCAATTGGTTCAACCTTGCCAGAGTCATATTATGACTCGAAAAAAATCATTAAAGACCTAGGTCTCTCTTATGATAAAATAGATGCGTGTGTTAATAGTTGTATGTTGTATTGGAAGGATGATCAAGAGTCTGACTCATGCAAAATTTGTGGTGTTTCAAGATGGAAAGAAGATAACCGTAGTGGGGAAGTAAAAATTAGAGAGAATGGTAAGAGAATACCTAAGAAGACCATGCGTTATTTCCCTTTAAAGCCTAGGCTTAAGCGGTTATTTATGTCTAGGAAAACAGCGTCTTTAATGAGATGGCATCATGAATCAAGAGTAGATGATGGAGCAATGAGGCATCCTGCTGATTCTAAGGCATGGAAATCTTTTGACGAAATCCATAAAGATTTCTCATTAGAGCCTCGCAACGTAAGACTTGGCCTTGCTAGTGAGACATCATATAGCATTTGGCCCGTAATACTCATTCCGTATAATCTACCCCCTTGGATGTGCATGAAAGAGTCCAATTTTATTCTATCAACACTTATACCGGGTCCTGATGGACCTGGTGATGCAATTGATGTCTACCTTAAGCCCTTAATAGAAGAGCTAAAGGAGTTGTGGGCAGTAGGTGTAGAGACATACGATGCTTCAAGCTGCCAAACCTTTAAATTGCATGCTTCTTTATTGTGGACAATTAATGACTTCCCGGCGTACGGAAATCTTTCTGGTTGGAGTACCAAAGGCAAGTTAGCATGTCCTTGTTGTAACATAGACACCTGTTCCATGAGGTTAGTCAACAGCAAGAAGCAGTGTTATTTGGGTCACCGTCGCTATCTTCCTCACAAACACAAATGGAGGAATGATACACATTCTTTTGATGGAACCAAAGAGTTGAGACCACCGCCGAAAAAACTTTTTGGAAATGATATACTTGACCAGGTTAGTGACCTAGAAGGAATCACATTAACTAGAGATAGCACCAAAAAGGTAAAAATATCACACGAAAGAAGGGGCGACAATTGGAACAAGAAAAGTATATTTTTTGAACTTCCATATTGGAGCACCCTGTTGTTGCGCCACAATCTTGATGTGATGCATATCGAGAAGAACATATGCGACAATATTCTTGGGACAATTCTGAACTTCAAGGGGAAGAGCAAGGACAACATTCAATCACGACTTGACTTGGAGTTGCTGAAAATCAGACCTGAGTTGCATGTAATCCGCAACGTCGATAAAATGGAAGTCCCAGCTGCATCATATTCATTGTCTAAGGAGGAAAAACACTTGTTCTGCTTATTTTTGAACAAGTTGAGATTGCCTGCTGGATTTTCCTCTAATATATCCCAATGTGTAAACATGAAAGAGCATAAAATTTCTGGGTTAAAAAGTCATGATTGCCACGTTCTTCTCCAACAGTTAATACCCCTTGGAATACGTGGACTTTTGCCAAAATCAGTTGTTGAGCCCCTTGTTGAGTTGTCACTGTTCTTCTCCACTCTATGTGCAAACACACTAACCGAAGATGACTTGAAGCAGATAGAAACCCAGATTCCTATAACTTTATGCAAGTTAGAACAGATTTTTTCCCCGTCCTTTTTTGATGTGATGGTGCATTTACCTATCCATTTGGCTGATGAGGCTCAAATTGGTGGGTCGGTCAAATTTAGATGGATGTATCCTATTGAGCAATCATTGTACGGGTTGAAAAAATTTGTACACAACATGGCTCGTCCAAAAGGCTCAATTGCAGAAGGTTACATTGCTAAGGAGTGTATGACATTTTGCTCAAGATACTTGAAAAGCACAAAGACAAAGTTTAAGAGACTTCAACGTAATTGTGAAGATGGCTCTCATAGAATGGTAGGCGAATTATCTACATTCTCACAATCTGGACGAGCATTGGGAGCTGGTGTAACCCTTAATCTCAATTACGAAGAGTGGCTGCAAGCTCATATTTATGTTTTAAAGAATTCTGATGAAGTTCAGCCATTCCTCAAGTAAGTAAACCTTTCTTAAGTAGCTTTATAAGTTTTTATTATTTTCAAGTGTTGAATACAACTAACTCATTATTATTGTTATGCAGCGAGTACTCTCAAATCCAACAAAATGATAGTCCACAAGTGCAGAATGAGGCGTGGAATAAAGGTTTTATTGGGTGGTTCAAAAAGAGGGTTAGTACAGTAGATGTTAAATGTATTCTGGTGTTTATTTAAGATTACTTGGTGCATTTAATGGATATTCACATTACACTTTGTATTTGTAGGTCTCTGAAATGCAAAGGCAGGAGCAAGACACTAACCACGACGCTTTGGTGTCTCTCTCCCGAGGTCCTCTGAAATATGTCACATGTTTTAAAGGTTATATTGTAAATGGTTATAGGTTTCAAATAGAGGATTCTGACAGAAGCTGTCAAACCCAAAATTCCGGAGTGTGTGTAATAGGTGACCTAGGTATTGAAGTTGAGCGTATTGACTATTATGGGGTGTTAACGCAGATTCTCGAGCTCAAGTATCTCGGTGGGAGACGTGTGGTGTTGTTTATGTGTAGATGGTTCGATGTGCATAATAGTGCTAGAGGAGCCAAAGTAGATGAATATGGATATACTGCCATTAACTTTCAACGCACCCTTAAAACAAATGAGCCATTTGTTTTAGCAAATTAGGCTTCACAAGTGTTTTATGCCGTTGACAACATGAATAAAGGATGGAATGTTGTTGTTAAAACACAGCCTCGGGATCTTTATAACATAACATTGCTAAATGATGAGTTTGAACATGTAGAGGACTTAGGTGAGGAGTATGAGCCAATGGTAGTAGTCACATCAAAGATCCAAAGGCTAGGAAAACGAAAACCCCCCGGATGAGCAACCATGCATGATATCTCAAGTAACTTTATTACTTTTATTGTTAGTTTATTATTTAAACTCTGTCTCAATGTATTAGTCAATATATTTGTCACATGTGCAATCTGTTACACTTTATACTAGATACTCATACTTCTTATTATGTAGATTGTTTGATGGATCCCAAAACTTGCAAAGGGAAGAACCAAAAGACACCAAAAGCCATTTTGTTGTATCTGACAATATAATTGAAAGTAGTAAGTTCTTTAACATATCTAAGTGTACTTTTGTTCAAATTATAAAATATAGGTTGATACAAGGATATTTTCTGTTTTTTCTTTGTTAGATTCATCTTCTGAAAAAGTCATTAAAGTGAGGGGGGAAAACAAGAACAAGAAGGTCGCAAGCTTGAAAAGTGGAGAAAAACTTGACATTGTATTCTACAATGACCGAGCAGTGGGAAGAAATCATCAATGTTGGTCAAGACACTTGGGAAAAATTGTGCGCGATTGCAATATCTGTCCCGTAAGAGTGGAGTCTTGGAGTGATATTGGAAATGTAGAAAAGCAACATATGTGGGAGGCTGTAAAGGTAAGTCAAATGTGTTAATAAATGTTTAATGTTTATGGGCCTGATTGGTAATGATTAGGTTTATTTCCCTTGTGATACTGTAAACCTTTCTAAACTAATATATTGTAGGAATGTTTTGACAATCCTAACATTGAATTGTATCGAGACGCTACACTAGAGCATATGTGTACATTATGGACAGCTTGGAGGTCAAAACTGAACATAATCTTTGTGAAACCTTGTAAAAGTCGGATTGAAGCTTTGAAGAATTTTCCACGTGCAATCACAAAGGAAGATTGGGAGTGGCTTGTTACTAAGAAGTTTCTATCCGAAAAGTTTCTGGTATGATAAAAATAGTTTAAATTATTACATAACATACAATGTATTGGTGTATTAAGGACGTATATAAAATATAATGTTCTTCAACTTTTTTGGCAGAACATGAGCGAGCAAAATGCTAAGAACCGTGTTGCATCAGAAACATTGATGCCTCATCTCACTGGGAGCCAACCACATAGAGATATCATCTATGAAAAGGTAATTGGGCATCCAGTAAGATTATATTTGTTATTGATGATTTCATGTTTTGGAATATATCTCTACTCAAATTTTTCTTTCGTAACATGTAGGGGGGCAAAGATAACCAGCCACCTAATATGGGAGTAATTTTCTTTGAGACTAGAAAGAAAAATGGGAAACTAGTTGGGGCTGATGTAAATAAAAAATACGTAAGTATAATACTTGTGGCATATTTCTTTTGTTAATTTTATAATTGATCCTTTAATGTATTTATGATGTAGGATGAAATTGTGAAGACGGTCCAATCTAATCCAACACTTTCAACCATTGAGGTGGTTGAGAAAAACTTTGGACCACAATCTCATGGTCATGTATATGGTTATGGTGGTGGAGTGAAGCGAAAAATATTTAAAGACTCGGACAGTGAAAATATCAAAGGGCTTGAAGCTGAGCTTCTCGAGAAGGAAGAAGAAAATCGTGACCTTAGGAGACGTTTAGATGGATTTGAGGGTAGGTTACTTCAGATCGAGAAAGGCTCCGCTGAACCACCTCAAACTGTAGTTCCTACTAGTAATGACCTTCATCAGGTAAAAACTATAAATTTTCACTTTCTTATCTTAAAGTTGTAAGTATATTTATAATATAATGACGAAATATTGTATTTGTAGGATCCTTGATATTTTGATGGGCAAATTGCTGTTTTTGGCTGGTGGATATTCATGTAGGTAAAATTTCCTCATCTTGCACAATAATATCGGTAACTACATTTCTAGTTTAGCAATTTTTAAGAATAATAACCTGGTGATTGTATATATGTTCGATTAGAGTGTGTCAAAAAGATTGTGCGCTTGCTGCAATGATTCGTTCTTCGTCTATTTTGTTGAATTTTCACAAAAGTTGCAATTTTCTAGTTAATTTTTCTGTAAGCATGATGTATCAGTTTTTCCCCTCCGTTGGATAGGGTGAGGGTCGGGGCTGATTTTGACTTTGAATTTTTTTCGGAAGAATAGAGCTGCTTCTGTGGGCTCTCCTTGTATTAACTTGCTCTAACCTCTCGCTCTCTCTGATGGTTTTGTATTTGCTGGAAGTGTTTATCAGATTTGTAGGTTCATTAGTTTTGTAGTTGGTTATGTTGTATAGATATAGGATGTATAGACAGCCATTCCAGTTCATTCTTTTAGGAATCAGAGAACAGTGGGAAAGAGAGATTATGGCGGAAATGTATTTGAGCTTAATCTGTATTATGGCTTTAGGAATCAGAGAACAGTGGGAAAGAGAGATTATGGACGTTTAGATTGAAATATTACTTCGAAAAAGAGTGAACTGGAATGACTGTCTTTGAGTTGATTAATCTTGTTTCTATGGTTTAACGTTTTCTGTTTGTTGACTTTCTTTTCTTGCGGAAGAATTAAGTTGTTATGTGGTTTCCCTTGTATTAACTTGCACAAAATTTTGTTTTGTCTTCTTCTTGTTGTTGGCTTTGTAATCTGTGCAATAGTTTATGGAGTTGAATATATGCATGCCATTTACTATGATCATTTATTATATGCAATGTCATTTACTTTTCCCATGCGTATTACGCATAATAATTTATAATCTATGAATGCTTCACTTATATCAGCTTTTATTTAACAGGTGGAAGATCTTTTGGCAAATCTGGAGTTGTGTTGATTTTGAACTAATTCTGGAAAGCATCTTTTGAAGATGAATTTTGTTTTTTGATTGTATTATTTACACTGAAAATGTAAGTTTTGACTACGGGTTTCACGGAGCGAAATCTCCTAGATTAACTTACTTCTGAAAGCAAATTTCCAAGGTGAATGACAGCTTTTGGTTGTATTATAAATTGATCGGAAATGTCCATTTTGTACTTGAATTTGAGATCAAATTCTTATATATTAACCTGTAATTCAATTTTATTAGTGATCACGAATATGCATTTTGTAGAGTTTAATTACAATTGCATCTTGTTATATATATAAATGGAAAAATGTATAGTATTTTTATGGGGGGATAATATATATATCTATATAATATATATATATATATATATATATATATATATTATTGATGACTAAATAGTAATTAATTTTTAGTGACGGGGTAGTTATTTATGTAGTGAGGGGAGTACTTTGTCACTAAAACGTACCACTAATGACGGGAAATATTTGATATAATGACGGAAAATTTAGATTTAGTGACGGGTTAGTTATTTAATATGTTATTCTACAATGAGAGTCTATTAGTGTTATTAGTGACGGGAATTGACAGTCACTATATAAACTCTATAGTGACGGTATATTACTATGACTAGTGTTATTAGTGACGGGTTACTTAGTTATAAAATTAGTCTATAATTAAGTTATTAGTGACGGGGATTAGTGCAATTAGTGACGGGAATTGACTGTCATTATACATCTTTTTAGTGACGGGTTATTACTGTCACTAAATACTTTTTAGTGACGGACTTGTGTCCCGTCATTATTTACCTTTAGTGGCGGAAGCTGTAGCCAGGGGCGGTGACGGTATATTTCCCGTCACTAAATGTCTTTTATGACTATTTTTGGGGCTTTTAACCACGGAATTTCCTCTCACTAAATGTAGTTTTTCTTGTAGTGATACATACCAGCTGCAAATATGCATGTAAGGTTATAAGTCCCCCTCTTAGGGGCACAACACCAAAATAAAGGTGTTGCAACCACACTTAGTGGAGGTGTGGTTGAGGTCGTGGTTCTCAAAAGAAAATAGGGTCTCCATGTGGTTCGATGAACACCTACCCAAGAAAGGTGGAAATTATAGCACAACTTGATTTAATCATCAATGAAAATGATTATCCTCAAATTATCTCTATTTAATTATGTCCATGAGTCATCACTGAAGGAAGCTCCAAAATTTAATATGACTATAGAGATAATGAGAGTGCATGTGAGTTGATGGAAATATCCTTCACACACATTTATGATGTGTACACTTTTGCTCAAGGAATCGTAGAACAAGATGATATTGAATCACGCTTTGTTGAAGACATCAACATAAGCATATTGGCATAAATGAAAAGAATAAATTTAGGTAGAATTTGATTCTATGACAACGTATTAATTTGATTCTATGAGGAGACATACTCTCCCGAAATGTGTGTTACAACGTATTAATTAATATGTTTCCAAAGGATCGGAAATGAAGTATAGTAATGTGGTTATAATAAATTGTCACTTTGATTGAAATAATTCGGACGGAACTGGTATACTCCTCTGAGTGACTACTTGACTGGAAAAGGAAAGAACAAGTAACATTTCTCTTATGCATTTATAAAGAAAACAAGTTCTATATTTGAAATTATAACAACATATGTCGATGTTATGGACATAATAAGTACTCTTAATGAAATTAGAGAAACCATGATAGATTCAAAATTCAAATTGAGATAAAGGAACATGGAAAAGCTCGGTATTATCTATGTCTTAAACTAGATGACCGAGTTTGTAGAATAATAATTCCTCAATTTGTATACATCCAAAAGATAATCAGGCGATTTAACATGAATAAAGTCCAATTTATTAGTACTCCTATGATTGGTTGAAGTTTGGACATAAGGAAAGATTGATTTGTGTCTAAAAAGAAATGACAAAGAGCTATTGGGAGCTGAAATTTCCTACTTAAGTGAAATGTGCGAGTTCTTATACTAAGCTTAATACACTTAACCAAATATTACTTTCTCAAAGTACTTGTAAACTATATTTTACTCAGGACAACGAAGTATCGATGGAATGATATTAAAAATTATTTTGAGATATAAAAGAACCCACTGACATGAATTTATTCTTTCCATATTAGAGCCAAGATAAATTACCAATGAAATTGTAAACTCTAGAGAAAATGTCAAATGCTCTCATATAGAGAGATAAAAGGATTACAAAAGAATGTGTAGCTCTAAGAAAATGTTGAAGCTACCCCTTTATCGGAAGTACCAAATACTACCTTTTGGTTTCGTTGATGCTGGTTACCTTATTGGCCAATGAAAAGGTCATTACTAAACTGGTTATGTATTACTAGGACGAATGATAATATCTTGAAGATAAACCAATCACGAACTATCAAGTTACCCCATCACATCATTCAGAGACCATTATCCCATATATGTAGCAGTTCAGGGAATGTCTATGATAAAGGTCTATCATCACATATATTCAAAGAAGTATTAGTGATTTGAGTTATACCACTGAAGAACCTACTCAAAGTTATGAAGATGAAGTTATTCACAACAAACAAATGAAATTATGCTACATCAAAGGTGGTTGGACGAAGCATATACCATAGGCGAGTTTTTTATAATCTGCAACCATAAAGTATCCTCATGGTTTATGTAAAATTGAGGATGCAGAGATTTTCGAAGCTCTCTTGATAGATGTACGTATCAAGGGAGAGGTGTAGACTTCAGGGGGAATCTCAACAAAGGTGTATTGCATTCTTTTTCCCTTCGACCAAGGTTTATTTTTTCCCATTGGGTTTTGTTACTTGGCAAGATTTTTAACGAGACAATATTCATGCACCTTTCACCCTTTTGATTTGGCACAAGGGGAGTATTGAAGTAACAGACAATTAGTGTGCATTCATCTAAAAGTAAGTGATGAGGGGCAATGTAGGCGTTTTTTATATTTTATTTATTCTTGTAACCCTGTTTTGGTAACCCTGTATATAGGGATCTCTGATGAATAAGAGAAGATAATTATGTGCCTCTTTTGTGTCTTTCTTTCTAACATTCTATATAAATGTTCTTACCATGCTTTCAGTTTAATTGGTATTACAGTTATTGAGTGGATATTACATGTCTAATATAGTATTTTTTTTATCTTCAATTCTATAAGATTTATAATATCTTTAGCCATTTTTTTCCTATAAAAAGGAAAAGAATGAAAAAAGGACAACTATAACCATTTTCCTGCTTAAATTGGTAGAAGGAAAAATGTATATTGTAACGACCCGATTTTCAATAAATATTTTAAAGCAATTTTAAATAGAAATAAGTAATTTTTTTTCCTTATATATATCTATAAAAGATAATACTAGACAGGCCGTTAAAAGAACCAAATAACAATGCATATGAATTTATTTAACCAGTAATATTAAATTAGAAATTAAATCCCGATTAATATCCTATGCCAACTAACATCATTATGCACTTGAAAATTCATAATACATGTAACAACAAAACAAATATACAATTACTAGTCAAACTCATATCATTTATTAGCAATTAAGCGATCATGGAAAATTAATTTAAACTAAAATAATAAAATAACATCATTCATAAACATTTCCTTAACAAATCAATTCCACATAATAATCATGATTTTATCTAAGACAAATTTCATAATATTAACTATTCAAGAATATATGAATAATTACTACGACGTATTACATCAGCAAAATTTGGTCAAAATCAAACAACTAAACAATATTTTGGTCAATACTTTAATTCTAAAATCAGTTTGCACTTTTGGATAATTCAGATAAGACAATTAAGCATCCATACGATACTAGGAAAATATTTCAAATAAGTTTGTATTATTCCTACGCATACATTCAATACAAATAATTCAATAAATATACAAACCTGTTTTTATCAAATTAATTCTAAGAGCATAATTAACTCATATCAGGGATCTTTTATAATCTATAACCTCAATAAATTCAAATATAAATTTTGTATAGTATCGAAACCATAAGACATAACACAATGTAAATAAGTACATATACAGTCTAGACTGTAGCAAGATGGAGACCTATTTAACAACATACTAGTGAACGTTATAAATAAACGTACACAAATCAACAACTAAGTATAGACAAATAATTTATTTATTAGTTAAGTTATAGGAACATAATATTAATAAACATGTCACGAATAAAATTATTAAGATAAACTTATCGCACCTCCAACAAATATATAATTTAATCATCACATCTAATCATGCTTATAATATATTTAATTAACAACACATAATATAACATTGACCGTATGGAAACCATACGACCCACATAATATAACATTAATCCGTATGGGGGGAGACCCATATAATATAACATTGACCGTATGGAAGGAGATCCATACGACCCACATAATATAAGTATAAGTGTTTGTGTGTGTATGTACAAGCATACCTGATGTACAAGCCTATATAAAATGCAAATCAAGTCATAGTACAAGCACATATGCATATTACTTATTTTATTTCAATAGGAGATCATATAATAATTCACGCATGCATTGTCACATAATATTTGAAACCTACATAGACATTCGAGCAAGTAATTTATGCAAATATCACATAGATAATTAAGTAACCAGTCATGTAATTTTATTAATATTTTACCTATTAATCTAGTCACAACAAGCCATTTCAATACCTCCATATAAATTTCAAGTAGCTACATATAAATGGTAAATTATTTACTAAAATTTTAGTGACTATCATATGCTCCGAGCCCCGCCTCAACTCCACCGACCCACACCGAGGTAACCTGAAAGGATCAATATTGGGTTGGGGTGAGCTTCATTTAGCTCGTGGAGGATTACAATTTATCACAACAATTATATAAACAAAAAGACATACAATGTAGCAATTATTATAATGATGCGCTTGTATTGGCAAGACACATAGAGCTAACTTGTATTGGCAAGTAGCATACTGATAATGGGCTAAACTTGTATTGGCAAGTAGCATAATGGCAATAAGCTAAACTTGTATTGGCAAGTAGCAAATTGAATAATTACTTGTATTGGCAAGTAATAACTTGAAAATAATAGCACACGTAGGCAGTCAAGTAAATATAATTAAAGCGATAAACAATAAACCCCCACCTGAATTGAGATGCAAATAGAGATGCCTGAAAAATGCTTGAATATTTATGTAGACGTTATAGCACCGTGTCCCTGATCTTTGCAACCTTCAATTACCGAGACATGCCCTAACATAATTATTATTAATAATTTATTAACTAATTAGAGAATTGAATGATATAAGAATATAAAAGTTTAAACATGGTGATGGTCTAAACAAATTGGAAGTGGAAATGGTTTTTGGACATTATGGCCAGTCTGGGCCAACAAAGATAATGGAGAATGGAAATTTGGGGAATCAATTCTTCCTCCTATTAAACACACACACTAAATCCCCCTCACACATCATTACATGCAGCACACACTTTAACACACACTTCCACATTGACTCACACACAATATCACACACATGTAAATACACGCACCCACACTTCCACATATACACACACATACACCAAATCACGCACACACTCATGCATATACTACATACTCACCATCATACACACATATTAAATTCTCACATCCACACTAACATCACAGTTGCACATACATAAACACCCACTAAACATGCATATACAGCCACACGTACCGATTTACATACATACACTGACTCCCATTCCCCTACATACGTGCCGATTAGAAAATATTTTGGGACTGAATTGAGTGTTGGTTTACCTGTTTGGAAATTGGCCCTAGATTGGTAGCCTTACAGGCGCCGGTGGTGGTTATGGATGGCGAAGATGTTTGTTTTGTACGGAAGTTAGGGATGGTGGATGGTTCAATGGGACGGCTGGTTCTTTTTGAAGCGAGATGGACATCATGGCGAAGTGGCGTTAATGACCATTGTTGGAGAGGAGAAATATTAGGTTTTGACAACCGTAAATATGAGTGTACTATAATATATATATATATATATATATATTAATTATTTCTATCTAATACTAGGGTTTTGGAGGTATAGATAAGATTTTAGTTATTGATTATTACTAGCTTATTAGTGTATTGATATTTCATTGGTTGCAAAGATTTGGGATTAATACGTGATCGTGTAATTCAAATTGGAGATCTCCTTCGCCTTGAGATATGGGCCCTTTACTCTTTTAGAGGACCGGACTTTAATCTTGGGCTCAATGATTTGGGCTTATTAATGACGTAAACAATAAATGTGATGGACTAAACTATAATGAATGATCTTCCTATTGAGACATTGAGTTTAAAAGAAAAAGATAATAAATAATATAATCAAACTGCAAACAAATGGGTTTGCAAATAGTTAAACAATGATTCCCAATATTATTTGGCTTGAAAATATTAAACGGGTTAAATTGTGGTTAGGTCGTAACCAATCCTTGAATTAAAAATATAAGTAGTTAACCCAATTTAATAAATAAATGAATAAATGAATTTATTGGAATATTGAATAAATATATAAAAATTCAGGTGTTAACATAAATAACATAAGAAACAATTATCATTTTCTCAAAATAAATATTTTGATTTGGAAATAAATGAAATTAGTTTGACTTGAACTTAATATAAAGTAAAAGTAAATTTTGGCCAAATAGTTAAATTTTCGAATAATTATATGGGCTTCCTTACTTGTATTTGGGCAAAAGAATAAATAAATATTAGTAGCTACCAGACCGACTATACTATCCTAAAATTTTCTCTAGTTTGGACCCAAATATCTATAATTATAAGATTTTGGGTTTAATTTAAATAGTAATATTTTTTTTCCACTTTAGTGGTAAAAATAAATATCAATGCACAACTTTGAAAGGACGTAATAAATTATATATCTAATTATTTATACGAGCGCGTAAAATAATACTTTAGAATTAAATAATAGACTAAATTTTTGGGATATTACATATATTTTACTTGTTGCATTTTTCTATTTCAACTAGAATTCCCCGTAGTACGGTGCACAATTTAAAATATATATTTGTTTATAAAAAAAAAAAAAATCAAAGTCAAGTAATCAAAAAATATAATTGAACAACTTAATTTTTGTTAAATTAAAGGAAACTAAATTATCTAATAATTTTTAATTTCATTAATAAAAATTGTTTAACTTATTTTTATTTGCATCTTATATCCAATGTAAATAGTTCAACTCTCAATAAATATTTAAATCTAAGCACAACAATCAACCAACAAACAATTATTTATTTTCTATTTAATATATTATATAAAAAAACCAAAATCAGTATCATATTATATACTAAGGAAAGAGTTTTTTTTTTTTTTTTTTTTATCTATTGCAAATAAAAAAAATGATTGAAAAATTTATTAGTGCATTTATAATGTTGGAAAAATCAAAATATTTGAGGGAGAGAGAGAGAGACATACAAAAAATAAAGCAGATATCTAGGTTTTTCTATTCCTACGTGGGGAAATGTGTTCCTCTTTTTTTCCTTTTTTTTTTTTGTTCCTTATAAATAAGTCAAATATTAACTGTGAATCTGAAAACTGAGAATTAGTTATTTTTTACTATTTCTGAACATTTGCAATATTATAAGAAAGATATATATATGGATTTGTTCATAAAACAAAAATAATGTTTTAAAAAATATAAAAATTAACTAATATTTTAAGAGATTAGTTCATAAATATTTATAATATAATATTCTTGTTTTTTAACTTTTATTTGTATCTCAAACCCAATCAAATAATTCAAGTCACATTGCATAAACAAATCTAACCTAAATAACTGACAATTAACTACATTTTTTTTAATATACCTTATTTTAAAATATGCAATGTAGATGTCAAGTTAAAGGTCATGAAAAAGATTAATTTGCTATAGTTTACATTAAAAATGGAAAAAGAATAAGAAATTATTTTCTTTTAATTTATTTTATTTTTATTATTTGCTTTTTGAGTTATTTTACTTTTATTGTAAAATGTATCAATCAAAAACTATCACCTGTATTTTTCTATAATTTTCAATAAAATTTAAATTTAGAACTAATTTTGGGAAGATTATTATATATACACAAATCTTTACCATATATATGCAAATCTTTTATTATGTTAGTTATAATTTAAAGCTACTATTTTTAGAAGGTAAAATGAGCGGAAAAATACGTCTAATTTTCTGTTATAGAAGGTTTTGTTTATTTCCACTAATTTTAACACTTCTGAAACCTATACTTTTTCTTTTCGACTACACTATGTGCAGATTTGATTGGGGCTGGGGTGGTTGAGGCATTGTTGACTGAGGATAGTGGCTAGAGTTAGTGATTGTGAGAGTAAAAAAAATAATGTTTGTTTAGGTTGTTGGTGTAGTGATTATAGTGTAAGATATAATTTTTAATTGTAAAATATGTGTGTAAGAGTTTGTTAATAATGATTGATTTTATGATTAAAGTAGTATTGAAATTTGTGATGGTTTATAGTGATTAGGCCAAATGTAAACAAACATAGAAAGGAATTGAGCGAACCCATAAAAAATTGAGCCAATCCCAACCTAACATACCCTATGTTCTCGATTCTTTTGACTCACCCCTGCACTTTCAGGCCCCCACTCGACTTATAAAAGGCAAAAATCAAGCAAAAAGGTGAATAAGTATAAATAAAAAAAAAAAGTATGTAAACTAGAGTAAATGTATATAACCACAAACTCTCACACACTTATATGCATAAGTGTGTATAGGTGTGTGCAAACGATCATTAGTTATACACCTCCAACATACAGTACATTGAGTGTAGCATCTAATAAAATTTAGGTAAAAACGTATATGAGATCGTCACATGATGTGACAAAAAAAGGGTATTATTTTTTGTAGTAAAAGTATTATATTTATCTGTAAAAATAATACTTTTTTTTTAAAAAAAAAGATATCATTTTTTGTAGTAAAAGTATCACTGTAGGGAAAGTATCAATTTTATCTGGAAAAGTATTATTTTTTCCTGTAAAAAAGTATTCCGTCACACGTGAGATTGTCACACACCAGACTCACTCTAAAATTTATGGGATAGATATGCAATCTTCCTGAATAAAATTAAGTAAAAATTAGAAACAAACTTAATGAAAAAGACATCTATTCTATCTAGCTATAATACAAATTATCCAGAGTCGAAATTTTTCTAGGGCCAGCAAACAAAGGAGGCAAGTGATAAAGGATATGTATAAGTATTAGAATACTGAAATTGAATAACCTGACCACTTGCAATAGGATTCCCTCCATTGACAAGGCAATCGTCCACAGTTAGGCGCTTAAACAAATTAGGGTTAACAATGTTGGCTGATGCAAACATACCACAATGGAGACGAACTTGTGCGACCGAACAATTTATGCACAAATTCGTGATCATCACGCTATACCTAGGTATACCGCTTGATGCTTCAATTCCTTGACTCACTTCAACTTGTGCATCCGGACATGGCGTTCTCCATACTTTTGAGATTGTTTCGTTCTCGCTTTTGCTTTGTACGCTGGGTGAAATGTTGATATGTTGTTGATCGGAGGCTTTTGATTCGTCAACTTTCGAAAATATGGCCAAATGTGAGAATAGAGGTGCCAAAATCATGAAATAGCTAGATAAAGTGGTCATGTTTGCTATGAATTTTGGAGTGCAGTTTTCAACCAGGGCGGGACAACAAATTTATGTGTATTTCTATCCAAATTGCTGGATATCAGAGGCGAGGATCCTTTACATAATTTAGTAGTTTAGTAGGTAAGCATCACAATTATGGAAAAGGGGTTATGCTCCAATAAAAATATTAATTTTTTATCATCATGGTATGCTAATCTTTTCCTTTTTTTTCTTTTTTCTTAAGTGGGATGGTGATCGAACCAATTAAAGGTGAAGCATTGCGATTGAATATTTGTAATTCTTGTTAAATGTTTTTCCATACTACGAATTAAACACCATTCCTGAGTCAAAATATATTTTCCGTCTCATAAAGATAGTTACTTCTTACAAAAATTTCCTTCTTAATTTTTTCACAAATTAAGAAAATATTTATTATATTTGCAAATTCTTTTTATACTCTTATTCAATATAATTAATAAAGGGTATTAAAAATATACTACCTTCATCCCCAAATAGCTATCGTTTCAATATATAAATTTTGTTTCAAAATAATTGTCGTTTTAAAAACTCAAATGTATAATTTCTACTGATTAATCTTCCAAAATTACTCATGTTATAAATGAGTACTGGAAATAGAAAAAATAAGAGAGAGAAAGACACAATCTTGTAAAGGAAAAATGTAATACTTAAATTTAGATAAGGATGTGTGTATTATTTTATAAAGCTCCTTAATCTATATGTAATTTTGTAAAACAACTATCATTTAATTTGGAGGGGGAGTAAGCAGTGTTATCTATGAAACTAAGTATGGGTACATTAAGAGGGGAGTATTTAACACACCCTTTATATAGAAAGATTGGGACTATCGTTTTAAGGCATAAAAAATGAAAAGATAACTATATTTGTAAATAGGGGCACGCAATTTCATCTTATAATTGAAAAAGGGTGTCTAGTGACACTAATTTAATGGCATCTTGTAAAAGTGTCATGAGAAAAGAGAAGTGTATACAATTTAGTGACGTATAAAAAAGTGTCATCATATTTGTCAAATTGATGTCTGTTTTACAAAAGGGTCGTTGATTTCATGAGATTCCTGACACTTTTTTATAAGGGTCGTAGCATTTGGAAAACTGTTGATGATTTTTCTTTTTTTTTTTGTGTAATTAACATGACAATGCTTGTAAACAAATGGCATGCAATTGATTACGCTTTATATTGTATGTCATAATTAGATTGACACTTTATAATTTGCCTCATTAAATCAAAATGTTTCATAATTTATTTTCTAAAATTGCGGCACATCGTATTCTGCATCATTAAAGAATAATTATCATTGTCTAAAACTAGAAATTTAGTAAATATTTTTACCTTAAAACCACAAAAATGACGCAAATATTCAATAATCGTATTTACAGTAAATAATGCAAGCACTGTATAACTACTGATAAACTTAATAACCACCATCAATACTTTTTCCAACAATTTATTTATGGTTAAACCAACGACGGACCTAGGTGAGTGTAATCACATTGGCCTTTTATTTTAATAAGGAAATAATTCATAAATCAGGCCGTTAAAAATATTTTGAGCATAAAATTATCGAATATTTAGAATACCTACATAGCAAAACAATATTTTACGAAATCTAGAAAGTAGTTGAAACACATCAGATAATCTTAACTTTATAAATATAAATTATCATCTTTAGCAGCGGAAAAAAATATTTAAAAATAATAATTTTCTAATTAATCAATCGAATAGTACTAAATATATCTATAAACTTAAAAGCAATATCATACGTTACTTCCAAATAATCAAAGCTTAAGCACTTAATAAATAATACCTAAGTCAACTAGCAGGAAATTTTTAATTAACAAAAACACAAGAAAGAACAATATCCAACTTAAACATAAATATTCCTAAATAATTAATTCATATGCTTTGCCGTCCGCCTCGACTGTCACACAACTCCAAGTCAACCTGAGGATCAATAAAGGCTGGGGTGGGCTTTCTTCAACTCGTGGAGATTATACAAGTCATAGAAAAAACACAGTTGAAATATCACATGAAATAATAATTAACTTAAACTTATAACATATGCGTGCACAGGTTTCTCCGGATCACAACAACTTCTAGGATTGATCAATCAGCTTATAAATACAACTTAGGTCTTGCATTTCATAAACATACAATGCAACTTAGGTCTTGCATTTCATAAGATAACAATTAATCACATAAATGAAACAAGCATATACAATTAATAAGGCAAATAAGAACCCCCCACCTGTAACGTGATGCGTGAATGCACTTCGAGAATTTCATGTGGATGTGCTTATGCTGATTATGATCATAATCATTCGTGCCTCCATATTGTCGTTGGTACACGTGGTCGCGTACACACTTTTAGGTCAATTTAAGTGTCTTTTTACGGACTTTTGTGTGCAGATTCACGTGTGTTTTGTGCATTTATTTCTCATTGGGCAATTTGACATGTTTAATTCATTTTCATGTCAAAACAGGTGAATTAGGGCCGAGAAATAGGTTCGAAGATCTCAAACTGACAATTCGAGCTCAAAGGGAAAAGAAAACAAGGAAAAAAAAGGGACCTTTGCCCGAGTTGCTGATGCCACGCCCGTGTCCCAAGCCACGACGGAGGCTAACTAGCTCATGACCGTGGTAATTTGTACTGAAGATGGTCAAATTTCATTCAACAAGACAGCGGCCAAGGAAATCTCGAGCCACGACCGTGGCGTTCCACGGCCCACGGTCGCGGGCAGAATTAGCCACGCCCGTGGCTAAAGATCCAGAAGAAGGGGCAAATCCAACCAACCAAGCCCATGGCCGAGACAATGACTGGGTTGCGGCCGCGGCCCCAAGTTGGGCCCAAACCCTTATTTTTCACCACCCTCGCAGCCGATTGTGCACCACGGCCGCGGCGGAGCCCCCTGTTTTAAAAATTCAACACGTTTTTGCCTTACTTTGAGCTAGCACTTGCTCCTCTATATATATATCCTCCAATTCGAAAATGACCTATCTTGGAACACATTTTCAGCCACCTGACCGTACTGTCGAGGCACTCAAAATTAGATTCCTAAACTTCTCTCTTCTAATTTGTAGAAGTGGTAAGTCAGGGTCGATCCCACGAGGAACAGTTGGTTATCGTGTTTTACGTATTAATTATCGGAACAAACAAAACAATAAAGAGGGGGAGTTGATTTGAATTTATCTAATTAACTACTAATCCGAAGACGAACAAGTAACTAAGCAGTAAAAGTCATTGTAAACAATTAAAAAGAAATATCAGGCCCTAATCTAGTTATCCCCCTAGTCTGATTAAATCTTATAATTAATGCAATTACGCCTAAATTAATTTTGGAACTTCTACCCTTAATTGTCCCTTAATTTTAATAAACCAAAATAAGCTCTTTGATTTATTTGTCTAACCAAACGATTTAGAAAAAGCTCTCTAAACCTAATTGGCTAAACGCTTAAAGAACTAGGACAATAGGGTAGACGAAGTGTTAAGACTCACAAGCTCGGTCCAATTGACCTCGATTTATGTTACTTGATGAATTAATTCATTATTTGCTACTAATGGATATAAAATCGTAACAATTACGGATTATGATAATACCCTAGCTGCAAACATGCGATCAATTAACCTAGGCGATTAATCTAAATTAACAATTCGCATATAAGAAACAATAAAATCCAATAACATAAATGAGTTCCAGAATATAAATTAAAAGTAACTACCGTAAGAATTGCAAAGTAACAAACTAGGGTTCAAACATCGATTAGGGACTGAAACAGGAAATTAGCCGGACATATCGGCGTTCAAAAACATAATTAAAATATCCAACATGAAATTAAAGGACAGAAAATAAAAGAACCGAAGGCGCAAATTTCCGTCGTGCGCGCTCCAATTCTGCTTGAGCTCTTCCCCGGATGTATGCATCCCCAAATTCTCTCTCAACTCCTTTATTAAATAGCCCATCATGGGTCATATCTTTAATATGCCGACGTCGAATCCACAATTAAGGCCCCAAGTGGGCTTCTCTTTAATTGCTCCCACGTGGGCTTAAAATAAAGTTATGGGTTCGACACTATGTCACCCAGTGTCGGCCCAAATTCGTCCTTCTTGATCCAAAATTTCGCCAAATTCACTAAATTAAACAATAAAAAAACAATGGAAGTAAATTGAATCAAAAGCAAGATAGGTAGAAAAATACATAGTGCAATAACTAAAATATTCATAAAAATACAATCTTGACAACTACATTAATGCACAATTTTCTACCTATCACCACCTTTTAGCCACCATCAACCTTAGGGAGCAAGGAAGTGGAAGTGGATAGAAGATCAAGATCATCACCAACATTTTGGTTCCTTCTACTCTATTTTCATGTCTTCCTTGATTGTCACATGTTTTATCTTTTTGATAGTTAATTTGGGTGGCTAGCGCCCTTAGAAATCACCTTTGATCAATGTGAAACTTTGAGTCGAAGATATTTATGTGATTATTGCGATTAATATTACCGATTGGATTTTGTATTTGACTATTTTATGTTATTTGTTGTATTGAGTCACATTTATGAATTAATTATTGGATTGATCACCCTTTAGGAGATTTATGAATGTGTTGCTGGTAGTCGGGGTTGCTATCCGTAATTGTAGTTCTTTCGACTCATTTATAGCAAACAATGAATATTCATTGATGATAACATAAAGTTCGACCACTAAAACCGAGCTTGCGAGTTTTATGTCGTATTTATCTCGTTGTCTTGGTGCCTAATGTATTTGATTATCGAATCTAAGAGAGCTTGTTCGAGGATTTGGTTAAATCGAATAGAGTTAGTCGAAGAGCTTGTTTTGATTAACTAGGATTACGAGACAACAAGGCTACTAGAGCTTGTTAATAGTCTTGAGATAAGGGCTTGAATCACAATTAATCGGGTATTAACAATAATTGCATAAATTTTCTAAGACCAAGGGGAAGCATGATCAAGGGTGGATCGTTTTATTACTTGAAAACCAAAAATCGAAAAAATTATTTTTATCATCTTTGTTTATTTGAAATTTCATTTAATTGCTTTTTATTGTTATTAGTAGGTTGTTAGTTGAGTACTAAAACTCCCCCCAACTTTTATTGATTTTCTAAGTTGTTTAAATTTTTATATATTTAACTCTAATTTCTTGATATTAGAATCAAAACTAATCGGTTGTTCTCTGTGGGATCGACCCTTACTTGCCGCTTCCTCGACTGTCACACAACTCCAAGTCAACCTGAGGATCAATAAAGCTGAGATGAGCTTTTTTCAGCTCGTGGAGATTATACAAGTCATAGAAAAAACACAGTTGAAATATCACATGAAATAATAATTAACTTAAACTTATAACTTATGCGTGCACATGTTTTCCCGGATCACAACAACTTATAAGATTGATCAATCGGCTTATAAATACAACTTAGGTCTTGCATTTCATAAACATACAATGCAATTTAGGTCTTGCATTTCATAAGATAACAATTAATCACATAAATGAAACAAGCATATATAATTAATAAGGCAAATAAGAATCCCCCACCTGTAACGTGATGCGTGAATGCACTTCGAGAATTTCATGTGGATGTGCTTATGTAGATTATGATCATAATCATTTGTGCCTCCATATTGCCGTTGGTACACGTGGTCACGCACACACTTTTAGGTCAATTTAAGTGTCTTTTTACGGATTTTTGTGTGCATATTCACGTGTGTTTTATGCGTTTATTTTTCATTGGGCAATTTGACGTGTTTAATTTGTTTCCATGTAAAAACAGGTGAATTTAAGGCCGAGAAATAGGTTCGAAGATCTCAAACTGATAATTTGAGCTCAAAGGAATTTCAGAGCTTGGAGATGATTTTAAAAAGATGTGAAATTATTTTGAAAGAAAATAAAAGTTCTAATACTTATATATAGAGAGCGTAGTAGTGAACAAGTATTTAATATCTCATTAAATAAACTGAGGAAAAATCTAAAAATTTAAATGTGTATACTTGACGTATATATGAATACCATATTTAAATTTCATAAATTTATAAGAAGTAAAAATATGACTTTTGAATTTTTGAAAATAGAATAATTGCAGTAGTAAATTCGACGTAGCAATGAAAAAACTTTTATACCTCAAAATTTAATAGATGGATCTCTTTTTTAAATTTTACAATAAAATATAATACATGTACATAAAATTCACATAAAAAAATTGTAATTTTTTAAGTATTTTAAATAAATATTTCGAATTTTATAAAAAATAATAGAGAAGTTTTCAGATTTTGTGCAGCCGTGGGAAAATATTCATAATTAAAGAATTACAGGATATAAAATACATACTATAAAGCAACATATCCGAAAATCATAAGATTTTAAGACCTATACATATATATTACGAATTTCCTAGAGGGAAAACAGAATACTTAAAATCTGGATCGGTGAAGATAGAAAATTAATATAAAATATATTACGACTCATATGGGGTTGAAATTTTTATTGTAGCTTGAAAAAATGTCTTGGAATAACATACTAAAAATTCATCGAAAAATAATATGTATAGGTATGGTTTTCGAATTTTGTAAAGAAGATACCTGAAATTAGAGTGAAAGAGGAAAACAAGGTTCGGGAGGAAACAAGGTTCGGACGATGATTTCGGCTTCCCGAAGCCCCTATTGTGTTTGGGACAATGAAATTAAAAAAAAAAAATGATTTGGATTGTGATTTTGATTTGTGACATGAATCCATTATTTATAGATTATACATCTAGGGTTTATGACTCCTAATTAGACTCAGATAATATTTTCTTGTTTCCTAAGTAAAATCATGGGTTTGGACTTGACTAATAAACATTGGGCCTATGTCCAAAATAAAAAATTTAAAAGTCTAATAACATTAAGTATACTTTTAGCCATAACTTAAAATAATTGACATAGTTTACGAAAATAAATATTTCCATTGGACAATAATAAATATTTAAATATAACAATAATTAAATAATTTACGAGGCATTACAGTGAGAGGCCCACCCTCGCGTGGCCTCATTAAGTTTTCCTATTATATTTGCGTATTTTGGTCTATTTTAAAATTTCAATACAATTTGATTAAATAAAATAATAATTCTATTGTTTAACTTGAATAATTATCAATATCATTAATAATTTCTAATTTGATTTATAGAGTCAAAGTATTATTGAAGCTCATAGACAGATTTAGAGGGTGCAAAAGGGTGGTTCTCCATTTTAGATTTTCTGAAATTTATCTGTAAATTAAATTATCAAATATTTTAGATTTATAGCCTAATATATATGAGTTTGATTTTCTAGCCTTCTTAGAGTTTACCTCCTATTTTGCTATAAAATTTACCCTTCAATCTTAGAGTATGATTAAAAAAAAACAAACAAACAAACAAACAATCAAAAAATTTACCTTGGCAAGTAATAATGACTTGTGTCACTTATTAATATTTTCATGATGCTTATCAAAAAAGCGTCGCAAAATCTAATTTATAGGTTTTTGTGACATTAAATTTAATAACATAATTCATTACACTTTTGCAAGCGTCAATATTTTAATTGCGACGCTAAAAAACGTCACAGTTAAATTTTAAGTGTCAATAAGCATCTTTTTTTTTTTAGCTAAATTCGATGGGCCAAAGTTCAATATGCCCGATCAAGTATAGTGTATTTTTAATAGAGGGGGCGGACAAAACATCTATATTTTGTGGCCCGACTAAATTTTAGGTTAGCTCAATTCAATTTAAAATATAATACAGACTCGCAGGATTAGGCACGGGCAACGGAATCGCCTACTCCTCACAGCTCTTATGATATCGTTGGAAGTATTTCCACTTCTGTCAGTGCTACTAAGATTCAGTAACTTCCCATGAGATTCAATTTCGTTTTGCTCTAGGACAATGAACATAATATAAAGAGTTTACACGTTTGAAGTTTCCAATGGAACACCGGAAAAACATAAAATGTGTGAACTTCCGATCGTGACATACAAATGTAATAGAGGACTCACTAAAAAATAAGAGAATATTAAATCAATAAAATATACTATCTCCGTTCCGGCTAATTTTGCACGGGGAGGTTGGCACAAGTATTAAGAAAAATTGTCTTTTAAGTGTTTGTTGATTTTTAACAGGTGAATTGAGGGTAGAGATTGAAGGTGGAGATTTTGAGGGTGAAAATTGTGTTATAACTTCCCTTTTTAAGGAGTGTACAAGTTCGTCTAGGACAGACTAAAACGAAAAGTGTGCAAAATTAGCCGGGACGGAGGTAATATTATGAATCGAAGCAATATGTTAGTCCCGAATAGTAAACATTCCACATCGATTCTCTCTTTTTTTAATAAAATATTCCGCAATGTCTGTATACAACAGTTTCTAATTGCCAAAATTACTCCCAAAATAGGGCAACCTTTACTCAGCTATATTTGTGTTTGATACGGTGAACACCTTGTAAGTATACGTATGTGCCAATGATGTAAAATAATCTAAAAAGTAAATTGAGATTGAACAGAATAAACCAAGTGTGTGGTTGAATCAGTCAATTAGATAGTCCAGACTGGATAGCATAGAATTAGCAAAGAAAAATGAACTCAGAACATCCTACATGTCCCAAATGCTTGTTTTATTAGTATAATAATAGGTCAGAAGGGACACCAGTGTTTTATCAAATCGTCAATCCAATTACTAAAATAACCCTCTACTGGTTATAGAACATACAGAAACGCAAAATCACTAATATTTATGAAAAATCAATATGCCATAACATTAATAAAAAAAATTGAATCCACTGAATGAGCATAGAGATCGCAATTCCCAAAGGAAAGAAGTCAACAAAAACAAGGTACAAATGAACATTCAGAAAGCAGCAGCTTCCTTCAGAAACTCTTTATTTTCAATAGCGAAGCATAAGATTTGGAATTAATGACATAATAATCTTTAACTCCAAGATGACTATAGCTTCAAATGCAAGGTAAACAGCAATTCCAAGAAGCTGGATTCCTAAAACAGGGTGTATAAATTAGAGAGGTCCAGCAAAGGTTCCGTTTTCCCTCTGCTCGTTCCATTTGTCGACCTGCCATGACAAAAATCAACAGTCAAAGATTAACAGGCAGTTTATATGTATAAAGGAAGCAAACTGTTAATACTATACGAAAGGGAATAATGCTATGTTGATCCCAATAATCATTGTATATGATGTATAAGTAATATGTCCTTCCATGGTTTCAATGATAAATTTAGGGGGCATTTTCAGGTCCAAACACAATACGGGGTTTCCAAAGGAGAAATTGATTAAACTTCATATTGTGAATAACATTGGTTTTTGGATAGAAGACCTAACTCAAATTATTCAATTGGGCACCTCCGATTGATTTAACATAAAAAAAAAAGGTAAGAGAATATAATTTATAGCATAAAACGACAGAGACCTTTATTCGTCTTTATCACAATCGTCGACACGACATAGCAATACATTTATCAACTACTCTGTGCCACAAAATGCATCACTATTTGAGTAGTTAAAAACTTCCCTCATGGATACCTTTAACCTCTCATCTTCAAATTCATAGCAGAAAACAACATCATTGACCTGTGACCTTAAAGGTACTATGGATATTATTTACAATAATTGATGATTGGAGGAGGTAATTATCTGTCTTGTGCAAGCAATATGATTTGCAAGTTCTTATTTATTTATTTATTTATTATATTGTTTAAGAAACAGAATATGAGTTGCAGTTTAGCACTCAAAAGGTATCACGAGAGTCTGTATTCTAGGTAACAAATTAGATAACAGGAAAAACATGCGTTCCTTAACAATGCGGTTCCAACAGCAACAAAAGAAATACATAGACAAGTTTATCTCATCCTACATCTCACAGATTAGAAGTCTAATTTAATCAACATTTCGACTATGTTGAATGTAATATCAAAAGATTCATAAATAAATATAATAATATCAAGCAACAAATTAAAATAAAAATCAAATGAGTTAACTAACAAAAATGTTCATTGTTCAGATAGTTTATACAAAATAATAGGACAATTTGATTTTATATTATGAACTCACCCATTCACCAGGGCAAAGAGAACGATAGTATTTGGCAAACTTATTACAATCACCAGATTCGTCACCTTTAACAGCCACACACCTGACAACATAATATACTAATTAGTTACCAGCCATAAGAAGTTAAATCAATAGTGGCAGGTTAGCTTATAAGAACATACCAACCAGGTACAATACCCAGACTAGTACTCAGCACAGGAATATCATTTATATTCACTTACATGACAATCTCATTAGGTGAGCTGGAAGTCTGGAATATAGTCTTATCTATAAGAGTGGGATCAGGTCAGGGTTTCAAATACTATCCCTACCAATAATACCTTTACCTTGTTAAGATGTAAAGTGTAATACACCGCCCCCTCCCCCCCCCACACACACACACACACACACAAACACCTATTTTCAACTTTCATCAGTTAAATTGTAGTATCAAACATCATGGGAAGAGATTCAAAGCATTAGATTCACAAATAATCAAGAAGGCTTCTTATTTTTGTAAGGTAACAACGGAGTCTAGCTTCAACTATGCTGGTCCAAAGTTTAACGCAGTTATATCAAAGTTGACATTTATGTTGGAGGCCTAACCAAAAATTGCATAGATGGTTTAGATGGTAAGAGCGACGCAAGGATGTCATTTGCTAACATGAAAGAATTCATGTAACCTATTTCAATTTCAGAATAGAAGGAGTACTAGCAACGAGAGTTCACCATTTTCAAAAGCCAAGATTTCTGCAGAAGGGTGACTACAGACCACTTGTAGCGTTAACTCACTAAGTATCACTTCAGTGGCTCCATATTTAATACATATTTTGTTGTTAATATTTAAAAAAGACCAATTTTTGCAAGAAAGCATTCCTTGTAAACAATACAGTTCCACAACATACGAAGATGGACTGTGCTGTGGTACACCAATGCGTGCAGTAGTAACATAGGACTCGACTAAACAAACTAAAACAATGCAAGCAATCATCCGAGACATGGGCATTCTGCCCTGTCCACATACCGAAACATACAAGCTAACACCAGTCACAATAGAACGAAAAAAACAACAGAAATGAACAGAATGCCCATCACACAATGTCATTTAACTTATTTCCTGCCAAAGAACTTCTTGCAACAACTATAGACTATAAATCAGCTTGATAAATAAATTCTCAAATATCGTAACAATCACATCAAATGATGGCCTGAATGAAATTAAATGATATAGGCATATAGCTTCATCTAACCGGTGAAATTCAACGTAGCGGGTGAAACAATGCCGGGTCTGGTTGGTAGTAGGGAATCGAAAATCAGCCGGTGCGCTTTTTAACTCAATCTGTACAAGCATGTTCAATCGAATCAATTCAAACGACATATGAAATTCAAGTTAATAGGATCACATCACAACCCAAATAATTTTATTTTAGATTAACAAATGCTGATTCATCTCAAATCAAAACCGAGAAAAACCGCAAGCACAAAATCAAGAGGGAATTCGACTGTAAAATCACAGATTGTCTTGATTGAACAAATATAAACTCACGCAAATGAAAACTGAACACAAAAATACAATGAATCGATTAAAACCCTCGCATCCAGAAACTGGAACCAGATTCTCCCTTCCTTTAAAAAGAGGCATTTTTTAAATTAAAAAATATATATGTATGAGTAGGGATTCACCTCCTCAGCCATTGATTGTACAAGGGATTGATGGCAGGTGTATCGAGGAGAGAAAGTGAAAATGAAATTCGCAGGCTAGTATGGACTTTTGAATTCAATTCTGACTTGTTTGACGAAGCAAATTACTGCAGTGAAAGAGTAGTCTCCGTGCGGTTTGTACAATTGCTCTTTTTCACCCTTTTCTTATTAATTAATTATTAAAAAGAAACAAAAACACAATAATATTTCTCCGTTCCTAGAAATGCTCAAGTTCCGCTAAAAAACAAATGCTCAAGTTTATCAATTTTATTTCTTACTAGTTTAAACGTACACTACAACAAATAAGGGAATTAGGGACGATTTATTTTGAGACGATTTTGAAATCGTCTCAAATAGGTTGTTTTTTGGGACGTTTTGCACATATTGTCCCAAATAAATTATTGTGTGATATTTTTTTTAAAACGTCTCTAAATGGTATACTATTTGTGACCTTTTTTTAGAAACGTCTCAAAATAAGACATTATTTTGTGACCTTTTTGTAAATACGTCCCAAAATAGTGTATATTAGTGACGTTTTTCTTAAATGTCTCAAAATATTACATTATTTTGTGACATTTCTCAAGAACGTCTCAAAAGGATATATATTGGTGACCTTTTTTTAGAAACGTCTCAAAATGAGACATTATTTTGTGACCTTTTTGTAAATACATCCCAAAATAGTGTATATTAGTGACGTTTTTCTTAAATGTCTCAAAATATTACATTATTTTGTGACATTTCTCAAGAACGTCTCAAAAGGATATATATTAGTGACGTTTTTTTAGAAACGTCTCAAAATGAGATATTATTTTGTGACTTTTTTCTAAATACGTCCCAAAATAGTGTATATTAGTGACGTTTTTCTTAATTTTCTTTTAATTTTAGAATTACTTATAATACATTTTGTGATGTTTTCCCCTAAATCGTCACAACATCATTTTCTTTTTAATTTTAAAATTATTTTATTACATTATGTGACATTTTTCCCTAAAAGGTCACAATATCATTTTCTTTTAATTTTAAAATTACTTTATTACATTATGTGACGTTGTCCCCTAAATCGTCACAACATCATTTTCTTTTTAATTTTAAAATTATTTTATTACATTATGTGACATTTTCCCCTAAAAGGTCACAATATCATTTTCTTTTAATTTTAAAATTACTTTATTACATTATGTGACGTTGTCCCCTAAAACGTCACAATATCATTTTTTTTTAATTTTAAAATTATTTTATTACATTATGTGACGTTTTCCCCTAAAATGTCACAATATCATTTTCTTTTTAATTATACAATTACTTTATTACATTATGTGACATTTTTCCCTAAAACGTCACAATATCATTTTCTTTTAATTTTAGAATTACTTATAACAAATTTTGTGACGTTTTCCCCTAAAACGTCACAATATCATTTTCTTTTGATTTTAGAATTATTTTATTACATTATGTGACGTTTTTCCCTAAAACGTCACAATATCATTTTTTTTTTAATTTTAGAATTACTTTATTAAATTTTGTGACATTTTTCCTAAAACGTCACAATATCATTTTTTTTCTTAATTTTAGAATTACTTTATTACATTTTGCGACATTTTTCTAAGAACGTCTCAATTAATAATTTAATTGTGATATTTTTTGAAAATATTTTAAACTAGTGAATTATTTATGATATTATTCTAAAATTCTTTATATATGTGACATTCCTTCGAAACGTCACAAAAACCCTTTATTTTACATTATTATACATATAAATTAAAAAGAGAGAAATTAAATTGTTAATTTTTTTTTTTTATAAATAATTAAACTGTTAATTGAAATCAAGCAGAGCCCTCATTTGCTCGTGACTTCGTCTCTCTTCTTCGACCGTGAATTTCGCCACCATCCTCCCTCACCTCTCCTCCGATTGCGAGCTCCACCGCCGTCCTGAGCATCGCCACCGTCTATCGAGTTCCTCCACCGTCCTCCCTCACGTCCTCTCCTTCTGGCGCCTCTGCTCCGAGAACGAACTCCACCGCCATCCTCTGTGCTCCGTCGATGTCTTTTCTCACTTCCTCACTTGAAGAAATATAAATTGTGTAATCGCTCTCTTGTACAACTGTGAAGCATCACCTATCTGGAAGAATTATGATTACCATCTCACATGTAGGGTTTTTGTGTACACCAATTTCGAATGACTTTAGTTCCTAATTAGTATCTTTTTTGTTTTGTTTTGCTGCATTTATGCTTTAACTTTGAATTGAGAACTTTTATTTGTGTGTCAATTCAGAATTTAGCAATTTCTGCTCCATCTTTGCGAAATAGGGAAACAGAACTATGTGTACCTATGTGTATTCTACCATAGACTGTTGGAATACAGGAAAGCTGAGTTCGAATCTCTCACCGGACTATTTAACGGTTTCAGTGGCGCGACCACTCTTTAGTGGCGGCTGCCCGAAGACCACCACCTGGATTCATCTTTCCATTTCGTCAATCTTTCTTCCGAAGAGATGGCCCGCAACATTGCCAGTCGAAGTGAAGTATGTTTTCCTTCAATTGTATGTGCATAATTAATTTTAAATAAGGACCGTTAGTGTTGAATACGCAGATTTAATGGGGAAGATTTTGTGAAGAGGTTTCATGGGAAGAAAATAATGTTCATTGGAGATTCACTTAGTTTGAACCAGTGGCAATCACTCACCTGCATGTTGCATGCATCACTTCCTCAATCAAACTTCACCTTGGAAAAGATTGGGAATCTCTCCACATTCTATATGCAGGTTCTTTAATTTCATCAATTCAATTATAACATTGTTCAATCCTTAATTACTTACTTGATTTCCTATGAGATTTTCATTGGCTGCTTTAGGTCCCCCTGTCATATGGTTTTGCACCCCAATAGATATATTGATGGGGATATATATATGCACACACACACACACACTTACAAACATATCAGTGATGAGGGGATTTAAATTGCTCATTTCAACAACACTAAAAGAAATCTTTCCACTTAAAGAGTTGTTTTATCTTTCCAATTTATTCATTTGTAGATGCATGCAAATGCCTTCCTTATCACTTATACTTAGCCAAAATACCATGATTGTTGCATTTTTGTTTATTTTTTATTCTTATTTTTTATATAGCTCTTTATACTCTTGCACCGGAATCTGATTTATGGTTTGATTTTTGTCTCTTTACAAATTTGTTGCAACCAAACAGTCACTTGGGGCTCTTTATTTTGAAAGTACAACAGACTGAAGGTGCTTACTCTAGAAATATTTATTTACTTGGCGAAGTAGAGTATCCTCGCTTGGACAGCTTTTCTATAATAGAGGAGATGATGTTGAAGGAGCCACCGTATATTTTCTGGATAAATCTCCTTCAAGGCAGGAAACCTGGGTGGATATTATTTTCCAGTCAATCACCAAGGACTAGAAAATGTGTCCAACAGTCTGATGATTTCCTCGAAGCATCTGTCGAGGCCTCCCAAAAATGCAGGACAGAGGCCAAAAGGAAGAGGAGTTTAGATGAACTTCAAGATGGAGATAAAGAAAGCGATATTCCAGGTTTTTGCTAATATTCCTTTGTCTAATGAAAACAGCTATTTGTAATTGTAAATATGCTAGAAGGTAGGAAAATCTGTCTTTTGAATACCATGTACATTTGGCGCGAATTCTTGCTTTGGGTATCAAATTGAACTGCTTTGTTATGAGAATATAATGTGTCCAGCTGGTAAAATAATAGATCAAGGTGCATTATAAAGTTAAGCTTTTATCTTAATAAAATCTGATTTAAGGTAAAAACTAACCTATGAGTCAATTAACAAGGTGAAGCAGCTGATCTGACTACAAGGCAAGCACCAATGCTGGGTAACCCATCCTCAACAGAACCATATTCCCTGGTAAAAAATGTTTCACTATCGATACCCTTCCATGTTAAAATCTGCTTTTTGGTTTTCTCCTTTTGGCATTTATCTTTGATAAGTTTGCTGCTTTATATGAAAGTATCTAGCAGGAAATATGCCTTTGATTCTAAGCGTAGCAAGTAATGAGCTCTAAAAAATCCTTACTAAAATGTTAAGTTCCACACAGTCCCTTCTTCCACCTGTTACCCCTTTTGTTAAATCCTCTCAACTGCTAGTGTAAAATGTATCTGATGGACTGATTGTTGACGTATTTATTAGAAACTTCAGTCAAGTTGTGAATATATTTTTCTTATGATTTTTAAGGCTCATCTTGTTTCCAGAATAACAAAGGTTTCTGACTTGTCTCACTGATCCATTTTCACAGCTGCCTACTAATGATCAAGATCAAATGTGTTCGCCTACAACTGTACAAAATTATCACCCCCAAGGAACTACTTGCCATCTTGTAGAGGATTCAATCAGAAGATCGGAATCCGCTGTGGGATATCCTACAGGAGAGGTGCCAGTGCAAACAGCACATATAGGATCAAATACGAAAGGATATATTAAAAAACCCAGAGCTATTAGCCATGCAAGTGTCCCTCTAACTCTTCTGAATTGTCAACCTCCGGAAGCCTCTCAAGTAACTCGTTCTGGGGCACTTCAAAGTTTACAAACTGTTTGTAAAGCACTCCAGATAGAGTTGGAAGAAATACAAAAACAGAAAACTGAGGTTTTAAAGCAGCATGAAGATATGGTTTGTCTTTTTATTATAATCTCTTTTCCAGTCCTTTTTTCCGTTTTCATGTTTGTTAAATTCATAGTATACTTCTGCCTCTCATGATACATTGGCCTGTAGAAACTACAAACAGAAATAGAATGTGAGAAAGAGATTGCCGAGATTCGTGAGAAGTATGAGGTGGTGCTTCAAAATGCTGAGACGGCTTTTGTGGGAGAGACAGAAGTTCTTGAGACTAGATACAACAGAGTACTCATTAATAAGTCATTAGCTGAGGCTATGCTGCAGATGGATAATTCATTAAATGCAACTGCCTCACAAGGTTTGTGCATAACTACATTGACCATTCAATTTTTGTTTACTGGCTTTTGATTTTCTTCAGGAAAATTAGTAAATCCAGAAAACCATGTTTGTATAAGTGATTCTTTTTCTGTGGGTAACTCAATTATGTTTGCTCCAATATCATTATATGTTCACTTCATACATATATTTATAAACTAAGGTTCTGGAAATGCAGTTTGATTTGGATGCAAAGTCTCAGAAAGATAAATTACTAATTTTAAGTAATTCAGATACAATACAGTAGACTAAACAAAGAAAATATGTTGCAAATTTGCCTAAGACAGCTGAATAATGAAACTTAGAATATATGTGCAGCTGGTTGTGTTGGGTGTAAATTGAGATATGTGTTTTTAACATTTGGAGAGGTTATATATTGGGAACAAAGATGACAGAAAGTGATTGTGAAGGGAAATTTGGGTGATCAGCATATATATCTAATAAGCCGATGAGTTGGTTATTAGATTGGGTGACCACTGGAAAACCAAAATGTCATGTTTCCTTTTAGTCCAATATTGCATATTTTTTACACCAGAATGTGGTTAAAGTTAAATGTCCGAGAAAAAGGTAAGTCAACTAAGCGAACATGCATCTTAATTAGATATGATTCTCATTCTTGTTGTATTTCTCAGTTTGCATTGTAGGTTCGGGTTAAAGTTTGTATGATTATGAGAATATTACAATAACATAACATAACATGTATATAATGAGGAAGAGCTAGCTTAGCTAGCTTTAAGGG
Organism: Ajuga chamaepitys; assembly: GCA_958295605.1. Lineage (NCBI taxonomy): Eukaryota > Viridiplantae > Streptophyta > Magnoliopsida > Lamiales > Lamiaceae > Ajuga > Ajuga chamaepitys. The sequence continues at coordinate 7,981,118 of OY282497.1, forward strand.
AATATTTGAATTAATAGAGGTTGCAGGTTGACTTAATTGGATATACCTTCAATTTGCTCTTATTCACTTTTGTAATTTCTTTTTCACTCTCTTTCTTTTTTTATATTTTCTTTGTTTAGATTGGGTGACCTCATTGTTTTCCCCTTTAATATTATTAAGTTCTAATTTGGTATTTCTCTTCCTTGATTACAGGGTCGGGACAGGCCATTTTGTCGTTCTTGTGAGCTCGACCTGAGGATAGAAAATATTTTATAATAATAATTGTCGTTTTATTAGCCTTTTGTTGACGAGTTGCTAGCTTACGATTTATTCATTCCTATTGAATCACATATGCAAATTAATGGGTAATTGTATTGTATTTTGAATGAAATTGCTTTGTTTTTAGATGGATTAAGTTCAAAACAATCGCCATTTACATGCAAATTGTTATCGAACATTCACTTGTGTGTTGGTTATTGTTCTCTCTTATTATGTTGTTATGTTATTAAATGTACTATCATGTATTGTAATATATAATATTGAGGCAATATAATTTATGCTTTATCACAAAAGATCTTTTGAGACAAATAAAGAAAACGTCACTAAAAAAGATCTTTTAAACTATTAAAAAAAAACGTCGCAGAAGATATTTTTTTAAGACAATTACGAAAAAAAGTCACTAAAAGTGATCTTTTGTGACAATAAAAGAATGTCACTAAAAGAACTCTTTTTGAGACAATTAAAAAATCGTCACTAAAAGAACTCTATTGAGACAATTAAAAAAATGTAACTAGATTTTTTTTGAGACAATAATAAAAGTGTCGCTAAATGAACTATTTTGAGACAATTAATAAAAACGTCACTAAAAAAACTCTTTTGAGACAATTAAAAAAGCGTCACTAAAAGAATTTTTCTTGAGACAATAAAAAAAACGTCCCTAAAGATATCTTTTGAGACAAATATAAAACGTCACTAAACAAAATCTTTTGAGACAATTAGAAAAACGTCACTAAAAATAATCTTTTGAGACAATTAAGAAACGTCGCTAAAAAAATGTTTTAGAGACGTTTTGAAAAATTCGTCTCTAAATACTATTAGCGACTAGGATATTGTGACGTTTGATGTGACGAAATAATTTCGTCCCACATAACAATTAGTGACATTTTCATCACTTTTAGTGACGTTTTCCATTCGTCCCTAATCCCCTTATTTGTTGTAGTGGTAAGGTGCGGGCAAATTTAACAAATTGTTGTACTGTTCATCACCTTAATAAAAAGTTTTTCGTGTAGTTAAAGTTATGTGTTAAGTTATCTTTGCTAGGGCGACTCTCGATATTTTCTGATTTTTTATTGAAAGTCGCTCCTGCATTTAATCTTTTTTAAACTAAAAGTCGCCTATCTCAAAGGCGACATTATAATTCTTCTTTTTCTTTTTTAAAGATAGTTGATAGTCGCCTGCGCAGCTGCGCTATAATCGATTTTGGTTGTTCTTTTTTTATTATACGTTTGTATAATAATAATAATAATAATAATAATAATAATAATAATAATAATAATAATAATAATAATAATAGACACCGTAATAATTAGGGGTGCGCACGGTACGGTTAGGATTGATTATTTGAAAATATCTAGATTCATCCTAAATTTTGGTTATTTAAAAAGTGCGTATCCATCACCGAAAAAATTGGGACGATATGGTGCAATTATTTATTTTTTTGGGACAGTTCGGTTCAGAAATTTCGGACCTAGCGAAATGGTTCAGTTCGAATAATTAAAGATCTTTTTTATCTTTTAAATAATAAACACAATTGATATTTTTCAGTAATCGAAGTGAGTTCTATGTTGATACCTAAAAAAGTGGAAATATAATGAAAATATTCTAAATAATTTGTCAAGTGATATTGTATAATTCTTCTGTACGTAAGAGGTGAATATAGTTGTTTGCACGTGATTGTTTTCCTTTAATTATGTTTTCTACTATTACAATTTCTTCAATTTTCGGAGGTATATGGCAAAAAAAAGTGGATTTTTAGATTATAAATCCACATTTTTCATATTATGTGTTGTTGTGGTTGAACATTATATTGAAAATTGTGTGGCCAGAAATAACATGTGTATTGTCTGGTTTTAAGGAATTGGGAGGTATGAAATCCTGTTTGTGCATGTTAAACCTTACCACTTTAAAGAACATAATGTTGTATTGGTGGTAATATCAGTAGTGCAATGGTTGTATCATGGTATCATGTAATCTCATTCTACTTATAAAAGTACTAGAGAAATTCACAATTGAAACCAATTTCGATGAATGAATAAATACTTTAGAACTGCTTTATAAAACATGTAAATGGATATCCTTCTCTTCAAGTGTCTTATCCTTTTCCCGCAAGAAAATATTCCCTTATAATGAAATTTAAAAGATATAGATGGACTTCGAGTTGTGGTCTAATACTCCGAATCTCCAACTAGTAGTAAGAAGAAATGAACAGATCTTGATTGTGATGGAAAAAGAACTTGAGAGTCCAGCTTAAGCAACATAACAAATTAGCACAAATAGCCTTTCACATTTCAAATAAATTATTGCATGTTTTTTACATACAAATAGGCTATCACTAAAAACAGAAAAAGTCATGGAAGCACGGCCCTAAAATTACACTTGTACTTCATATGCAAATAAATAAGATTCTAAATAAATGTGCATGGAAATAGAATGTAAATTTAAGACTCCCTTCAAAACAAAAGCTTAAGCAGTTCTTTCAGGATTTCAATAACAAATTGATAAAGCAGACAACTTATATTTCTGATGACCTGTCGATATATGTCTCGTTTAGGATCCTCTCTTTTTGCATTTTTTGTATTTATTTTCAATAAAGACACCTATATATTCAATATGATATAGTAAATTCACATCACACGAGATGGTCAATGCAAACTGTGAAGAGTTAAGCTCAAATCATCATTTGAAGTTACGTGAAAGGATTAAGCATCAGTTAGAAGGAGCTTAATGTGTTTAAAACTCAATCAAAGGATCTTTGGAGTCACTTAAGTCAAGTTCAACACAAGTAGAAGGAGTCATGCATTGTTCGGTTCGTGACTGACCGATTTTCTTCTCAGTTCTCAAACCGGTTCTGGCCGAGTCCGGTTAGTTCTGTTCGGTTCAATAACTGCTGTCAGTGGCCGAGAAATTGCATAAACCGTTTTCTGTTTTGCTGTTGAGCTGATTTGGAGGAGTGTGACGGTTGTCAAGGGTCTAAATTGGTTAGAGGGTATAGCGGTTACTTAGTATAAGTGGAAACCGTGTATCAAGTAGCTCACTACCGAGAGTTTGACATAGAGAGACAGAAGGAGAGAGTGAGATTCAAAATAGAGAGGAGAGTGCATTGTATCATTGCTGTGTTTCCTTTCTGGATTTGATCTTGTATGGTGATCTCTTGTAATTGTTCTTCTTGGAAGTCAATAAAGGTGTGAGGGTTTGATGCCGTGGATGTAGGATTCTCATTGAATCCGAACCACGTAATTGTTCTTGTTCCTTTCTTTTCATTTTTCTGAATTCATATCTTCATAGTTGAGTTGAGTTGAATCTTGGGTAGTTATAGTGTTCTTGTGTGATTATCTGAACTGAATTCCAACAAGTGGCGCCGTCTGTGGGAACACCATGACTACAACTCGATTTGATGTGGAGAAATTCAACGGGAATTCAGATTTTGGATTGTGGAAAGTAAAGATGAAGGCTCTTTTGGTGCAGCAGGGCCTTGCAGTTGCTCTAAAGGGAGAAGATGACCTTCCTATTGCAATGAAACCAGAAGAGAAGCAATCCGTGCTGGAAAGAGCACACAGCACTATTATCTTAAGCCTTGGTGATAAGGCCTTAAGAGAAGTATCCAAAGAAACTACTGCAAAAGGTGTTTGGGAAAAATTGGATCAAGTTTATATGGTAAAATCTGTAGCAAATAGGCTATATATGAAACAGAAGTTATTTGCCTACAAGATGTTTGAAGAAAAGTCTATCACAGATCAGATAGATGAATACAAGAAAATTCTTGATGACTTGGAAAATATTGAGGTCAACATGGATGATGAAGACAAGGCCCTGATCCACTCTTTACCCAAATCATATGAGAATCTGAAGGATGCTCTTCTATTTGGTAGTAAAACCAAACTATCTTTGCTGGAGGTCGAAGGAGCTCTGAGATCCAAAGAGCTACAGAAAGGAGCTGATAATCATCAGAATGAAAGACAAGCTGAAGGATTGATTATCAAGAAGGCATTCCACAAGAAACAAGCAAATCAAAAGAACAAACAGAATTGGAAGAAAGGGGATCAATCTCAGGAAGTGGATAAAGAAACTAGAAAATGTTTCAAGTGCCATAATGTGGGACACCTGGCAAAAGATTGCCCCACCAAGGCAAAGAATCAACCCAAGAAACCTCAGAATCAACATCAGAAACATCAACCAGCCAAACCTACTACAGACATGACTGAAGCCAAAAATGATACAGATTATGCTGAGGTATTAACCATCTCCTCAAATCCTGTATCCTCTGAATGGGTGTTAGATTCAGGGTGTTCTTTTCACATCTGTCCTATCAAAGATTGGTTCAAAACTATAAAGTATATAGATGGAGGATCTGTGCTGTTAGGTAATGATGTTGAATGCAGGGTAAAAGGAATTGGATCAGTTATGATTAAGATGTTTGATGGAGCTGTTAGAATCTTGGAACATGTGAGGTTTGTACCTCAACTAAAGAGGAATCTTATTTCCCTTGGAATGTTAGATTCATTAGGATATAAGTTTCAATCTGAAGGTGGAGTTCTAACAGTGTCAAAGGGGTCATTGGAAGTGATCAGAGCAAACAAAAGAAATGAACTATACTTCCTTCAGGGAAATACAGTCCTGGGAGAAGTTGCCATGGCAAAGGAAAGAGACAATACTTTACTTTGGCATAAAAGGCTAGCTCACATAAGTGAAAAGGGTCTGGAGGAGCTGGGCAAACAGAATCTACTCTGTGGGGATAAGATCACTCACATGGACTTGTGTGAGTCATGTGTATATGGTAAAGCAAAGAGGCTGAAGTTCAACAAGTCAGAACACACAACAACTGAAAAGCTAGATTATATACATGCTGATCTTTGGGGTCCTTCCAAGGTGCAAACACTCAGTGGAGGAAGATATTTTCTGTCAATCATAGATGATTACTCAAGGAAAGTTTGGGTATACATTCTGAAAACCAAGAGTGACACACTACAGAAGTTCAAAGACTGGGTTATTGAGGTGGAAAATCAAACTGGGAAAAGGATAAAACACCTCAGAACAGACAATGGTCTAGAGTTTGTTTCTGAAGAGTTTAATGAGTTTTGCAGGGGAAAGGGTATCAAGAGACATAAAACGGTTGCAGGTACTCCTCAGCAAATGGGGTTGGTGGAAAGAATGAACAGAACTCTCCTAGAAAGAGTAAGGTGTATGATGATCAGTGCTGGATTGAGCAAAAGCTTTTGGGGGGAAGCTGTCACAACTGCTGCTTTCCTAATAAACAGATCCCCCTCCACTGCTTTGTCTTTTAAAACCCCTGAAGAAATGTGGAGTGGGAAACCAGCTAGTTATTCAGAGTTGAAGGTGTTTGGTTGCTTAGCCTATGCACACACAAAACAAGACAAATTAGAGCCAAGAGCTCTAAAGTGTATTTTCCTGGGATATCCTCAAGGAGTTAAAGGGTTTAGACTATGGTGTATTGAACCAGGGAATCAAAAGTGCTTGATCAGTAGAGATGTTATATTTGAAGAATCAAAGATGCCACTTCTGAAGGAGAACAACAGAGAAAGCAACACCTCAAATCCCTATCAAGCTCAGCTTGAGGTGGAGCTTGATAATTCAAAGCCACAACAGGAATCTGATATAAATACAGAAGATGACACTCTAGAGGATGTAGAAGCTGATACCATAAGATCATACCAGCTAGTGAGAGATAGACAGAGAAGGAAAATACATGCACCTCAAAGATATGGACAAGCTGATATTGTGTCTTATGCTTTATATACTGCTCTAGAGGTTGAAAGCACTGAACCAGAAACATATCAAGAAGCAATGAGGAGCTCTGAAAGTGATAAGTGGACAGTGGCAATACAAGAAGAGCTGTTATCTTTGGAAAAGAATTCCACCTGGGAAGTAGTCAATAAACCAAAATTACAGAAACTTGTGGGATGCAAATGGATCTTTAAAAAGAAGATAGAGTCCTCAAAACCAGGAAAAATCAGATTTAAGGCCAGATTAGTTGCAAAAGGGTTCACTCAGAAAGAAGGGACAGATTATACAGAGATATTCTCACCTGTAGTAAAACACTGCTCTATAAGAATCTTACTTGCTTTGGTAGCTCAGTATAACCTTTATCTACACCAGATGGATGTGACTACAGCCTTTCTTCATGGAAAGCTTGAAGAAGAAATCTATATGAAAATTCCAGAAGGAGTACATGTTCATGAACCAGACGAGAAAGCCTGTCTGTTGAAGAGGTCATTATATGGACTCAAGCAGAGTCCCAGACAATGGTACATGAGGTTTGATGAGTTCATGTTGAGAATTGGTTTCAAGAGAAGCAAGTATGATAGTTGTGTATATCTCAAAACCAACTCACAGTCATCAAGGATATTTTTACTCCTTTATGTGGATGACATGTTGATTGCTTGTGAAACTCAAGCTGGTATACTTGAAGTAAAGGAGCTACTAAAGACTGAATTTGAAATGAAGGACCTAGGAGAGGCAAGGAAAATCCTAGGAATGGATATTCTAAGGAACAGGAGTAGAAATGAAGTGTTCCTATCTCAACAGGACTACTTGGTTAAAGTCTTGCAAAGATATAATATGCATCAGTGCAAGATAGTTTCTACACCCCTGGGACAGCATATCAGATTATCTCTGGAGCAATGTCCTAAGTCAAATCAGGAAGAAGAATATATGAGAAGAGTGCCATATGCAAGTGCAGTGGGCAGTGTGATGTATACCATGGTCTGTTGCAGACCAGACCTTGCTCATTCAATGAGCATTGTAAGCAGATATATGGGGAATCCAAGAGCACACCATTGGGAAGCTATGAAGTGGGTATTGAGGTATGTTCGAGGTACAACTGATAAGGGGTTGAAGTTTCAGAAGCAAGACAGCTTGGACAATGCATTAACAGGATATGTTGATGGTGATTATGCAGCTAACATTGATACAAGGAAGTCTATTACTGGGTATGTTTTTACCTTATTTGGAACAGCTATCAGCTGGAAAGCATACCACCAGTCAGTGGTAGCTTTCTCAACTACTGAGTCAGAGTATGTTGCTCTAACAGAAGCAATTAAAGAAGCAGTATGGTTAAAGGGAATTGTGAAAGAATTTGGTGTGTTTCAACATCAAGTGACTATTTGTTGTGACAGTCAAAGTGCAATTCATTTAGCCAAGAATCAAAGTCATCATGAGAAGACAAAACACATCGATGTCAGACTGCATTATGTAAGAGACTTAGTAAGCAAAGGACTGATACATGTAAAGAAGATTTCTACTGATGTAAATCCTGCAGATTGTTTTACTAAATCTCTTCCAGTAACGAAGTTTCAGTTATGTTTGGATCTTATCAATATGAAGAATTATGTTGAGGAGCAAGATCTGAGGAAGGCAGCTGAGGAAAGTCAGTGACTGGTTTTTGAAATGGTGGTTTGGAGCTTAAGGTGGAGAATTGTGAAGAGTTAAGCTCAAATCATCATTTGAAGTTACGTGAAAGGATTAAGCATCAGTTAGAAGGAGCTTAATGTGTTTAAAACTCAATCAAAGGATCTTTGGAGTCACTTAAGTCAAGTTCAACACAAGTAGAAGGAGTCATGCATTGTTCGGTTCGTGACTGACCGATTTTCTTCTCAGTTCTCAACCGGTTCTGGCCGAGTCCGGTTAGTTCTGTTCGGTTCAATAACTGCTGTCAGTGGCCGAGAAATTGCATAACCGTTTTCTGTTTTTGTTGTTGAGCTGATTTGGAGGAGTGTGACGGTTGTCAAGGGTCTAAATTGGTTAGGGGTATAGCGGTTACTTAGTATAAGTGGAAATCGTGTATCAAGTAGCTCACTACCGAGAGTTTGACATAGAGAGACAGAAGGAGAGAGTGAGATTCAAAATAGAGAGGAGAGTGCATTGTATCATTGCTGTGTTTCCTTTCTGGATTTGATCTTGTATGGTGATCTCTTGTAATTGTTCTTCTTGGAAGTCAATAAAGGTGTGAGGGTTTGATGCCGTGGATGTAGGATTCTCATTGAATCCGAACCACGTAATTGTTCTTGTTCCTTTCTTTTCATTTTTCTGAATTCATATCTTCATAGTTGAGTTGAGTTGAATCTTGGGTAGTTATAGTGTTCTTGTGTGATTATCTGAACTGAATTCCAACACAAACTAATGATCAAGAAAATTATCATTAAATTCAGGAAAAATTACCTGATTTCTATTCTTTAGCTACATAGATTTGTTGCTATTTCCAAAAACTTGACACGTCGGTTTCTAACCTAGTGTTCCGCAAGTGTACGGATGTAGGTGTAGTAACGATTATCCAGGTCGATCCCACAAGGAATAGTTTTAGGTAGTTCGATACCTCAATACTCTAGGAATGTCCTAACTAGATACTAAATTGCAAAGGTTGGTTTTACTAATTAAAGTACTCAATTAAATATAACTTCAAACTTAGGAAACACAAAGAACTAACAATCAATGAGAAAATGGTATCCTAGGGCTTCGATTTCAGGATATTACTCCAATATTGAATATGATTAACCTATAAATTTACCAATTCTAGTATTTATTAAGCGGCACGACAATAATCTAATCATTCTCTCGAAGCGATTAAATCGTTGATTAATTAAGCTAATTACCCTCTCGAGTTAATTAAACCTAATAACTCCCAAACGACCCTAAGCCACGGCCTACACAGTCATAGACAACTGCGCTCTATGTTCTAAGTCTGATAACAATTCCCTCCTCTCGAAGCGGAATTGCTAAACTAAATTACTAAATCAAGGTGATCAAGCTAAGTTCAGTTATAAGCACAAACATAGAGATAAACACATAAAGAACGGAATCAATAAATCAAACCATAAATCAAAATATTGTCATAATAATCTCTACTCTCTAACCCTAGGACACGAATAGCTTAGCTACTCATGCCTAGGCTCAATCCAATGCAATATTTAAGACAAAACATCATAAAGAACTAAAACTAGGAAAAATTGCTAAACCCGAGTAAATCGTGCCGTTGATCGAATCTTCGTTGTCGTCCAAGTCGTCTCGTGCCTCAAACTCGGATAGTATGTGTGTTCTCTTCTTGAAGAAGCACTTGAATCATTTTTATAGAGTTAGATAAGCCCAATTGAATTAGGAAATCAAATCATCAATTAAACAGGATTTTAAACAACGACGAGCCTTTTGACACGGCCGTGTTGCTTAAATGACACAGCCGTGTTGCTTTGCAAAACTCCTATTTCCAGCAACAATTTGACACGGCCGTGTTGCTATGTGACACGGCCGTGTTCTGTTCCAGAGCCTACTTGAATGTTGGGCAATACTTTTGACACGGCCGTGTTGCTTATGTGACACGACCGCGTCGGTTCTTGCTCCATTTTGCTCCTGGACCGGTTCAGGCCGGTCTGGACTGGTTTGGACCGGTTCTTGGACGGTTCGGACCGGTTCTCACTGATTTCCACTACTTTGGGCCGATTTTCACTCTGTTTCAACTTGTTTTCTTGTCCGGTAGTCGTAAATCACAACTTTTTAGCCTGAAAATGCTCAAAATACCTTAAAACAAGTCGAGTACGTTAATTGGTCACTTATATCATATTCCATACAATTTCTAACCATTTATGCACATAATTCCTATAAAATAGTATCATACATTGACCTAATTACATGCATAATTAACGTGCATCAAAATCCCCCAAACTTAAACTGTTGTTCATCCCGAACACATTAATGCATGTACCTAGGGCGATTGGATGATAAATTAGTTTCAGAATGATTTTTCAAAAGCTTAGACACCGTAGTATAAACGAACATGTGCGATAGTGCAAAAATCTACTACTTTCGAGACTTAAACTTTCAAAACTTTTGATCCTCACCAGGTAAGTGTTTCTCTCATCTCTCAAGTGTTTATGGCTAAAATTTGAAATTTCACTCAAATTGGACTATATGCTCGGTTTTACCATTGGCTTGCCAATTGTCTACATCAAATTCAGTACATTTAGCATAAGCGACAAAGAATCAAGTAGGACTTATATTTGGTTGTAATATTGGCTTAGGGTAAGGTGGGACATATTTGGATACAAGTGACTTTGTATTGGACTAATCAAGTTATATATATATATATATATATATATATATATATATATATATATATATATATATATATATATATATATATATATAACCCCACTACCCCTCAATACAAACACTCAATTTCACTCTTCCCTTCTCAGCAATTCACCCCTTAAGGTGATTTTCTTCACCTTCCAAAAGCCCGTACAACTCAAGTGATTTTTCTTTCTGTGGGTACCACATCTTGGGACTACCCGATTTTCCTATTCAAATTCACATTCAATCATTTATATCCTAGCCTCTCCTCAAGAATACTAATAACAACAAACTTTCTTCTTTTTTTCTTTTTCTTTTTTTTTCGATTTTTTTTTCACACTAGGAGAGGCTATTTTTTCTTGGATTTCACCTATCACTTTTCTCTTATTTCCTTCATTTTTTCGAAAATATCCCTACTTCCCATTCCTTCCCACAAATTGTTCACCCAATTTCCTTCCAATTCTCCTCCCTCTAACTTGATTAATCCAATTAGGGCCAAAAGAGTTAAATCAAAAAGGTTTCGGCTGACAGTGTTAGATTATGAATAAATAAGGCTTATAAGGCTCATAAGGCTCAAGTGGGCTAACTAGGGACATTTTTGCACAAAAAATTCCGGGTAAAAAGGTTAGTTCAAGGCTCAATAATTGGGTACAAAACAAAAATTGCCTATATCACTTTATAAGTCACATTAAACGTTTGACCTATTCTCAACGCAGTCTCAAGGCAAGTTCTAGAAACCAAGACATATATCCAATCAAACTCACACCGAAAGAAAATATAGCACTTCATAAATAGAAGTCACTTTTTTTTTAGGCTCAATTTCTCACACGGGTCATTTTGATCAAAGTTCTTAGTTTACTCAATTTCTTTTCAAATTGCCTACCATGCTCCACTCTGTGTTAATTTTCAAATTCATGCATAAAATCGTATCATCATTAACACTTTATCATCCATCTTTTCCCCAAATTTGCAATAATTATTCCTTGGGTTTGCATTTTTTTCCTTTTGACTCTAACTAAAAAAAACTAAACTCTAAAACGCAATTATGGACAAATTAAAATAAAAAAACTTGAGTTCACACATCCATCAACACCAATTTTAACAAATACTTGGGCACACAGACCCAATACTCAAAATCAAATATCATAGCACATTCTCGATAACAATGGGCACACAAACCCAAAAATAAAAGTATCAATCAAGCAAAGGGCTCACAGACCCAACAACTCACTTAACTACAAGTTCAACCAACACTCAACCAATCAATCCATCTGGTAGCCGTCGTTTTCGACTACCAAATTAAATCGTGTATGAAGATACACTTAAACCTTACCGACTACTCTAACTAGTAGAGTGGCAAGCAACGGCGATCCCACGAGGAACGGTCGAACAAATTTTGCTTTTATGTGTTAAGCTATTATTATGAAGAAAAATAAAGTAAATAAGCTAGAAAACAATAAAGAAGTGGGGGGTCAATGAAATAACAACTACACCTAAATAAACAAAGACAAATAAAGAGATTTTTATAGGTTTTTGGTTTTTAAATAACAAAACGATTCACCCTTGATCATGTTTCACCGAGGTCTTGGACGATTTATGTAACTATTGTCAATGCCCTATTCAGTTGTGATTCTAGCCCTTATCTCAAGGCTATTAACAAGCTCTAATAGCCTTGTTATCCCTTAATCTTAGTTAATCAAAACAAGCTCTTCGACTAACCCTATTCAGTTTAACCGAATCCTCGAACAAGCTTTCTTAGATTCAATCACCAAATGCATTAAACACTAGGACAACGAGATAAATTCAACATAAAACTCGCAAGCTCGGTTTTAGAGGTTAAACTTTGTGTTATCACCAATAAATAATTATTGTTTGCTACTCGGGAATCGAAAATCCTACAATTACGGATAGTGACCTCCTATTCTAGCAACACATTCACAAATTCCTTAAAGGGTGATCAATCCAATAATAAATTCATAAATGTGAGTCAATAACAGCAAATAACACAAAACACTTGAATACACAATATTTTCGGTAACATTAACCGTAATAATCACATAAATGTCTTGGACTCAAGGTTCCACAATAATCAAGAGTGAACTAAGGGTGCTAGCCACCCATTTTACCTAATACAAAGATAAAATAACAGAAAATTAAAGAAAACATGAAAATAGGATAGAAAGAACCAAAGGTTAGGGGTTGAAGATCAAGATCTTCAACCCCCTTCCATTTCCTTGCTTCCAATGGAGAAAAGTGGCTGATTATGTGTGGGGGATGGGTTCTAGGTTGTTCTAAGTTAGGTTAAATTCGAATGGGATGATATATATATAAGGAGAGAAAGTGCTAGTCAAAAATAGGCAAAATCGCATTCAGGATTTTAAAACAGGGTAAGGAATCTCGGCCGAGATGCAAGTGTGTCTCGGCCGAGACGTGAAAAAGAGAAAATTTGGAATTTTTAGGATTTGACTCATCTCGGCCGAGATTGGATTGCATCTCGGCCGAGATCTCCATTTCTGGAATTTCTGAAATCCCCTGCAGACTCATCTAGGCCTAGACGCATTATCTGTCTCGGCCTAGATTTCCATCTCGGCCTAGATGCAAAGTTGTCTCGGCCTAGATTTCCATCTCGGCCTAGATGCAAAGTCTGTCTCGGCCTAGATTTGCAATTTTGTAATTCTTCATGAAATCCACTGGAGACTCATCTCGGCCGAGATTTGCATCCTGTCCCGGCCGAGATCTTCAGGTAGCCCTTCCTTTTGTTGCCTCGATCGATCCCTCGACTCCGCGGTCGTTTGATGTTCTTTTTCGACCCTTTTTCACCTGTCTTAACACAAAAATAGCACAAACGCATTATTTTGCCCATGAGAGTATAAAAGCACTAAATACACGTGATTATGCACATTATTGACACTAAAATGACACTAAAAATGCCCTAAAGTGCGTGCACGAAACACGTGTACCAAATCTCCCCAAACTTAAAACTTGTTCGTCCCGAACAATAAAGAGAAAGACAAAAGGACACGTGTTTAGGGCAAAGTTTAGTGGCATTTGATTTCAGAATTTTCATAAGAAAGAGTAAGCGATCATGATAAAAGCGAGCATATGTGATAGACTAGATCCACTACTGTCGAGACATAACACTCTCAACTTAAGATCCTCACATGGTGAGTGTATCTCTCGACTCTCAAGTGTATCAAAAGGGAAGTGTATACGCTCACATTGAAATGCATAAAATGCCTACCATAAGCTTACCAATCATCTAAACTTCGATGTATACCGACGTGTGTGACAAAGAATCAAATAGGTCTTTAATAGGTTGTAATGTTGGCTTGGGGTAAGGTGGGAAAATTTCTGGTATAAGTGACTATAAAACGGACTAAATGAGTTAGCTAATCTCATCTACCCCTCAAAAAATGGTCACTCAACCTCACTCTTTACTTCCTTAGTAAACCAATCCCAAGAATCGATTTCTTCTCCTTACCACAAAGTCCACAACCTAAATGCTTTCTCAATTCTCCCTTGGAGTGTATTTTCTTTTGAATTTCTACAACTTTGAGAACATCTATCAAAAGGCATTTATAATACTAGCATCTCCAAATCAAAAGCAACAATTGAGTATATACAACTAACTTTTTCTTTTGTTTTTCTGATTTTTCGATTTTTTCGATTTTTCTCTTTTTTTTTTTTTTAATTAATAAACAAATATTGGAGAGGACCAGTGTTCTCGATTCTTTTCCTAGTGTTTCATCTCTTTTCACCCTTCAATAATCCCCATAGATTACCCCTTTCAATCCCAAAATACCGGACTACCTTCCTACCACCTCCCTCATACTCAAATAGTCCAATTAGGTTCAAAGGCTAATTGAAAGGGTTTCGGCTTGTAGAGTTGGGCTGTCAAACAAGAGGCTAAAAGCTCAAGGGGCTCAACTAGAGACAATATCAAATTAGGTAAAAAGGACGTGTTTTCAAGCTTGAAAGTAGGCTCAAGTCAAGGATTGCCTAAGATCATTTTCAATGTCACACAATGCACCGACTCATGCAAAATAGAGAATCAAGGCAAGTTCTAGAGACAACTAAATGCACTCAATGAATTTCACACCGAAAGAAAGTTTACATTACTCCAAAGATGGGAGTATCTTCAAAAGCTCAAAAACTCACTCGTTGCAATTTTGATCAAAAGTTTTGAGTGTATGTTCAATTTTGTTTCAACAAGTCTATCATACTCTACCATGTGCTTCTTTCAAAAATATTTGTCAAAATTTTTCATCATTAATCAATGCCACATTTTTCTTTCCTAAACTCATCCAATTGCTTTCTCGAGCTACCAATTTGTACGAATCCACCCCCTCCCCAAACTTAGTTGCAAACTAAGTTTGTGGAAAAGAGGAGCACAATTTGGTGCTCACCGAATTTAAGCATATTATTCACCACTTTACAATTTATTAAAAATGCAACAGACTAAACCATACAAAGATACCAAACCATTTCAAGTCTAATAAGTCCAAAAGATAATAGAGTAGCATATGGAAAGTTAAACTCTTGGGCTGCCAATACGTACACCTACCAAGACTTCCCCAAACTTGGTTAAAAACCAAAGTTTGTGAGGAAGAAAGGGTACGAATTGGTGTCCTAACTCACAGTGATTCTTGGGCTTCTTCAATCCCATTTGGTGCTATCTCCTTGAATTTCACGGATTGGTCGGTTCCTCATCATCATAGTCTCTGCACTCTAAAAGAAGATAATAAGACAATATCTAAATATAAGTAAGCAACCTAAACTACGAAATTGAATATACGAAAAGCAATAAACGTCGGGTTGCCTCCCGACAAGCGCCTTTGTTTAACGTCGGTGGCTCGATGGATGCTCTTTATATAAACAAAACAAAAAACTATCTATGTAAATAAAACTAACACTTAACACATAAAATAAAATCGTTCTAAACCATTCCCCGGCAACGGCGCCAAAACTTGGTAGCCGTCGTTTCCGACTACCAAATTAAATCGTGTATGAAGATACACTTAAACCTTACCGACTACTCTAACTAGTAGAGTGGCAAGCAAGGGTCGATCCCACGAGGAACGGTCGAACAAATTTTGCTTTTATGTGTTAAGCTATTATTATGAAGAAACATAAAGTAAATAAGCTAGAAAACAATAAAGAAGTGGGGGGTCAATGAAATAACAACTACACCTAAATAAACAAAGACAAATAAAGAGATTTTTATAGGTTTTTGGTTTTTAAATAACAAAACGATTCACCCTTGATCATGTTTCACCGAGGTCTTGGACGATTTATGTAACTATTGTCAATGCCCTATTCAGTTGTGATTCTAGCCCTTATCTCAAGGCTATTAACAAGCTCTAATAGCCTTGTTATCCCTTAATCTTAGTTAATCAAAACAAGCTCTTCGACTAACCCTATTCAGTTTAACCGAATCCTCGAACAAGCTTTCTTAGATTCAATCACCAAATGCATTAAACACTAGGACAACGAGATAAATTCAACATAAAACTCGCAAGCTCGGTTTTAGAGGTTAAACTTTGTGTTATCACCAATAAATAATTATTGTTTGCTACTCGGGAATCGGAAATCCTACAATTACGGATAGTGACCTCCTATTCTAGCAACACATTCACAAATCCCTTAAAGGGTGATCAATCCAATAATAAATTCATAAATGTGAGTCAATAACAGCAAATAACACAAAACACTTGAATACACAATATTTTCGGTAACATTAACCGTAATAATCACATAAATGTCTTGGACTCAAGGTTCCACAATAATCAAGAGTGAACTAAGGGTGCTAGCCACCCATTTTACCTAATACAAAGATAAAATAACAGAAAATTAAAGAAAACATGAAAATAGGATAGAAAGAACCAAAGGTTAGGGGTTGAAGATCAAGATCTTCAACCCCCTTCCATTTCCTTGCTTCCAATGGAGAAAAGTGGCTGATTATGTGTGGGGGATGGGTTCTAGGTTGTTCTAAGTTAGGTTAAATTCGAATGGGATGATATATATATAAGGAGAGAAAGTGCTAGTCAAAAATAGGCAAAATCGCATTCAGGATTTTAAAACAGGGTAAGGAATCTCGGCCGAGATGCAAGTGTGTCTCAGCCGAGACGTGAAAAAGAGAAAATTTGGAATTTTTAGGATTTGACTCATCTCGGCCGAGATTGGATTGCATCTCGGCCGAGATCTCCATTTCTGGAATTTCTGAAATCCCCTGCAGACTCATCTAGGCCTAGACGCATTATCTGTCTCGGCCTAGATTTCCATCTCGGCCTAGATGCAAAGTTGTCTCGGCCTAGATTTCCATCTCGGCCTAGATGCAAAGTCTGTCTCGGCCTAGATTTGCAATTTTGCAATTCTTCATGAAATCCACTGGAGACTCATCTCGGCCGAGATTTGCATCCTGTCTCGGCCGAGATCTTCATGTGGCTCTTCCTTTCTCGCCTCGATCGATCCCTCGACTCCGCGGTCGTTTGATGTTCTTTTTCGACCCTTTTTCACCTGTCTTAACACAAAAATAGCACAAACGCATTATTTTGCCCATGAGAGTATAAAAGCACTAAATACACGTGATTATGCACATTATTGACACTAAAAATGCCCTAAAGTGCGTGCACGAAACACGTGTACCACCATCATTCAAATTTTGCAATTACACAACCAAATGAACAATAAGACCATAAAGCAGAAATAGCAGCAAAACAATAAACATAGCGGCCAAGACGTCCACAGTTCACCCCCTCCCCCAAACTTGGCTAGAAGCTAACGTTTGGAGGAAAAACTAGTACGCCTTGGTGCTAACTTACAAATCACTGAGGCGGAGGCGGAGGATGGAACCCATATTGGCTCCAAAACTGTGACATTGCCTCCTATTGACTCTGTTGCTGCTGTCTCCACAAACGATCTTCATCACTTCTTTGAAGCAGTGTGTTGAGTACTCCCCGTTGAGCATGTAATTCGGAGTGAATAGTGTGAAGGGATCCCCGGACCTCCGTGCGGTGCCTCTACATCGATGTTTGGAACGTCTGCATCGACTCAGTATGGAGACGAACATCATCCCGTAATGAGTTGATGATGCCCACCATGTCGTCATGGAACTCCGATGGGGAAGCAACTGTCGTCGATGCTCGTTTCTTCCTAGGTTGTCTCGGAGTGTGGCTATTTTGCTCGGCTGGTAGCCTAGACTGGAACACCTCGGAGTTCGGTGGTTGGGAGTGCTGGAGATGGTCTTCAGTGGACAGCGACAGATTCGCTGTATCGTGGACTCCTATGACTGCTGTCCCAAGTTCATATGGTAGACGAAGATATGGACCAACATTTTGGTACACATATGGGACAGTCCCATCCTCACCGAGAACCACCACCTGCATCAGTTCAAGCAAGTCCCATGTAAATTGGACTTCACCTCTCATCGGCTCCATCTCTGTTAGGTCGATGTCATCAAACGCGGCTGCAATTGGAGTGATCAGTCCTCCAATCATAATGCTGTCCTTTTGTTTCCGGATGACATTCTCCAAGTGCTCCATCAATATCCGTGTATAGTCCACCTTATACCCATGCAAAATGTTCCACAACATATGCAATTCACTCTGCCTCACAGCTCCCACTTCACGCCGGGCAAAAAAAGTGTAGGCAAGCAACTTCTGTATATAACGAATGACTGGATTACGAATCCATGAAGCTTTGGCTGCCTTGGAGATATATGGTTGAGCTGCTACAATTGGTGGTGCAGCCGTCAACAATGCCCAAAAGGAGTGTGGGTCAAATACCTTCGGGGGAGTCGCTCTTGCAAATGTCGGAAAGCCATATATCTTGTCCAGCTCATTGTAGGTCAATGTTCGAGCTTTCCCCATCAATTGGAACGTGATTTCGTCCGGACGGGTGGAGTACAAAGAACTGGCTGCAATGATGTGGAATGTGCTCAAGAACTCGAGAGTGATCCGTCTATATGTCTGCTGCGTCCTCATGAGCTGAAGTAACCCGACTCGGTTGAGTAAAGTACGGATATTGTCATGAATGCCCATTGCCCGAGTCAAGTTATCACTACCAAATCGTGTTGGGATGACAGTGCGATGACGAAGCTCCTCAAACCGAGCCTTATGTTCCACCTCCGTCAAAGAGAACCCGAGAAGAGTCTGACTGTCATTTGGGTTGACCGCTGGGGTGTCTTCAACCATGACTTGCTTGCCTCTGCTACGACTAGATTGGCCTTTCGGAGGTGCCATTTTTAGTGTCCTGCGCACACACTTAACACCGCACAAATCAATAGTGACACAATCCTTAGTTTAGCATAATTATAGACAAAAAATGAATTATGCCAACGAATACAACGAGACATTCCTATGCTAGGGACACCCGAGCCATTTATGCGTTATATACCCCCTAACTTATGCTCAACTCCTACCCACTTCACTTGGGAAATCGTTAAAAAATGAAACTTCGAATTTTATCAGCTTGAGCATGCATCTTAAGTCCATTAAGTCGTACATCATGTAGAATTGCTATAAGGAATAGAAATCAAGTGACATAACATCAATATAAATCATGCACATAACATGTTTGATAATATGCCTCAATGAGTTCAACTCATGAAATTCAATCTCGGGGTGCTCGTTCCATTCTAACCAAAACATTTTCATCTAATTTAACACCAATCACAATAATCCATACTCATGAAGTAAACCCCATTCACTACTCTCATACGTTCATACCCAAATTGCATCATTTAGCACATAGGCACTACAATACTCACTTGAATCATGAAATTAATTCATCCCCAATACGAAGTAGGCATCAAAATTGAATGGGAAATAAACTAATAAGGGTTAGCTTCACTTACCGGAGAAGTTTAGTCGGAGAAAAACTCAATTCGGAATGTGCCCTAGTTCCTTGGAAGTGAGTCGAAATTTCCGACTTTGGTGGAGGTAGTGAGTGAATTAGAGTGTGTGATTGTATTTGAGTTGGATTGTGGGTGAATTTGAGTGTGTATGTGTGTGAATTGGTGGAATGTGGGTGAAATTTAGTGTTCTTGTGTGTGAGTAGCAAAAGAGAGAAGAGAAGAGGAAATAAACCTAGTCGCGTGTTTTAAATCTGTTGAAGGTGTGACACGGCCGTGTTGTAATGTGACACGGTCGTGTTAAGTAAGGTGACACGGCCGTGTTGTATTCCAGTGCATTTCGCCTTTTGGAGCGATCTTTTGACACGGCCGTGTCATTTGTGAGACGCGGTCGTGTTGATTTTGAGCCGAGTTTGACGCGGCCGTGTCATTTAGTGACGCGGCCGTGTTGCTTTCCAGTGGATTTCACCCTTTGACGCCAGTTTTGACATGGCCGTGTTTATCAAGTGACACGGCCGTGTTGCTCTGTTTTCCTTCCACACGCGATTTTTCGTCTTTTCGACCCCCGTTTCTTTCACTACTCGTCCATATTGATTCCTAAGAACATAATACACTAAAACACAAGAAAAAAAAAACATAAAATTATGACGAACTAATTGAAATAAAATAAAAATAAAAACGATATACATCGGGTTGCCTCCCGACAATCGCTTGGTTTTACGTCATCAGCTGGACGTCCTTTTCTTATTAACCATTTTCCAACCACCCCGAGTTTGGTAATTTATGAGCACTTAATGCGCTATGTGGGGTGTGTAGATTTCTTATAGCAGCTTGGGTAGTATAAACAATGCTACAATTATGCCTACCCCTTAGACCCAACTTATGCATTGGGAGGGTGATGGTTTCATCTTGAACACGAAAAATCAACTCCCCTTTAGGCACATCTATGAGTGCTTGGCTAGTCGCCAAGAAAGGTCGTCCTAAGATAAAAGGAAATTCATCATTCCCTTTCATGTCGACAACTAAGAAATCACTAGGGAATTCAAAATTTAACACTCTCACCACTACATCCTCTGCTACTCCCAATGGCGTTAATGAAGATCCATCCGCCAATTTGATAGTAGTAAAGGATCGTTTAATCTCCCTTAATCCTAATTGTCTATACTGCTTAAGAGTCATCAAATTTATGCTAGACCCCAAATCACACATGACATTTTGAAACTCATGACTACCAATTGAGCAAGAAATAGTAAAACTCCCTAGATCTTTTGCTTTTGTTGCTCTTTTTGGTTCCATGCTTGTGTTTGCGCTCTTTTTGGGACTGTTCATTTGCTTTTTCGTTGTCCCTTTTCCATCCTTCCTCTTCTTCGTTTCCTCTTGTAACAGTTCCTGTTTCATAATGGCAGTGCTAGATTGCTCTAAAGGATCAAGGTTAGCAAAGAATGAATTTTTAAAACAAAAATCAAAAGAGTCATCAAGAATAGGAGATGGAATTTTCTTATCTATGATGGTATTGACTTCCTCCTTCTCAATGTTTTTGACTTTCTCGCTTGATTTCTTCGCTTCATGGTCCTTCGTGCTCATAGTACCATTGTCGCCACTAGATGCCCTCTTCCTTCTATTCAGTGCTTGAGGAAATGGAGGCGGAGGTACATATGCCGGTGGAAGCACATATGCTGGTTCGTCTGCTTGGGCTTCTTGAACCTCACTTGAGTTCACAACATCTTTTTGCTCCTCTAGCTTCACAACATTACAGTGCTCCCTCGGATTAACCACTGTATCACTTGGATATTGGCCCTGCTTGTGTTGAGCCCCGACAATTTTGATAAATTGGCTCATATTGGAAGACAACTCACCAATACTTGCTTGAGTCTGAACCAATGTGTTCTCGAGCCTCTTAATGTCTGCCCCCTTGCCCAGTAATATGCTTGTTTAGCTCTATAAATTTCCCTTCTACTTTCTTCTCCAACTGAGCTAACTTCTCATCATACTTTTCAAATTGTGACTGGGCAATCTCTTCTTGTGATGGCTTCTTACCGTCAATGGATCGTACCATTTGAAACAGCAAACCCAGGTGGTACACGTATTTATGCGTGCATAATAGGTCGAGTTAAGTGTCTATTTAGTGGCATTTGCATGCGTATTTGACCGTGTATTGCTCGTATTTGTATTATTGGGCAATTTGATATTTGTGACTTGTTTTGAAGTTATTTGGATGAATTTAGACCAAAAAGTCGAACGCGACTAAGAATGGATGTTGAGAACAAGTCCCACAAGTCAAAAACCAAGAAAAATGACCCCAAAAGCTGCAGGAAATTGAGCTCGGCCGAGCTAGTGAGTCTCAGCTGAGCTAGAAGGTCAGAGAATTCGGATTTCTGGCTGTAGAAGAGTCTCGGCCGAGACAGTCATTCTCGGCCGAGATAGATTGATACACCTCTAGTATTTTGGCCATATCTTGAGATCTACAACTCCGATTGAGGTGAAATTAATGGCGTTGGAAAGCTGATTCGAAGAGCTACAACTTTGCGTCAAAGAAGAAAAACCAAAAAATGATCATAAGACCCTCAAAAACAGCTTTGAAGTTGGAAAAGGAATGCAGTGTCGGCCCATTACTTGGCCCACAAGCTCAAAAACGAATTTTAGACTTATTTTCCTATTCCAATTAGGTTTTATCCCTCTTTATCATAGAGATATACTCCTATAAATATCTCAAGACTCTAGACATCAAGGGAGAACTTTGACATTGATTCAAGAGCTCGAACGTGGGAATTCTGAAGAACACGAAGACTCAAGATTCGGCGATTCGGGTTTTATAGTTTTATGTTTTCTTTTATTAGTTTGTTCTTAGCGATCGCTATGATCGGCTAAGCTTTTATTTTCCCGTCTTTGACTATGTTGAACCCTAGACTTTTATTTATGTAATTAATTTAGTAATTGCTTAATTTAATTATGTTCTGAGATTACTTGTGTTATTGGATTACTCTATCTTTTATATGTTTGTTATGTGAACTGATCACCCTAGTAATAGGCATATAGCTGTCGCTAGGTCATGAGTTCATAATCCGTAATTGTTATGCGTTTGTGCCCAAAAGTAGCAAAAAGTGGTTACTCGCTAGGATAACATAAAGTCGCGGTCACTTGTACCGCGTTCGTGAGTACAACACCGTACCTACTCCGTTGCCTTAGTTTCCTATGCGTCTGATTAATATTGTTCTGGCGAGCGTCTCCTAGGACTACTTAATTGGATAGGATTAATTACTAAGTTCTTAGGATTAATTATACTTAAGGTGTAACAAGGGTTAGCTAAGCGTACCTGTTAACTCTTGGAGTAGGGGTCTCAGAACTAATTAGTTAAGTAGTTGCATTAGTTACATGGATATTCAGGCTAGGGGGATACTGGGTTAAAGGCGGGATACCTTTTATTCATTAGTTAATTCATCTTTAGTTTACTTGTTATTTGCATTAGTTAATTAAATCTCATTAAAACTCCCCCCATATTATATTTATATTATTATAGTTAGTTATATAAATTGGTTAGTACAATAATACAATTAGTTCCTGTTCCCTGAGGGATCGACCCTGACTTACTCTACCTACTATTAGGAAAGAAGGTTAGGAAATAAATAACTAATTTGACGTGCCTCGACAGCGAGGTCACCAGGTGGTGGATTGAGTGTGTTCTTGGAGTTCCCATATGAGAAATTCTGATGGTTGTGATTCTGAGGGTACTGATTGTACCGAGGCTGATTGTTCTGGAAATTGTTGAAGTTGCGTTGATTCACAAAGTTTACGTCTTCAACTTCTTCCTGACCCCCTGGCTATTGTGCTAACGTCAGACTAGTTAGCAAATTTACCTGACTCGTCAATGCTGTTAGCTGTGATGTGAGCTTTTCAATTGGCTCATTATTGACGGGCTCGACTTTTTGGACACTTGCTACCCTCCTTGGCTGGTTTCTTTCATTTGGCCATTGATAACTTGTTCTAGCCATAGCATCCAGGATTGAGAATGCCATCCTCACTGACTTCTCCATCAAACTCCCACCTGCAGCTGCATCCACCTGATTTCTAGTGGGAGCAAGTAGACCATTGTAGAACTTGCACACTTGCTGCTTCTAGTAAACCCATGTTGAGGGCAACCCCGGATAAGATCCCGGAATCGCTCCCAAGTTTCTCCGAATGGCTCTTGGTCCAATTGCTTGAACTAGTTGATCTGATTCTGCAGGTCGAGCATCTTGCTCGGTGGAAAATACTTCAACAGAAAAGAAGTACTCAAGTCGTCCCAATCTCTGATATCTTCCAGCGAATTAAACCACTGTAGTGCTCTGTCCTTCAGTGAGAAAGGGAACAATCTCATCTTGACCTGCTCGTGCGGCACATGATTTATCTTAATTGTGTCCGCCAGTCTGCGAAACTTGATCAGATGCACATTTGGATCCTCCAAATCACTGCCCCCATACTGGTTTTGCTGCACTATGTTGATTAGTGCAGGCTTCAACTCGAAACTGTTGGCATTGAGTGGTGGAGGTTGTACTCCTCCTGCCTGCTGATTTGGACTGGGCTTCAAGCAGTCACTAATAGGAGTGTCATCTTCATCGCCTGCAGCTGGTTCTATCTGAATTGGGTCGTGTTGTTGTTGCAGCTGTGGTCCTTGTGGAGGTAGTTGCTGTTGTATATTAGTGACTCGATCATCCAAGCGTGCCAGAGCTGTCAGTACTCTTTTAAGAGCGTCATCCGGATTCGGATGCTGTGGTGGGTTCTCCATCTCAGACGCAAAATTGCTTCTAGTTCGGTGTCTACGAGCTGTCGCTTCAATTTTTGGATCGAAAGGAAGAAGAGTTTCTTTCCCTTTTGATCTGGTGTGCATGCGAAGCCTGAAAACACCAAAAACAAGAACTACCGCGTAATACAAAAAATTAACCCAAAAATAAAAACGAAAATTAAAATTAAAATTACGAAAAAAATAAAATCTAGTCTAGTTTCCTCCTATTTTTCAAGATAAAAACTAAGCGCTAAATCCTATTCCCTGGCAACGGTGCCAAAAACTTGACACGTCGGTTTCTAACCTAGTGTTCCGCAAGTGTACGGATGTAGGTATAGTAACGATTATCAATGTCGATCCCACAAGGAATAGTTTTAGGTAGTTCGATACCTCAATACTCTAGGAATGTCCTAACTAGATACTAAATTGCAAAGGTTGATTTTACTAATTAAAGTACTCAATTAAATATAACTTCAAACTTAGGAAACAAAAAGAACTAACAATCAATGAGAAAAAAGTATCCTAGGGCTTCGATTTCAGGATATTACTCCAATATTGAATATGATTAACCTATAAATTTACCAATTCTAGTGTTTATTAAGCGGCACGACAATAATCTAATCCTTCTCTCGAAGCGATTAAACCGTTGATTAATTAAGCTAATTACCCGCTCGAGTTGATTAAACCTAATAACTCCCAAACGACCCTAAGCCACGGCCTACACAGTCATAGACAACTGCGCTCTATTTTCTAAGTCTGATAACAATTCCCTCCTCTCGAAGCGGAATTGCTAAACTAAATTACTAAATCTAGGTGATCAAACTAAACTCAGTTATAAGCACAAACATAGAGATAAGCACGTAAAGAACGGAATCAATAAATCAAACCATAAATCAAAATATTGTCATAATAATCCCTACTCTCTAACCCTAGGACACGAATAGCTTAGCTACTCATGCCTAGGCTCAATCCAATACAATATTTAAGACAAAACATCATAAAGAACTAAAACTAGGAAAAATTGTTAAACCCGAGTAAATCGTCCCGTTGATCGAATCTTCGTTGTCGTCCAAGTCGTCTCGTGCCTTAAACTCAGATAGTATGTGTGTTGTCCTCTTTGAAGAAGCACTTGAATCCTTTTTATAGAGTTAGATAAGCCCAATTGAATTAGGAAATCAAATCCTCACTTAAAACAAGATTTTAAACAACGACGAGCCTTTTGACACTGCCGTGTTGCTTAAATGACACGGCCGTGTTGCTTTGCAAAACTCCAATTTCCAGCAACAACTTGACACGGCCGTGTTGCTTTGTGACACGGCCGTGTTGCTTATGTGACACGGCCGCGTCGGTTCTTGCTCCGTTTTGCTCCTGGACCGGTTCAGACCGGTTCTTGGACGGTTCAGACCGGTTCTCACTGATTTCCACTATTTTGGGCCGATTTTCACTCTCTTTCAACTTGTTTTCTTGTCCGGTAGTCGTAAATCACAACTTTTTAGCCTGAAAATGCTCAAAATACCTTAAAACAAGTCGAGTACGTTAATTGGTCACTTATATCATATTCCATACAATTTCTAACCATTTATGCACATAATTCCTATAAAATAGTATCATACATTGACCTAATTACATGCATAATTAACGTGCAGCAAATGCTCATGTAATTCTCAGTTTACCAAACATTAAAATTGAGCAGCTGTTGAAAGTACACTCAAATTCCAAACACACATGTGGTGTTTCTTTCCTTTTTATCTTTTAATCGTCAATTTAATGATCATTCAGTGGTGTTTCTTTGAAGGTTTACTTAATAAATTATCAACCTTTTTAAGATTTCAATTTTAATAATTAGTTGAGATCCTTTTCAAAATTGAAATACCGCTATTGTTTGAGATATTCCTCGGCATAATTATTTGTGTTATAAGATAATTTTGCAATAATGATATTGATTAAAAATACGTCGGTCTTTATCGAGATTTGACATTCTTAATAAAATTTCCAATTGCATTATTGCACTTTGCGATGTACAGTTATAATCTTTTGCAAAAGGATCAAAGTGAAGTTATCTTATTTAATGAAGGCATCACTTGTTAGATGATTGTGGATGCATAATATGAATTCTACTATGTTGATTTTGTTGTTCCAACATATTTTGGCAACATATCATGATTGGTTGTTGTATGTATTCTGATGTGTGCTTTTCATGACTTTAAGGGTAATAAGCAGTGTCTTTTTTTTTTTTTAGCAAATCACAAATCTTATACCATTAACACAAGTCTTTAAGTAAAATATTCTGAAGCTAAAGAGGAATATCGGAATCCATCCAAACAAGCAGATTGGTCGATGAAAAAGAAAATTGTGCTGAACTATGTGCAACTGAATTACATAAACAATTCATATGTTGCACCGAAATCCCATTCAAAAGAGAGCTAATCTCCTCCACAATCACTCCACAATGATCAAAACAATTCATTTGCCCTGTGACTGCATCAACAACAGGCAAAGAATCCGAAAACACCTAAAAATCTTTAAATCCACTATCCACACAAGTGCTAATTCCAAACTTTAATGCCTCCAATTTCGTCGCTTTCACTGACATAGGTCTCCTTATTGAAGCACAAGCTGTCACAACCGTCTGTCCTTCATAATCACGCATCACACATCCAACTCCATACCTCCCCTTACAATCATCATATGAAGCATCAACATCTAAATGATAAAAGCCCCTCAAAGGGGTTTGCCATCTAACAACACCCATAGACACCGACCGATGGACACCCACGGCCAGTGCATCCTTCGCCTGATCAAATTGATACAAGTATGTCTCAACCTCACTCCAGTTGGGACACTTCCAAACTTTCTCCTCCGAATGCAAAAACATACAAATAGGTCGCGACAATTTCCATAATTCCACCATAAATATTCAAAATATATTTTCACCAAAAATATCAACAATCACAAAACAATAATCTGCAAATGTAGCACCTCTCCTTTGTTTCAACGAAATCCAAAAACAACTACCTTTCCAAAAGGGTTTAACCATCGCACAAAAGAAAAAGTCATGCATAGTAGAGCCCTCCAAAAAACCACAAACTTGCAAGACGGATCCCAACCTCTATGAAGCTCAATAAAATGTGCCACAGATGCACCCGATGTCGCCAACCGCGACATAATACGACCAGACACCAACCCAGGTACCCATTTATTCCGAAAAGGTTTAATATCCTTACCATTACCCACTCTCCACATTAACCCCGTATCCAATATGTATCTACTCCAACACAGTTACCTCCAAATATATGAAGGGTTAGATCCCACCTCAGCCTCCATAATATCTGCATGCCTAAAATATCGTCCCTTAAACAAATGCGCCACCAAAGAAGAAGGGTTCACAATCATTCTCCATACCTACTTAGCCAACAGGGCCCAATTAAAAGCCACAAAATCCCGAAAACCAAGCCCCCCTCCTCTTTCGATCTACATAACTTCGCCCACAAAGCCCAAGGCATCTCCTTACTCTCCGAGCTCGAACCTCACCAAAAATTAGTACAATGATGTTCCAATTGACGACAAATTGAACCCGGGATGCGAAAGCACGACATCACGTAAGTAGGGATAGATTGAAGCACGGATTTAATCAAGACCTCCTTACCACCTATTGAAAACATCTCCCCCCCCCCCCCCCCCCGCGTCAACTTTCTTCAACAATCTCTCCCTTAAAAAACGAAATTGTAATTTTTTCTCTCAACGAAAAAGTAGGCAAACCCAAACACAATTCATGGCCTTTTACCACAAAATTGCTAAACAATACTTAATAACCTCAACAATCAAAGCACTTTAGGACTAAAAGTAATTGCGGATTTATCATAATTGATTACCTGACCCGAAGCTTTTTCATACTGTTGAAGACACTGATGTACTTGAACCCCATTATCCTTTGTTGCCCGAAAAGCAGAAGACTATCATCTGCAAAGAATAAATGCGAGATTGTAGGACATGATGGGGCAATCTTCACTCCATGAAAGAGGCCTCTTTCTTGAGCAACCCTTGAAACCATTGATAAACCTTGAGAACATATTGCAAAAAGCAAAGGAGACAAAGGATAACCTTGCCGTAGACCACGAGAGGAAACCACCCGACCAACCACCGAGCCATTGAGGATAAAAGTATAAGATACCAAAGAAATGTACCTCCTAACCAACTGCACAACCGTCTGAGGAAATCCAAGCCGAATCATAAGCTCACAAAGGAAAATCCACTCCACCCTGTCATAAGCCTTACTCATATCCAATTTCAACGCACACAATAACCCGATCGCAGACTCTTATTACACCTAATCCAGTGCTTACATTCAAACCCAATCAATACATTATCAGTAATAAATCAACCCAGTACTAAAGCACTATGCTGCTGATCCACCACCCTATCCATAAAAGGGCCAAGACGATTAGAAATCACCCTAGACACAATCTTCGCCACGTATTACACAGACTGATCGGCCTGAAATCCTTCAACGTGCGTGGCTTCTTGACCTTAGGGATAAGAGTTACTAAATTCTGATTCCACTTAGATAAATCCGCACCATCATTCAGAATACTTAGCACCTCCTGTACTACTTCTTCACCAGAAAAATCCCAAGTCTTCTGAAAGAAAAGAGCCGTAAAACCATCAAATCCCAAAGCCTTTGAAAGATGCATATCAAACAAAGCAGTCCGAACTTCCTCCGCTGTATAAGTAGATATGAAAGACTCCCCCATAACAGTAGAAACTCGTGGTTCCACCTCCTGCAGAACATCATAGATGTCCTCCTCCAAAGGATTTGAAGAAGTAAAAAGATCCTCATAATACTTCACTATAATATCCATCATTAGAGGCAGCGTAGTGCACCAAACCCCATGACTATTAACTAAACCCGCAATAGTATTACGTGGCCTTCTCTTCGAAGCAGAACCATGAAAAAAATGAGTAAAACCCCTTCCCCTTGTGCCGTCCAATCTACCCTGGATCTTTGCTGCCAATACAGATCTTCCTTCATAAACAACCCGCCACCTTCTTTTGTAAATCCTTTACCCTACCAGAGTCGACCCCATTAGGTCCGAGACGAAGTGCTAGATCGAGTTGTCGGTGTGTTAATGCGATCGATCTCTTAGGGTCACCAAATCGATGCGAAGCCCAATTACGCAAAAAAAACCTACATAGCCAACAATTTCCTAAGCAAAGAACCATCACACCGCACCATGTCCAAAATCCCTTCAGTATATCCAAAAAATCCGGCTCCACCAACCAAGAATGCTCAAAGAAAAACTGGGGCTGGTGTCTAATCACAGCATTTGAATCAACAACATTAAAGGATAAGCAAATCGGACGATGATCTGAATCATAAAAATCCAAATTATGTACTTTTGTCAAAGGAAATAAGCACCACCAAGCATAAGAAACTACATATCGAAATTCCCTGTCTTCGTTGATTATACCAAGTAAAAAATTCCCCATCACACCCCAAATCTCGCAAACCAATCTCATTTAACACAGACTGAAATGAATTCATCTGTGACACAGCACGAAAAGCCCCTCCCCCCCCCCCCTAAACTTCTCAGAATCATACAAAATCTCATTAAAGTTTTCCCCAATTAGCCAAGGTAATTGTTGCAACTCAACTAACCACTTAAACACCGTAAAAAATTCCAAGACTGAGAATGTAAATGCGTAATATAAAAGCCAGTAAACCCCCAATATTTAGATAAATAAAACATACGATAATCAATATGACCCTTAGACTAGGACAACACATCAACCTCAACACAATTCTTCCAGAGCATGACAAGACCCCCACTATGACCATCTGATGGCACACAATACATATGATCAAAATGTAACATCGAACAATATCTAGAATAAATAATCAAAGACAACTTGGACTCACTAATAAACAAGAAATATGGGTTTTTATCGGCAACCAGCTACCGAAGATTACAGAATGCGTCGCGATTTCCTAATCCCCACCACCGGACCATGAAACTCTGAATCAAGTTGCACCATCAAATACAGCCACTTCTCAGACCCACCAACATCATCAGCGTCATCAATCTCCCTTTTCTTCCCAACACGCTGCCTAGAGCCACTATCAACCACGCATCCCACCTTTCGTTTGGCAGATACGCCTCACGGATGACCCCTGTGCACAGACCCACGTCTTCTAGTTGTTGTCCCACCAAGTCCAATGAGGATTCTGTCCAATACCTCCCCAACAGGCACCACACCTCGACTAGAATCACCATAATTCCCTACATGCAACTACTTCCCTTGACCTAAATGCAATGTAATAGCAACTGAACCAAGCACAACAACCTTCGACCCCCCAGAAGCAGCTGCTGCACCAAACTGAAAAATCATCCGTAACCCCCCACTATCGGTATTAGAGGCAATTGTTGAGTGCCTAGCTTAGATCCACTCGTCACCGCCTGACCCATCACCCCCTCTGTTGCACCATGCACATGCACACTTCCTCCACTATCTTGCGAATCCAATCCCCCAGCCTGTCTATGGTCAGCATAACCCTCTGTTTCATAATCTAACCCCCTATTCCCAGTAGCTCCTACTAAACCATGAACCGTGCCTACCGTCGATAACCCATGTTTGTCCGCACATAACCATGGTCCATACAACCGCACAGTATCTCGCCTCCTCCCCCCATCTGACCCTCCAAATAAACCCGACAATCACCTTCGATATGATCGAACATACCGCAAATATAACAGAATTGAGAAATCTTCTCATACCTACATAAATGATGTCTTGAACCCCTTGAACTGAGATCATCGTGCCCCGACATAAGGGCTTTGTAATGTCAATCATCACCCTTATACGCAAAAATTTGCCAAGCACACGTGGTACATCAATATCCAAAACATGGCCAAGCTTATTCCTGATCGCTCGTCCGACCGCCTCATTCATGTGTCTGAACTGCAAGCCGTGAATCTGAATCCAAAAGGAAACCTCCCGAACAATCAAAGTTTCAGGTTTGAGATTGCCACTCAATTGCGCTATCCCCATCAAAGCCCCATTAAAGTTCCAGGGTTGATTCCGTAGAATCCCACGACACTCGCCGGCATCACCAAAGTGGAATACGACATGTCATTACCCACAAACGACACCTCCAGGGTATAATCCGTTTCAACGCATAGCACAAATCTCGTAAACCTATCGACCACTTCATCACAAAACGACCATACACACACTGGTCCGTCACGGTACACCTCCCCCCTATTTTCCCTCCCCGAACATCAACAACAACCTCAGATGCCTCCATTTCTGACAGACGAAGAGAGCCCCATATGTGATATAGCGAAGATAAAAAAAATCCTAAAATTTCATTTATAATTCAGGAAAATAATAAAAAAATTAGAAAGTTTATTTAAATCCAGAAAATAAAAATAAAAAATCTGAAATTAATTTAAAATCTTTAAAAATTCTGGGGACGTATATCCAACCATCCCTCAGGCAACTCTCCACTGCTAATAAATAAATAAATAAATAAATAAATAAAAACGAAGCCGAATCATGCCTGATTCACCAGGTCTTTCGTGGCGATAAATGTGCCATGAAAACAGTATGGAACTCAAGAAGGAAGCTTCATCGGAGCTTCTAGCTTCATCGTCCTCGTATTCACGATTTCAAGTTTTGATTTTCAATTCTTATTGTCGTGAACAAATGCAAGAATATTCTTCATCCGTAGCATTAGCGTTCGGAAGAAGCAGCGAAAAATTATTTATTTCGTCAGTGAATAACTCTACTTTTGCAAAACTGAAGACTTTCAGTCATGGCTCTACAATCGGTAAGAACGTGTATTGCGTCTTTCTTCCAAATTTATGATGCACTATTTATATCCTAGTGTTACCGCAAGCGTACAGTGCTATTGTAGCTAGTGATATCAGTCAAGTTCGATCCCACAGAGACTGGTTGTAATGTGTAGTTCAGTACTCCGGCTATGTTAAGACTATCCTAACTAGATTCTAGGTTGGTGAAGATTTTGGTAAACCTAAAACTATAACTAAAACGCATAAAAGAACTAATAAATTGAAGAATTAATTGGAAAGCAGATAATCAAGTAAACAAGGTAGATTTCGATGGATAAAGATGTATTCTAGGGCGTAGATTTCAACTATGAACTCCTATGCAAGATTAACCTAAAACTCTAGACTTTTAAACCGATTATGTTGTTTATTAGGCGGCACTACTCTAAATTAACCCTCCTCTTGAAGCGGCTAACTCGTAGATCAATTAAGAATAGCCACCTTCTCGAGTCGACCAAACCTAAAAGACTCATAAGGGTCCCCTAAGTCAATGTCTACGCAATCATAGCCAATTACGTTGTATGCTTGTACGCCTATTAACAACTACCTCCTCTTAGAGTGAATTTGTTAAGCTATTAGAATTGCTAAATTGACCAGATTAAGCAGTTCATAAATAAGCACGAAGCACATAGATAAACAAATATAAACTTGGAGTCTAGAATTAAAGATAAAATCAAAACATAGGTATTCACAATCTACTCTCCAACCCTAGAACACAATATGTGTTTAGCTACTCATAATCAATGTCAAAAATCAAATACATCCATAGACAAACATATTTGAATAATTAACTAAGGAAAATGAACAACAAAACCCCGATTCTTTTCTTCGATCGTCGTCTCGTCACGTCCTTGCTCTCGATCCTCGCCTCCAAGTGTTTCCGTATGTTAAAGTATGAGATAATCTATTTTTTTGGACTTGGAGAGGCTATATATATATATATATATATATATATATATATATATATAATCGGGCCGAAAATAGGTCAAAAACGCGTACAAAACACGTAACCACCATTAATGGATGTGACAGCGCAAGGTTTCGACGCGGCCGCGCGTCGGATGGCCAGGCGAGTTTTTTAGCTCTGACTTCTAAGCTATTATTTAGGGTTTTCGGGTCATTTTTGGGTTTTGTCTCTTTGTGGAAAAGTTGTAGCCTTTTGAATTAGCTTTCCAACGCCCCCATTTTCACCTTAATTGGGGTTGTAGATCTCAATGTATGTCTAAAATATATACTAGTGGTGTGTCAAGCTGACAGAAAACTTCACTTGCGGGAAGCTTTTAGACACGACTGGGACCATATTGACGTGATCGCATTGGTTAGGCAGCGAATTTTTCACTTTCTAAGTCAATTTTGACGCGGCCGCATCCATGCTTTTGCTCTTTTAACTCCATTTTTTGTCCCTTTTTTAACCTATTTGACTCATTTTTCTCCAAACTTCATCCAAGTAGAATAAGATAACCTAATTAACTCCAAAACAAGTCAAACATGTTAAAATATAACAAATATAAAAAATTCTTGACCTAATATGAATGTAAATGTCATAAAATATATACTTAAATCGACCTAAATACATGCATAAATTACGTGTATCAATTTATTTAAATTTCAACAATTGTTAATAAACTACAACAATTGTTAGGAATTCATATACTCCCTCCGTCCCAAGCTAATTGTCCTATCTTGGCCTGGCACGGAGACTAAGAAAAAGCAGATTTTGTGGAATCTTTGACTTTTTCAAAGGTGGAGATTGAATGTGGAGATTTTGATGGTGGAGATTGTGGGAGAATTTACCTTTTATGGGGTAGAACAATTAGGTTGGGACAAACAAATAAGGCAAGTAGGGCAATTAGGCCGGGATGAAGGGAGTACTTATTATGTTCGGGATTATCATAAATTGATCGAGAAAAATTCATTTTTGATTCTGTATGTTAGAGCGTGTCTAGAAAAAATCTTGTATATATGTTCCTAAATTCCAACTTTAGTCTACTAAAATGTCTAATTTAAGGAAGCTAGATATTGGTGGCCAACAATTATACTGGAACCTATCACGTGCGTCGCATGTGTCCCAATAAATTGAGAATTTTCGGTCAATTAACTAACGTGACAATTATGATTTCAAATGTACATGCCAAGTAATTAAGGGAATTATTGGACAGGGATGTAGTGGAATGTGCCCCGTCGGCTGTGGCACGTCCTGGGATGGTACATCCACTTAAATAGTGAAAATGTATTTTTGTTTAAAGGGATGTGTAGGATAGGATGTGTACTGTAGATGTCACATCAGTAGGTTTTAGGGTGGTTGATAGTATTAAAATATTGTGATAGGTGATGAAGGTAATTATTGATTGATTGGGAAATGTGATAACTTTATAGGGGGGGATGTGGGTGGATGAGCCACATCCGCCTGAAGTGAAATTGTTTACGGATCGACCATCCCACATCCGGATGTGTCCATCCCTGTCAAATAACCCCTAAGTCAACAAACCAAAAAAATATATATATACAGAACCTAAATCCACATTAGCATTTGAATTTCTGGAGGAAAATAACTCGTTTTGAGGTGTTGATTTAAGTATTTGGCATGTACAACTGGAATCATAACCATCACGTTAACTATATGATCGAAAATCCTCAATTTATTGGGTCACATGCGGCACACGTGCAAATTCCCGCACATTTAGTGACCATCGATGTCTAGTGTCCTTAAATTGGACATTTTTCAAAGTATAATGGACTAAATTAAAATTTTGAAACATACATAATTTGTTTCTAAATAAGTTCTAACATATAAGAATAAAAATGAATTTATCCCTTAATTAATTTAAGCAGAAAAATAAAAATAAAAATCAAATTAATCAAATATTTTTTATTAATAGATGTAAAATGCTTAGCGAAAAGTATAGCTAAACGTAAGTTAAATAATAAAAATAGAAAAACAATAGTTTGTATTACTATTCCCTAAACTCAACTCTAGATCTAATCATTCTAATTAAGCCTAACTGAAAATTTGCTCCCGTTCTCAAATCCAGAAGTTTACTTTAATAATTTATTTTCATCTTTCCTTTTCACAATCTATCTCCAGAAAACCCTGTTATTACTAAAGGCGAATATTCAGACGCTCCGGCTCGATCCGATTCAGTTTATCGAGCCAACGTTATATGTTGTATTGAGTCAAAGCTGAGCTAAAAAATTATTGGGACAAAAATTAGTGAGAAAAATTCAGTCCACCTCCTTAAAATATATTATAATTTTTGGGAAGGTCCACGGTTCGTCGGGTTTGTTTGGCCAAATGATACTTCGAATCAAAAGTCCTATAATCCGACTTATTTAAAATGTCGAACGAGCTGGCACTACAACAATATGTCTTTTGTATTACATTTTTTGACACCACAATTGTTGCCACTAATAATAAGTTATTTGTGATCACTTATTGTCACAAATCTCTTTACAAATTATTTGGGATAATTTTAAGACTACTTTTAGAGACAACTAGTTGTTGCAAAAAATATTTGAGACGCATTTGAGACCATTTTTGTTGTAAAAAATATATTATTTGCGTCCGAAGTATTTAAATAACAATAAAGTCGTGACAAATACTCTTTATTTAATACCATTTCACTTAATTTGTGACAAATACTCATTATTTGAGATAATTTGTTGTGGCTTCAAAAACCCTTTTTTTTTTTATAATATGGCTTGGTCCGTTGAATCGTGCTGATTTTACCGGCTCTAGTTATCCCCTCCCTCCACGTCTCTCTCCCCCACATGTTACAGTATAGGATATACATACTATCAAACTCCACTCCCATAGTGGAACCATGGGTCGGCACATGACATAATTATAAATTTGGTGACTATTTTTCACACGGAGAGACATCCATCGATACATTCCACTGCATGCCATACTCTTCTTTTCTTTCTTTTGGACCCCCATTTTGCTTCATTCACACTTCACCGTTTATTGCCCAATATTAACGAATCAATATGTGTTATCCCCAATATTGTAAAATGGCTAGGCGCTGATCGGACGGTAAATAAGAACCTATTACTTTGTCGGAGTCTAAATGAGATAAAGCGAGACATAGATGTGGCTAGACATACTGAAATTTTGATTGAATTGATTGAAGTGTTAGCATGTGAGTTTTTTCACATTTATATATTGAAAGAGGAGAAATCATCTTATCAAGCAAGTAAATCATGCTATCACCAATTGATTTTAGAATGACAGTTCGTTATGTGAATAAAGATCTCTCCGTTACATATCAAACGTTTTAATGTGCACAACGCTTTTGGCAGAGTTAGTCGCGCATTTTTGTTAGAAAGGTTATTCCCACTATTACTTTTTGATTCCTTAATCCTTTTGGCAATATTCATTTACCAACCTTAGCAGCTACACCTATAAATAGGCCTACATTCCTAAGTTGGCATTGCTCATACACATCTCCAAAACTGTACTAGATAACCAAATTAAGGAAATATTTATTAGTGGTGGGAGTGAAAGAGAGAATGGATAGGTTGAAGTCATGTGCTGTTATTGCTTTGCTTGTCATATCAACATTCGCAAGGGTTTCTGAAAGCCGAGTTGCAAGAAAGGACCTCGGCTTGGACTTAGGCGGCTTGGGCGGCTTAGGAGTCGGCGTGGGTGCAGGGATTGGCATTGGTCTAGGAGGTGGCGGGAGTGGCTCCGGAGCTGGGGCAGGGTCGGGTTCTGGCTCCGGCGGGGGTGGAAGCTCCAGCTCTAGTTCCAGCTCGAGTTCAAGCTCTTCGAGTTCACGTGGTGGTGGTGGTGGTGCAGGCTCAGAAGCCGGCTCGTCCGCAGGATCCTTTGCTGGATCACGCGCCGGATCAGGCTCAGGTGGTTCCGGCTCAGAAGCTGGCTCGTCTGCTGGGTCTCGGGCCGGTTCACGAGCTGGATCCGGAGGCCGTGGATAAATTAGCTAGGGTCTTGTTTGTTGTCCATGCAATTAAATCCACATGCTGGTATAAATGGACCATGAAATAATTATGTCATAATTAAGTAGTGTGTGTTTGTGTGTGTAAAATAAGAAACAATAAGTAATCATGTACTATTGGTTATGATAGTTTTAATTAGGCAATATACATCTTGAAGTCCTTAAAGTATTGATGTTTGTTTTAAATATTCCTTAAAGTATCATTTTGTTTTAATTGGTCCTTAAAGTTCTAGTTTTTTTATTCAATTGGTCCCCTGAAGTATTTTTTATTTTAATTAGTCCCTTATGTTTTGGAATTATTTCAATTAGTCCTTAAACTATTACAAAAATATATTTAAGGTCCCTAGAAGAAAAAAATACATAAAATATGTGAAATCACCGATTTAATTCAAAATGATATTGTAGCATATCTTTTATTAAATAAATGTTTTGTAATTTATCATTCTGATGCTTTCCCCCTGAAACGAAGGTGAATTATACTAAAATATCGATTTGAATAAAACTCCAAGATTATATTTTTTCAAGAATTTCATCCAAACTTTGAGAAAATACTTTGTGCTACTTTATTTTAGTTAGAAACGTGCTAATTTGATCCAGATATTTTGAACTCTAACTATATTGAATTTAAAGTAAAATTGAACATTATCAACGAAATAACTTTAATTTTTTTTAAATATTGTAAAGACCTTCAAACATAAAATTTCAAAGTCCTTTCGTTAATAATGTTCAGTTTTACATTAAATTCAAGATAGATAGAGTTCAAAATATATCAACTAAATTATCACTAAAATTAAAGTACCACAAAGTATTTCTCAAAGTTTGGATAAAATTATTGAGAAATTATAATCTCGAACTTTTGTTCAAATCCTATTATAGTATAATTCACCTCGTTTGATGGTAAAAGTATCATAAACAAATAACACAATATTTATTTAATAAAAGATATGTTATAATATTATTTTGAATTAAATCGACGATTTCACATATTTTATGTATCTTTTTTTCTTTTAGGGGGCCTTTAGATAGAATTTCGTAATAGTTTAAGGATCAATTGAAATGATTGTAAAACATAAGGGACCAATTGAAACAAAAAATACTTCAGGGACTAATTGATTTAAAAATTTATAACTTCAAGGACCAATTAAAACAAAATGATACTTTAAGGACCATTTAAAACAAACATTAATACTTTAAGGACCTTAAGATGTATAATGCCTTTTAATTATATTAAGAGGTTGATGGAATTATCGTTTAAGATATAATGATGTACTATTGGTCATTTGTTTTGACTAGTGACCAAAATGACGCATTTAAGTGTGGTCTGAGATGATGATTAAATATCAATTTATTTTACTGTAATTAGTAGTAACAAATAAGGTTAATGGCATGTAAATAAATCACCAACTTTATGTTGATTGTTATATCTATAGAATTTTAGAAATATTTTATCCATTAGCAAATTGGATCATCGGACTTCCATCACCAATGTGAGTCTCATTATGGGGTTGGAGTCCTTAATAACGTGAAAATAACTCCACAGCAAAAAAAAAAACACCCGCACAAAGAAATAAAATAAATAAATAAATAAATCTCACTGAATCAATACTGCCTCGTTTAGTTATTATTAACCAATTAAAATTTTGAGTTTTTCATTTCGGATGAATATTTCAATTGGAGCTATTTTTTGTTTAATATCCAATTGATTTAGATATAAACTTTTCCACACAAAAAATCTAATAATCATTTAATAAAATCCAAAATAAAATCTAAGTATTTTTTACAAATTTGAAAACTATCTTACAATAAATAAAAGTGGAACCCTCTAAATCATGAAAGTTTTTCATTTTCCCGCTCATTTTCAGTTTCTAAAAATAAATTTTGGGTTTTAATCTATACTATATAATATAACAAAATCCGCCAAGAATAGTAATATCAACATTTTCCCGCCCAAAACAACACTGCTAATTCTAGAAACTTTAATATTAGCTGCATTAATTGGTTAAGCCTTATATATAGTATAATTGGCTGCATTAATTGATATTATCTTATATATGTTAAAACATTCAAACCATTTAATTCCCGAATTGCATTTAACGTTGGTAATAAGTTATAATTGATTTACACAAATCTCGCAACATAACCTTTTCAACTCAAACTCAAGGCAGTATATCATATTATAATTTCCAAAGATTGTGATTGATAAGTATTCATATTCTGGGATCGGTAATGAAGCCCAATTGATTTTTCTCCAGGAGGTGTTTTTCTCCAGGAACCATTGTATTTCAATATGTGTAGTTTTGAGTGTCAAAGTTTAATAATAAACCTCTTGGTAGTAAAAAATGAATCCTCAAAAATATCATAAGTAGCTAAGAACAAAACAATTAAAAATATATAACTGAATGTTTCTTGCTCTTGAATTCTTGAACTCTTCCTTGAATCCCTTGCTTGACACTCCAAATTATGACAGAAGATGTATAAAATTTTATCTTTAGGTCCCCATTTATAGTTGGAGAATTAAAATATGAGTTGAAGGGTGAAAATCCTCAAAAAATTAGGAAAAAGTGCATGTAAGACTCGACTCATATCGCATGGGCCGTGTAATGGGCTGGGTGACCCAAAGCTGCATTCTTCTCCAACTTCAACCGCATATTGCAATTCCAACCCCAATCATCAACATGACTTCTTTGGAAGGATGCTAGAGATATTCATACATTAAGAAAAATAAATATCCATTCTAATATATATTTTAGTCTTTAATACTTTTCACTGTACTCTTTTTCCGTTAACATATAATTTTTCATATCTTATTATTTATTGATTGTAATATTTTATTATATTAAAATTATATAAAAATATAAAAGAATATTAATTTATTCATTTGCACTTACAAACCGTGCATCGCACGGGAATACTACTAGTTGATTTAGGTAATTGCACTAATTTATGGGAAAATTTTGTTCCCATAAAATTTTGTTTATGTTTTTGTTTCAATGCCAGTAATTACAATGATTTATGGGAAGATCTGTTGTTATAAAATTATATTATTTTGATACATTTAATTACGTAAATCCATCACATAAAAAGTAAAAATATAAAATAAAAATTAAATTACATAATACAAGTATGGACTGATTTTTAAAATGTTTCATATAATTTGCAAATATCATTATCCCTTCCATATTCGTCCACACAAAGTCAACATAAAAATCAATATCTATAATAATTAATAAATAATAGATAATATGGTTATATTTGAATACTTTGTGAAATGAATGGAGTATAAAATATTAAATTTGAAATAAATAATTATTTGTTGGTTGATCATTGGGGTTGAATTTGAATAGTTATTGTTGGTCAAATCATTTGTATGTATTTAGGATGCAAATAAAACTAAATAAATTAATTTTGGACAAAATAAAAAGTTATTGTCTTCTTTGTTTAAAACATTTAAATTATTCAATTTATTTTAGTATATTAGTTTATTCAATTCTCTTATAAATAAATATATTTTAAATCATGCATCGCACGATGGGGTAGTTCTAGTTAGACAAGAAACGGTTACCTAATTGAGAATAATCTAAAAAGCATGAGAATTACGAAATAGATCTTAAAATATTTAATATAAAAAATTAAAAAAGATGTTAAAAACATAAAAAAATATTATAAGGTTCCAAAATTTTGTATTTAGTTTTTAATATTGATATTTAATTTCCAAAATAATTACAAGTAATTTTTTAGTGTTAATTCACAATTTATGAAAGTTATTTTTACAAAAGAATTTAGATTGTTAAAAGACTGTATTACGTTCCTTTGAATTCTAAATTTTATTTAAAATATGCTATTTATATATATATTGGAGTTTGATGAACCAATTTGCGAGGAATATTAAATTAGAATTTTTTTTTTCTTTTTGTAAAATGGTATATTTTATTTTCTAAACAAAAAATCGAGGCAAAATTGATGAATAATATTTTTTCAATTATCCATATTGGAGGCCCATCCAAATGAACCAATTTGCGTAGAAGATTAAATTAGTGAAGTAACTTGCAAAATTTTATAATTAATTTTATAAACGAAAAATTGAGTAAAAGTTAGTGAATTATTTCGTAATTAACTCAAAAATAATTCGATAATAACAACTCCTGCAATTGTCATGTACGGAACCAACCACATTCAAATACTTTGAATACTACTGCTTGCAACGTGACGAAATAAACCACAAAGATCCAGAAATACACCAACACTCTAATTAATCAAATCATCATTGACATTATAGTCGCTAAAACGATAGTCAGGGAAGTCATATACATCCACAAATATACGAAACACCATCAAAATATAGTAGGAACTACATCCAATGTTTTTCGAGGTGTAAAAAGTTCACAGGGCGTGGAAGCAACACCAAACAAAAAATTCTTACTAAAGCACAAACCTAAGGAGAGAAAAAATTGCAAAGCAAATTAAATACATGACAAATATTATATTACAAAAATATTTTCTTTCTCCATAAAAGAATGGGAGAAAGAAGGGAAGAGTGTAGGCCTTCGGGATATATTTTTTACACCAGAATGATAACTAATTTGGGGCAGAGCCGCGGAGGTAGCAAGAGCAAGTCTCGTGCCAGCCTATTTCAAAGTACTTCACTTTCTAAGTCCTTGAGCATAAAATGTAGATTCATTTCTCACCAAAATAAACTTAAGAGATACTAAACCCCCCCCCCCCCCCCCTAAGTGTATCTTTTATTTATGGTAATAAAATTAATATATGATGTGGATGCGGATGGAGGTATTAATTAGCTAGATATTTTATACGGAAAAAGGGCCAAGATACCCTCCAACTTGTACCTTAACATGAACATTTTTTTTGTTTAATAAGACTCTTAAATTTTTAAATTAGGACAAATAGACCCCTTAACTCTTAAATTTAAAATAACACTTCTATCTAAATTAGAGGTAACAGTGTTTGTTATATCTAAGCAGAATTCTCTCTCAAGTTTTTGCCGAAGACTAGTTTTTCAGTTCGTTGATCGCCAAGGTTCC
This sequence comes from Ajuga chamaepitys, assembly GCA_958295605.1. Classification (NCBI taxonomy): domain Eukaryota; kingdom Viridiplantae; phylum Streptophyta; class Magnoliopsida; order Lamiales; family Lamiaceae; genus Ajuga; species Ajuga chamaepitys. Next base: position 8,022,904 of record OY282497.1, read on the forward strand.
GCAGGCTAGAGTATTCCATTCAGATGGGAAATGCAATCTGGAACAATGAAACACACACCGGAAATGAGCTCATCCCACCTCTCAGCCCTCCACTGACAGTGCAAAGCTTGTATGTGCCGTCGCCTAGGCTGCACGTTGTCGGTGTAACAGAAACAAGAATATGAGTAACTCTGGCGAAGACCTGGAAGCTTCTTTTCGCAAATCCGGTTGTGTTCTGCGCCATTGTCGAAAGGTGGTTGGAGAGTGTCGAAAATCAAGGAAAAAAACTCAAATAGTCCCATAACTTTTTACTTTTCCAGATTTAATCCCACAATTTTTTTTATTTTTTTCAATTTAGTCTCACATCTCTTTCAATTGCTCAATTTTTATCAACTGGCCGGTAAAGGTCATGTGCCGCTATCAATTTAGGGATTCCGGTAACGTATGACACGTGCCGCCGGAATTATGAGGTGAATTTTTTTTTCATATTTTATTAAATTGACACCTCAATAAATAAGTCAGCTAATGATTATAAAAAACTGAATTAAATTTAAAAATACACAAATGAAGGAAAAGAAAACACCCTTTCTAATCCTCTGAAAAATGAATCTGAATCTACATTCCTTCTTCATCTCGCGTTCGCGTTCTTCTCCAAGCAAAAAATAGGGTAATTTAAGTCGACCAAAATCCTTCGAAAATTAGGGTTGTCCTTTGGATTCTCCGAGCATTTCAAAATTAATGTTCGCATTAACAGGTTCTAGGATAGAGATCTCTATATTTGGCTACATTTAGTTGTTGGATATGTTTGGCCCCCTCAACTCGGTTTGCCAAACGTGAAACATAAGTAGCGACCTACCTGGGCCCCACTTGGTCTGCGTCTTGCCTCCGGCCGTCAACTCGTCTTATTGTATACTAGCCTGATCAATCACTTAATGTGTATTGTAAGAAATTTTTTAAGGTTAGTTCGTCTAATATATGAACGGTCATGTTGTTTATCGTGTATGAATCTCAAAGAATTTTGTAGAATTTTTATTTGTATTTTTTTCTTCTGAATTTTCCCGTATTTACGAGTAGGATTAGTTCATATTGTTGAGGATAGTCTGTATTTTTAGCAATTCATGTACAGTGCTTCTGAGACTTGTACAATTTGAGATTGATACAGTGCAAAAATTAGGGCTTCTTTACTTGGAGAAGAACGCGAATGCGAGATGAAGAAGAAGGAATGCAGATTCGTATTTACGAGTCAGGTCAGTCCATATGTTGAGGAACCTGTTTATTGATGCGTCATTTAATAAAAAATAAATATAAAAATTGCCTCATAATTCCGGCGACACATGTCATAAGTTGCCTAAATCCCCAAACTGTTGCCGGCACATGGGAGATACATGACTTTTTCCGACCAATTGGTCAAAATTAGATCAAAATTGAGCAATTAAAAGAGATGTATGTTGAATTAGAAAAATAATAAATTGTGGGATCAAATCCAGAAAAAGTAAAAAGTTATGAGACCATTTGACTTTTTTCCTCGAAAATTAGGAGGAATTTGCAGGGGAGCAATTCCAATTGTGGTGCTTGGAGTAAAAAAGACATGCTTGTTTTTGCTAGAAGAAAATTGGAGTTATTTACATCTTAGAAAGCTTTTGCAGTGATTTTTATTGTTCTCGGTATGAGATGTGTAATATAATATGAAATTGTATGAAATTCAACTTTTCTTTTAATTATCAGAGTACTATTAAAATACCGTTAACCCTAATTTAGATGAAAGCATTGATTTTTCTTAAGATTTAAAAGTTAAGGTGTCTATTTGTCCCAAATTAAAAGTTTAAGTGTTTTATTGGACAAAAATATTGTTCAGGTGTTAATTTGAACCTGGGGTATAAGTTGAAGTGTTTAATTGCCCCTTTTATCTATTTTATATTTATTAATTAAGGTATATTTTTTTTTATTTTAGTTTATTTATTAGGATAAATTTTTAATGTGTTACCTTGATTATGATATATTTTGATTTGTTTCTAATTTAGATTAGGATTAGTTTCGTAGCATCCAAGTATTTACAAGTGGTATTAGATAATTGATTTTGATTATAAAGAAAGGGTTTCCAATTATTCAGTGCTACCAGTATTCATTGTGAATAATAGTTTGTACTTGTGTGTTCCTTGTTCGTTTATATGCTTTCGCTGCGTAAGTTGGTATCCAGAGTCAAGGTAGTGATCTACAATGTACGTCATGTCTTTTGGACTTTTTGATGCCACTCCCGCAAAACACCAGCGTGCGAACAACATCACGCAAATTCACGAACAGATCGATGTGTTGGTAACAGTACTGCCCATAATGTAGAGACTGCAGTGCACTTTCTTGGATTTCTTGGCTAGCCATCATGTTGGCGAAGGGAGTTAAGGTTGCAAGGGGGTTGAGACGGGGCGTGGTAGATGTGGTTGTGGCAATAGCGCGCAAGACGCAATGCAACACTACTATAAATAAGACTTTTTGTCACTACAAAATGTAGTTACAAAAAATGGAGAGTAGTCGCAAAAATATTTTTAGTAACTAAATATCTAAATGTAGTTACTATAGGGTAGCCACTTATACTAAGATGCAAAAAGTTTTTTTGCAACTACTTTGTAGTTACTAATGTATTTGTAACTACAAGTAGTTGCAAAAGAGTTTGTCATATTGTAACAAATTTGGTTAAAATTGTATAAAATATTTTATGTAACTACTAATAGTTACAAAAGGAGTTATTTGTAGTAACCGCTCTTGTAGTTGGCAAATACCCTTTTTTTCTTATAGTGCAACCCCACGTTCCATTCGCCGTATTACATGAGTACGAAGGTCAGCTATTTTTATCAGGAATCCGCCAATTCCTTTTGCAGAAAAGTTATGGCGGTCCTCCAATTATTTATTCGGATATTTCCGAATAGGTCTTCGATGGTCCTAATATTTATGCTAATATTAGTCCTTTGTCCTCTGAGGAGTGTGTGGATCTCTTTCCAGTGGTCTGTTTTCTATGTTTATGATTGTCTACCTATTTATGATAAAGAAGACGAGGGTCTATCTGTGGTGGACCCTTTTGCAATTTTCCAACACTGTGATGATCACGTGGAGGTTACTTTTAGAAAATGTCGACCTTTAGCTTGTTTCCCTAGTGATATTTTGTTTCCAACTGAAGCTAATGTTCTTAGATGCTTGGTGACATCAATTTCTTTGGGAGTTGGTTATGTCTTTTTGCATAGGCTTTGGCAACACAGTGGAGGGCTATTTATGTTGGATCATTCAATCCTTCCGATTTTGTGTTTCGTGGCACCAAGAGTATTTCATATTTTATTGTCCCTCGCGCTTCTCCATGGTTGGTTGCTGGTGGACAAGGATTATTCCTCTTCAACATTTGGTTTTGTCTTGGGTGGCCTCCTCCGTCTACATTTCGATTCATGGGTGAATCGTCTCGATCCCGGAGACAATGATGGAGATACGTATGGAGATATCAATTAGTTAGATATTTTATATTTATTGATTAAGATATGTTTCTTATTTTAGTTTATTTATTAGGATAAGTTTTTGATTTGTTACCTTGATTATGATTCGTTTTCGATTTAGATTAGATTTAGTTTCGTAGCACCAAAGTATTTACTAGTATAAGTAGGGATCTTCTCTATAGTATTACATAATTGATTTTGATTATAAAGAAAACGGGATTTTTTTCCAATTATTTAGTGCTACCGGTATTCATTTTGAATCAACGATTTATATTTGTATTTGTTCGTTTATACGCTCTTGCTGCATCAATATATGAAATGGATAAGTAAACTTTCAACTGATATTTATGTTTCTCTTTAAAAAATTTAATTTTCTCCACTCTTATTTTTATATTATCTTTCTTTCTAATTATTAAGTGGTAGTATTAGAAGAAATACAGAAAAAAGGCTATGAAGACAAATATTTATAAACATTTCACAAAATTAAAAACTACAACTAAAAAAGGGAGGTGGTATATATATACTTTACCAATATACAAATATTAAAAATTATATATAACAAAAAGAAAAATGGTCTTTTGAAACAATAAAATATATCTCAAATAATAAATATTTGTCACAACTACATTAGTAGAGATACATGTCTTTACTAATTAGTCATCCCAATAATCCCATCGCAACTAATATATTTGAGACAAGAAAAGTCGTCTCAAATCACTATAACAAAAGAGGTCTTTTGTGTAACATTTTTTGAGACCACGATCGTAGCCACTTATTATAAGTTATTGTTGGCACAATATTTATATAAATTATTTGCGACCATTTTAAAACCACTTTTAGAGACAACTAGTTGTTGCAAAAAATATTTGAGGCGCATTTGAGACCACAATTTTGTCGTCACAAATATATTATTTGCATCCGAGCAGTTATTGAGATGACTAATGATGACATATTGTGTCTAACAATAAAGTTGTGATAAATACTCATAAGTTGTAATAATTACTCCCTCCGTCCCGGCCTAATTGGCCTACCTTCCGTTTTGTTTGTTCCAATCTAATTGATCCAGCCCATAAATGACAAATTTCTCTCACAATCTCCACCCTTAAAATCTACACCCTTAATCTCCACCTTTGAAAAAGTCAAGGATTCCACAAAATGTATTTCTTCTTAGTCTCTGTGCCTGGCCAAGGTAGGTCAATTAGGCCGGGACGGAGGGAGTACTTATTATTTGAAACCACTTTTTGTTGTCTCAAAAGAGCATTTTTTTTTTTTTAGTGAATGCATTTCAATTTTTTTTTTATTTTTGCAATAATTAGTTGTCCCTAGAAGTAATATGTAAATTATCTCAAATAATTTAAAGAGAGTTTTGTAATGATTTGTTGTAAAAATATATATTATTATTATTAGATACCACAAATATTATCTATAAAACTGTATAAAAAAAATTAATTGTTGTAGGATATGTTAATATATATACTTATATCTCTTACTAACAATGTCAAATGTGAAAGTCCATTTTGGCGATAGTGCGTGCAATGAAAAGAAAAATAACAAGATTTATGAGCTAATGATAATCTAATAATGATGGGTGGCAACATCTCAACCTCACAAAGATAATGGCCACCCTAATACTAGAGGACTCCAACGAGCTTTCCACTCTCCCTTTTTTATTTTACTCAGAAATGCCGCTTGAATTTTATTATTTCTCCATTATCTAACTATAAGTCTCATCGCACTCATATATTCTTTATGTTTATCACTACAAAAAGATAAATATGCACAAGTTCGACCAAGCTGCCCATTACCTTTTTCGGCACTTCATGCACAATATAGTAAACAAATTACTCGTATAATCAATGTGATAATAATCTTCTTTCCTCCACCAGATAGATTTCAATTCTAACTAGGGATGCATGATTTCCATCTATGGTTGGCTAAGTTTATTTAAATATATATAACTTGTTTTAAGATATTTTAAGATAGTAATTTTTGTTTATAAATTAATAAAGTGTTTTGATAAAAATATTTATAAGCTTGCAATTGAATGAACTGATGTAATAATGAATTTGGAGATTAATTTAAAATACTATCAAACACACATTTTGATTAGTGCATCAAGTGTGTGTGGTGCGTGTGAAAGAAATGTATGAAGTGTGTGTAGTTTGTCTGATGTGTGTGAAGAGTGTGTAATGTATTGGTGTATGTGAAATGTGTGAAGTGTGTGTGAAGTATGTGTATGTATATGTGAAATTTGAGTGTAACTATTAAAATTTTAAAAAATAAGATGAACTAGATATTTTTTGTCGGAGCTTGCATAAGCTCTAAGGGCTTATTTAACATTTTATAAGTTCATCTTATTTTGCCAAATACATTTCAAGAACTTGTGAGTTCTCAAACATCAGGTAATTAAGATGTTTTGAGGATCTTATGAGCTTGGGGAGATCTCTTGTGCACCAGTAAAATTCGTGCAATTCAGACCATGGGCCAAAATTTATTAGTATTTATATTTAAAGTATTATATGTTGTGGGTAAAAGTATTATGATGAACATATATCATGTTTCATTCTTAAAGGTATTACTTATTCTAGGTAAAAGTATCCAGAACAAATAATACATTTAAATATAAATTGTGATATATAATTTAAAGTACACTGTGTAACTGTTGCACGTGAGAATTTGCCTATAAACTTAGCAAAACATCATGTTCGCCTATGATTTTTAATTTGGGAATCTCTCTACTCATTTTACTTTTCCGTCTTAGCTTTTAAGGAACTCAAGAGGTTAGGTTTACATAAATACATAAAACATGAGTTGTATCCAAGTTGATCTATAAGAGAAGATATTAATATCCACCCCCGTCTTCTCATCTATAAAAAACAAATACGTCTCAATATAGAAACTTAAAAATTCTTCCACACAAATTTTAACACATTTTGAAAAATAATTATTTTTGGTAATTCAATAATTGAAAATAGGTCACTCGTGTACTTTCTTAGGCAAATAATAAGTCATTATCTCCGTTCAATATTAACACCGACACATTTTGCATGATTTGTTCAAATCTATAAAAGGATACATTCATTCATCAACTTCCAAAATTGATGCAAAATCATATCTCCCATAATTCTTTCCGTACAATTAACGTTAATCCAGTCCCACAATTAGACTCGAAAAATCTTTATCAATTTCCAACTCTGTTAAAAAGTTTATAGATAAGTTTATGATTAGAATTGATCGATTAATGGATGTGTCAAGATTGTGTATATTGCAAGATATGGTAAAACCGTTGATTACTCTATTGAGATCAATAATTATTCTACAAATCAAAATCACATCATCAAATAGCGGGAATAATATATTTTTCAAAATAACTTTGTTTATGATCATTATTGATATTAGCGCACTATATATATTTGCAGCATGCACGCCATTATTGTCCTAACACATTCTTATGCTACAACAGAAATACTTTAGTTGCGTGCTTATTCTGATATTATTGTTCACGACTCCTATGTATTTATTCGTAAGGGCTCTTAACCCCTCAAAAACACGTGGGCGTTGAAGTTGTGACTGGTTGGAAAATATGAAGCTCCAACCTACGAATAGCATAACCGAGTAATTAAACAACACAAGAGTGCGTCATTTTATGCTGCGTAATTTAAACAGTGATTCCTTTTTAATTTACTATTTTTATGCATCCTATTTACACCTATGTCTAAGTAATTATTTCAATTGGGATTTGATTATAAGTTGGTTGGCAGACCACTTTATAACCTTCGTCATGGACCAAGGATCAAATACTCCGAACCCTTCCCCAATCAGAAATGTACTAAAAAAAAATAGTAATTCTTTTAAGTATGTATAGAATTTTCGTCTTACATATTATATTGAAAATTATACATTTATTACTTACAATTAGTAAATGCCCCCGTGCGATGCACGAGCTACTTTTTTAAAAAATAATTCAATATTAACATGAACAATATTTTTTATTGAAAACGCATTTTTATTTGAGAATATATAACAAAAAAAGAAATGGTTAAAAATTTTTACAAAGAAAACTTTTGTGTTATTTTGCAATGTTATTCATTCCTTGCCTCTTACTCCGGAAAATCAGTAATTTCCACTAATAAAAACACATTTTAATTTTTTCACGAATTTCTTACTCGTATCTTATTCCAGAGTTTTTTTTTATCTTGTCTCTATCAAAACATTCAAATTAAATTATGATAAATTTTGAATAGATTACACTGATTGATAATAATAATAATAAATAAAACGAACATACATAATCCAGAATCCGATATCAGTTAATAGAATTGAGAAACAAATAATCTAAAGGATTATTCTTATATAAAATATTTTATTAGTTTAAGTACAAAACATCTTCTATTAGAAATAAAAATAAATTTTTTTAAGGATTATTCTTATATAAAATTTTTTATTAGTTTACCTACAAAATATCCTATAATGGAAATAAATTTTAAGAAAGACATAGAAAATAAAATTTTATTTTAGGATGAACTGAATCTTCATAGTCCACATCATGAGCTCATTCATATAAATAGCGTTGGATTTGGATTTAGAAAATTAATGAACTAAACTAATAAAATACTTTATATAAGAATAATCATTAAGAAAATATATTATTTTCTCAATCTTATTAAATTGTATTGCAATTCTGGATTGTATATCTTCGTTGTTTGTTTATTATTATTAATCAGTATGATCTATTTCAAAATTTATTATAATTTAATATTAAGATTTTGGAAGAGAGATGAGAGAAGAAAAAAACAAATGAAATTATTTTCGAGAGAAGAAATAAAACGGATAAAATAATTTACAGATAAAATAATTTTGGGAAAAAAAATATTGTACAGTGGAAAAATACTAAAAAAACTGATTTTGTGGAATAAGAGGCGAGGAAGAAATAAAAATATATTTAACGTGTTTTTTTTGGTGGGGTGTGTTAGCTGGCCGAACACATTATGGGTGGGCTCTATAAAAAAACCCACCGGTGGTTCCATATCATTATTGATATACAATAATCTATATATAGTTTGATACATTGATTTTTACAATTTAGAAATTCTTGAGATCGAGCAAGCGACCATCCTTTTGACGTTTTTATAGGGTGTATAGAAAATTAAAATCATATCTGAAAGATTTGGAATAACTTTTGCATTTTTATAAGGAGTATAGAAAATCAGAAATCATATCTAAAAGATTTGAAATGATCTGGATATTCTGTTATCAGATATCTTCAATTAAAGATTACATATTATTATATATTAAAAATTTGATAAAATCACATCTATTTTTTGGTAAAGGTATGATCATTCATATATTAATATACACATCATAATAATAATAATATATATTAAAATAAAAATCGGTCTATAATGAGTATTGATTTCGCTAATCATTCCAATTATGTGATAGTTCTAAATTTTAATTTCGCTAATCATTCCAATTAATCATTCCAATTATGTGATAGTTCTAAATTTATTCCAATTAATCATTCCAATTATGTGATAGTTCTAAATTTATATGTGATATGGTTGTTATCCACCAATCTGTATATTAAATTTATTTTGTTTATAAGATAATATTTTGCAAATTTTTCTGCAATAGTTCATGATAGTGTATATTAAATTTATTTTGTTTATAAGATAATATTATGCAAATTTTTTTTGCAATAGTTCATGATAGTTATTAAATGAGATATTTCTTCTTAAAAGTACTGCGTATAATCGACTGAGTTTTATCAAAGTTTAATTGTAAACATATTGTAATGACAAAAAAACTCAAAGTTTAATTGTAAACATAGACAAAATGAAATACTGCGATGAAATTAGAATTTCAATTGAAGTTGATACATGAATTTATTTTTGCAGACTGCTACAATAAAATCTGAGATTGGTCTTCAATCTCAGCTGTCTCGAAGTGTTGATTGTCTCTAATCTTTTGCCAATATTTTGAACGGATTGAGACTGTACATGTTATAAACAAAATGTAAAATTTAGCACAATATATAGACAATAATATAAATAATTCACATAACAGAAATTAAAAATACAGGTTGAATTTTTATATGATTACATATTACCGTAGAAAACGATGATGGTAGATAGATTTGAATTCTGCAATCATCAAACTTGTTTTCGCCAGAATCAAGATTCAGTGTTGCTGATTTTTTCTTATCTTGATTTGCATGTAGTACTTCGAGCATCCATTGTGAAGTACCTATCAAAGTTGACCCATAATAATTAAGGAATGAAGGAATTATAAAAATTTACAGTAAAAAATGTAAATTGCGAAAATGAACTATCAAAATTGACACATAGTAATCCAGGAATGAAGAAATTATAGCAATTTCCAGTAAAAAAATTAAATTGCGAAATGTTGCGAAATGAAAAAAAGAAATAGGAATATCTGTAAACATAAGTCTCCACTAATGTGAATGAAATAAACTAAAATAATAGCGAAATAAAGAAATTGTGAAATGAATAAGAAATAGAAATACCAGCTGCAAACGTGATTCTCATTTACTAAAGACCTTATGTATTTATAGGAGCAATAATGTTATTGGATAAAGATTTTTTTAAAATTCAAATTTCAAAATTTTAAAAATTTGCAACAAATTCTGTTATACATATATGTAGAGATTTGTTATTGCTGAATTTTAGACGGAAAAAATATTCGAAAATTTGAATCCCGCTAATATCATCGGATTTTTCAAATTTCAAAATTCAAATTCACATCTATTTATGGTAACTATTAAAATGAGCGGGAAAAGTTTCAACTTACTAATTCCGGATGACTTGACTTATTATATATATATATATTACATATAAATTTTAAAATTCTAATGATCATCAATCGTTATATTTAAAAAATTAAATACAACCATGCATTGCATGGGTGTATTAGTGATTTATTTATCAAAATAAAATACATTCAACATCATCGTATAATATTATAATATTTTATTTGTAAAAGAGTAATTTAATAATTAGAAGAAAGGTAATTACACACATAAATATATAAGATTATGTAAATAAATGCAACAGATAGCACATTTAGCATTAATCGAACTTCCCCCGCCAGGCCTTATACTAAAAAAAATACCTGGGCTAGCACTAATTTCGATGGACTTGCTGTGGGTCGGATACTTGGGCTACAAAAATGAAGGGCTCATAATCTTAAAATTCAATGGGCCTTTTCTGATTAGACCTCGGCCTTATCTACTGCAAGATATAGAAGGCTTATAGTAGGCCCAATAGCCTAATTTTGCGTTTATGGATGAAAAAAGGTTTTCATATAATTTCAGTTCAAGATTGTCATCTTTTTCCTTTTGTTTTCTCATTTCAAGATTGGTAGTCGGGAAAAAAACACACAAACAATCGTTGAGACTATTTAAATTTTATTTCTTCTGGGAAATTTAAATGTTGCTGCCTTTGTTCTTTTTTTCTTTTTCGATGAATTTTTTTTTCTCTCTCCTGAAAAAATCTGAGGTAATATTTTTAGATGTGCTTTAATTTGTATTTTTCTTTCCGAAACAATAGAAATCATCATTATACTTTAAAACGATACATTACGATATCAACTAGTTTAATGGTCCATTAAAATTATCGGAATAATCCAAATGAAACTACAAACTCCAATTAACAAACCTACAATAACATCGGTTCAGAAACTCCCTCTACCCGATCAACCAACATAGAAGTAGTCCTAAAAAATATGATACTTATATGCAAGGAGACAAAACATTCTTAAAAAAGTAACTAAACTATATAATTCTACACAGTTTGTGACAAAGACAAGATTTATTATTTGAACCAATCTGAAGTTGTATCAGAAATCCTTGACTCGTACCTCTAACCAAAGAAACCAGTCCACCTCGTAAAACACAAGGAAAAATTAATTTTAGTTACACACTTTAAAATCTAAACTACTAAATAAACATAGAATATTTGCAGCTTAACATCTGAGTTTTCAAATAGTGGCAAATTACAACTTTATTTTGTTTAAAAGTCATTTCCAATCGCAATTTATTTATATATTTGATGACTTTCAATTATGTTTTTTTCAAGTGTGGAATTAAAATTTTCTTCAACTTTTCATATACTATTTTAATTGAGTTGACAGAGATAAAGTTTTTTGTGTTAGTGATGATTGAAGAAAAATGGTGAGCTGCTGATTAGGTTTTAAGACACTTTACTTGCAAGCAAATACTTAATCTACTCCACGTTCTTCCTTTACTTTTGATTATTTTATTTTAGTCTCACTCCACCCACCAACCCCCACCCCCCTCTCTTTCACACACACAATAAAGCCATAATGGCATTCGATATGCCAACCCAGTTCCAAGTTTTAGGTGTTTTAGATCGTAAAAATCTTGATCGAGTCACTATCGGACCAAAATCTAACGGGCCATGGACTACATAAAAATCATGCTCCCTCCATCCTAAAGAAAGAGTCTTGTTTGAGAATCATACAACTTTTTTTTTTTGTCATTTGATAAAGGTACAACTCTTAAAAAATAATCATTTCTTATTCACGCGACTTATTTTATTTATTGATTTAACATATGTAATTATACACACATAATTTGTAAATTACTTAAATTAAGAAAAAAGAAATCATTTGAAACATGATTTTTATTATTAGACAAGAAATATTTTTGAAACAAGATGGAGGAAGTAATACTCCTGCCATTCCATAATAATTGAGGGTTTAGCTAGTTTTTTTTTTTCCAATTAATTGACGTTTTAAATACTTTTTTTAAAATTCTATTGTTTTTTTCTATAAGCTTAGTCTTAAAATATCTCTTTATCCCTTAAAACATCTCTACTTTCTAATATATCATAAATTTAGTTAAATCTTTTTCCGTTAAAACAAATATTAGTTGAGAGTATATTTGTCAAGTTATTTAATTTTTAATATTTTTCTTTTATCCTAAAATGTCAATTATTATGCGAAAGAAGTATATTTTAGGGAAATTAATCAAATTTTACTCACCAATTTTTTTGCCGATACGATTTTGAGCTAATCCACCCGACTGGAGATCTAACATTGGACCGATGAATTGGGGTGGCAGCCAAAATTAGCACGTGTACACAGAGTCTCACATATATATTGAAAACGTGCGTGTATTATATATAGGAAGAAAGCGAGTAAAGGGAAAAGGCCCCGAAGCTTCTAAGTTTTGTATTTTATAATTTAAGACGCTGGAGCCTGCATTTGTCTTCTCAATCGTTTTCACAAATTGTTTTCATTTGTTTAAATTTAAAATGATCTTAGTGTACTCATATTCTCTGCTACTAGACAAAAGCCTGCGGAAGACGGTTTTAGAGGAGTTCATTAAATAAAATAAAAAATAATATTTAATCAAGGGCAAAAATAATACTCTTCTTTGAAAGTGTCAGTCTGGTGAGTAAGATTTAATACCTTTTCTTATAACAAAAATGACGGTTTTTCTAGAAAAATAATACTCCAACGAATTAATTTTTATATAAAGAAAAAAAGATAATACTTTAAAAAAATGATAAATACAGTAACATTTTGTGAATGTGATTACTCATCCTACAATGAGATAATCTTACAAGAAAGTATCTTGTCTTCGAATAATATTTCTAGAAGATTTTTTTCCTTAATTTTGTCTAAGAAAGCACTGGGAGTAGAATTTGAATGCAAAAGGCTGTTAAAAGAGGATTTTAAGTGGTTCATACACAATCTATACTTTTAGACCCTTTATAATAACTGAAAACTACTTAAAATGGGTGAATAGGGAGTATGATGAACGTTGATATCAATTATCTATTGTTTTTCAAAAGTTTATGTCTATCTTTATTTAAGTTTCATTTAAATGTTAAATTGTCATCGTCCACCTACGTTTTTCCTCTAACTCCTTTTTATTCGGCCTAAATTTCGTTTAATCTTGTCTATGATCCCCCATTTAGGTCCACATAGATGCTAGTCTATAAACGTCCGCCTACGTCTTTTCTTCAACTCCTCTTCATTATGTTCTGTCTAGAATCTGTTTAATTCCGACTAAGTTAGATTAAGCACTAACCTCCGATCACGGCTCATGTAACGGGCAGTGCCTTTTACTATACATTTTTGTCACGCCCCTTTTTAACCTTAGTTATAGATTTGGGATAATCTAATCTAGGATTCCTTGTTAACCAAAATCTTTCCATTTTAAATGCAATCATTCTCAGATGACCTGTAAATGCATGCAAACCCGGCCTCCACTATTTAATTTTGGAAGATATGTTAAATCTTTTTTTCTTTATTAAAGGCAAGTAACAAGATTTATTTTTAAAAATTAGTTCTGTTTTCTAACTTTGACAACATAATTTCCTAAATCGTAACTCGTCCCGTAAAAGACAAACAGTAACCCACATCATTTCGTTAACCTCTTCAATTTACCCCTCCCCCTTCCTCTTTTTTTTATTATGTATTTTTTAATACTTTAAATGCTACTACCAATAATCTTTTGAAACTAAAATATATTTGAGTAAAAAGTTAAATTTTAAATTTAGACTCCATTCACAATAGAAACCCATATTAGACTTTTAGGCGGAAATTAAGACCCCTAAAAAATCTATGCTCAATCTTGATTTTTTTTCTCTTTAATAAATCTTTCATTAGCATAAATTTACTAATAAAAAGAACACATAATTTAAATAATGATAATATTATGAGATTTCTCTAGGTTTACTTAAGAATACTATTAGAAAAGATAAAAGAAATTTGCTAGAATGACTTACGTTTATAAAAGAAATTATTTTTATTAAAGAAACTTTCTTTTATGAACAAGGGAGTATAACATATAACAAGGTCATAATAGTGTTAATTGCAGTAGCCCTACTAAACTATCAGTATTTTTTTACATAAATCACTAATTTTCTTTCTTACTTTTCTTTTTTTTTAATGGCATCGAGACATATAAATTATATGGGTTTGACAGATAAACCACTAAACTTATTTTTCGATCGGCAGATAAACCTGGGGTGGTTCTATACCGTACCGAATCGCCCATACCGTTATCGTACCGAAAATTCGGTATACCGAATTTTGTATCGGTATCGGTATATACCGATCCATACCATTGATTTTGGTATACCGAAATTTCGGTATACCGAAAATTTATGGTATACCGTTAGAAATTTGGTATACTGAAATACCGAACTACCAAAATACCGAAAAAAATTCGGTATACCGACATATACCGAAAATACCGAACTTTTTTCGGTATTTCGGTATATACCGAAATACCGAAATTTTTAGATTATCATACCGTTACCGTACCGAAATTTCCGGTACGGTATCATACAATACCGAAAATTTCGGTATTTTCGGTAATTTTTCGATACGGTATGGACGGTATTTCGGCATTTCGGTATTTTTCCCCACCCCTAGATAAACCACCAAACTTATTTTTCGATCATTTTTCATCGGAATTCTGCACGTGACTTGCGCGTGATAAACTTTTAATGTCTTCCTTTTGTGTAAACAACCTTTTTAGTATGTAAAAGTGTAAAATTATTTCACACATTTCTTTTCCATAAGAATTTCTTTGAATCATCAATGATTATCTATTTCAATATTTAGAACTTCCATTGTTAAAAATGAGCGCCTCTTCTACTTACTAAAAGCATGTTTGGATAAATAAAAAAAAAGCCCTTTAAAATTTATAACGTGCACGTCACATGTGAAATTCCGACAAAAAATAATCGGAAAAGAAGTTTAGTGGTTTATCTGTCAAAATGTATAGTTATGGGTGCCACAAAATAGAAGTTCAGTAATTTATGTGCAAAAATGTTGATAGTTTGATGAGATTGTTGTAATTAACCCATAATTAATATTATAACAAGATATATGGAATAATATTATAAAAAGGTTTATAACTTTAAAATTTATAAATTATTTAATCTACATAGACTAGATTAAGAGGATGTTTGGTTGAGCTTATAAGTTCATTTAAAGTGTTTGGCAGTATTTTCTAAATAAGATCTTATTTTGTTTTAAAATAAGTAGTTAACAACTTATAAGTTGTTTTAAAAAAAGTAAGGAGAATCTAACGTATTTTTCAAATAAGGTTTTATTTTGATTTACTACATATTTATTTTTTAATTACAAAAATATCATTAATAACATCTTATAAATTCTACTCCCTCCGTTTCATAAAGAATGTCATTTTAGAAATTTTGAAAAATTTCACAATAAGTGTCACTTTACCAAAAAACTATAATTATTTCAATATTATCTTAAACAACCTACTTAATTTAGTTGATTATTTTCTTATTTCACAAAACATATCAATTAAATATCAATCCTTAATTTCTTAAAAAATAGCTAAAATGACATTCTTTATAAACGGAGGGAGTATCATTTAAACACTTCAACAATTTTTATCATTTAAACACTTCAACAATTTAACTTTTAAATAAGATTTAACACCTTATAAACTTTAAAAACATCTTATAAGATATTTTGAATGAGCTTAGTCAAACACCCTCCTGTGATGGATTTAACAAAACCGTTTAACAAATTTAATCGAGAGTTTGAGCCACTATCGTTCCTAGTAACAAGTGCCAAGTGATATATATTTAAAAGAGAGATGTACAATATGGTAAAGGATAATGTTGTGGGAAACTTATGCCCTTGTAGATATTTTTATTTTAAAAAAATAATTATTTTATAAATGTATTATAAGTTAGTAATAAAAAATTATTTGTAGGATAGGGTAATTAAATGTTTAACATTAATATTCGGGTTAAAAATAATTTTAAAAAGATGTCATTTTTGTAGAATTTCAAAATGATAGTTAATATTTAAATTTCGTCTTATAATAATTATCAATTATGTTTCTAATTTTAATTAGAAAATGATTGAATTTTTTTTTATAAAGAAAGAAAAGAAAAAAATTGTCCATAAAGTAATTGTGGCGAGATAGCGGTGTGGTATAGTAAATGCATCGAGAGGGTGAAGCTGGAAACAGAATGGCCTGCAAAGGAGCAGAAATCAAGGGGATAAGGTGAGTCAGTTAATAAGCACCGCCATAATTTTCTCAACCCTAATTTTGGAATATAATAATCAGTTTTATATATGTTACCGGATTTACCGGCTTTGCTGGCTACAGCCGGTTATCCTTTGACCGGTTTAATCGAGAATTAACGTGCACCCACGTGCCACTTCGTCACCCATGTTCCTTCTAGATTTTATTCCACGAATGTTCCAAATTGCCCTTCCCACTCTCCAATCAATCAATTCTGTGACTTCAATTTTGATTGGGAGAGTGTCGACTCAAATTAGATTTTTGTATAAAATATATTATCTTTTATTGGAAGTAAATAACGTGTTTTAACCTCGTTTTAATTGCCCCAATCTGAGTCATCGACTATTTAGTCCCTTTTTATCTCCCAAATCTGATTTTGAAAGGATTAACGAGGAAGCCCGATAAATAAGTTGTAATATTCGAGATCTGATTTATTATGATGCAATAAAGTAGGATTAGTTTTGTTTATATCGGGTTTAAGTAGACCAGAGAAAATTCAGGCTTCCGAATTCTTAGATTGTAGAAAAAATTAGAGTTTGTTCTTAAATTCTTTTAAGCTTAAATATAAACTTGTAACAAAAAATAGATAGATAAAATGAAAACGACTCTTGTCGATTTAGTTTAAAGTTTGAACACAACTGAACTTGAAATATAGCCAATCAGCTATGACTGTGAATGTTCAACTGGGGAATCAACCAATCTCTCAATATCTCAAAGTACAAACAATCACTGCTAAAATAGACTCTGATAATTACATACAATCAAACCAATACTAGATCCCACGTCCACACCGACAGGGTGTTTAGCTGAACTTATAAACTCTTGCAAAGTGTTTGACAAAAAATGATGTTTAGGAGCTTATAAGATACAAAAATAAGTTCTAAGAGCTTACAAGATCTAAAAAAAATAAGTTGTTATACCCCATCTTATTTTCATCTTATTTTTTAAGATTTTAATTATTACACTCAAATTTCACATACAATGCACACACTCACACGCTACACACAATTCACAAACATTTCACACGTTTCACACACTACACAAATTTCACACACTTCACACACTACACACATTTCACACACTAATCAAAATGTGTGTTTAATATTAACTTTTAAATTAGACCCCAAATTTATAGTTAAATCTTTATTTCAATGGGAACCTTATAAGCTCTTTTATCCAAATATAAGCTTCTTAAAATTACATCTTATAAGCTCTTGAAACAACTTATAAGATGTTTAAAATAAGTCTAGCCAAACTCTAAATAAATATATGTATACACGGTGATGGGCGGACGTTGGGGCCAAGGGGGCATTGGATCTCTGTCCCCGTTATAATGTGTTATTATATACGTGTGTTCCCCTTGACCTCGTCATAATGTGATATTATATATGTATATTTTAGTCGTTCTTAATATAACTTAATTAAACAAAATAAATAATACTATTGTTTAGCTTGAAGTAGATGAATATATTGTTATTATATTATATATAAGCAATATATATAAATAAAGATGTTTGAAAATATAATACTTATAGACATTATATCTCAATTTTTTTATGTTTGTGATTAAATCAATTTATTGATCTTATCTAAATTGTTAGTATTATTCTAATTTTATTTATGCAGTTGGTTATATTTAAGGGGTGCACACCGGTAGTTCTCCTTTAATTTTCTAAGATATTATTTTTAATATAATTTATCCAATATTCTAAGTTTATGGCTTAATTTTACATAAAAGAGACTAATCATAATCTGGCTATTTTTTGGTAAATATTTGTCACATGAACATAGTTTAAAAAAAAATCGTGAGACAAACTCCAAGATTCATCTATAAATGGACCATTCATATGAAGTTCTGAGTCCATCATTGTACATACGTATATTGTTATTTGGAATTCATCCGAAATGAGCCTGATAGGGATAACCCGATCACTTCGGGTCGGGTTAATACCTAAGCCCACTGACCGGCCCAGCACGCGTAGGCCCAGCAAGCACGCGTAGGCCCAGCAGGCCCAGGAACACGCGTCGGCCCAACAGATGGTTTGTTCCGCGAATCAAGGCTCAGGATTCGTTCCCAACCGCCATGCAGCGGGAAATAGGCGTGAGGATAGGGAATTTGTTAGGGTTCAGTTAGGGTTTAGGAAAGTTGAGTATAAATATGAGAAAAGAACTCTGAATTAGGGTTCGCATTCTGTATTCTGAATTATTGCTTGTAAGCTCAAAGTTTTAGTGAAAGAAACACCTCGGCAAGAGTGATTTTCTGCCCGTGGACGTAGATCTCCGGATCGAACCACGTATATCTTGTGTGTTTTTATATTTCTTGCACTGATTGAGGCTGGATTGATTGGATACCGGATTGTGCTTTATCAATTGGCGCCGTCTGTGGGAACGTAAAGCAATTTTTGACATTCACAGCGTATTCAAAGATCATGGTGACGACTCGTTTGAATCAATCTCGCCACGGTGATCAATCCAACCAGGATCCACCCGTGGATCAAGTTTTGCCGCCGAGGCAATTGCCGGCAAGGAGTACATCTCATCATCAGGGCAATCAAGGCCCGGTTGCAAATCCAGACAATCAGTATTTACCTCCACCCCCTCAAGACATGCAAAACCCTAATCCCGCTGCTGCCCAACCACCGGTTAACATTCAAATCACACCAGAATTACTCCAGGCTTTCCTACAAGAGCACGCCCATGTTTTTCAAGACTGGGCGGCTAATCGCCAACACCCCGCGGGGCATGCCGGACATGATGCCAATCCCGCGGTGCCTCCACAACGTCAGCACTCGCGTGACCAGCAAGACCCGGGGCATTGCGGGCGTCCAGATCGGCGACGGGAACGACCTGGTTCTTCCGAGGACCATGGGAGTTCTAACGAATCACGACAACGCAACGATGAATTTACCGATGTCGATCGCCGCCGTCCACTCAATGCGGCTAAGAGAATTCGTTATGCCAATCCTCATACTCTAGATCTTCAAGAGTATGAGCGAGTCCAACGCAATGTTGAACTTGACAGAATCTTGGGCCTTGATGCCAATGGAGATATCATCACACCGTTCTCCCAGGAAATCATGGCCACCTCCCTTCCCGAAGGGTTCAAACGGCCGGCCATACCACCTTACGATGGCACCGGAGATCCGGCTAATTTTCTTGGAGCTTTCCGGCACAACATGCTTAGCCGCGATAACACTACATCCCTCCATTACTGTAAAATTTTCCCCGAGTACTTACAGGATGAGGCTCGGGTTTGGTTTGATTCTCTCCCGCGCAACAGCGTATCCTCTTTCAGAGAACTCGCCGAACACTTTTGGGCGCGGTTCGAAGCACGGGCGAAGCCCATGGCCACTTTGGCCGACCTCATGAATATGGAACAGCGGGACGGTGAAACCGTTACCCAATTTCTTGACCGCTTTACAGCGGAAAGCCTCAAGGTGGGAAGTTGCTCCGAAGACGTAGTCATCAACGCATTCATGAATGGACTCCGTCCTGGAACACTTTACACCGAGTTGGTTCGAAACACACCGGTCACAACCCGAGCACTGTTCAAAACGGTGTGCAAATTTGCTAAGGCCGAGGAGCAGACTCGCCGGAAACGTGAGAAACATGCTAGCAAGCGGCAGTCTGACAAGGCACAAACTGGGCCTAGTACGCGACCTAGTGCCTTTTCCCGTCTGAACCCGGGGCGTTCAGAATCCCGAGGCGATATTCCACAATTGACTCCGTTGACAAAGTCACGAGCCGAAATTCTTTCTATTCACAAGAACGATCTACGACCTTGTCCGCGGATGACTGCTCCGCCTGAGAAGAGGAACCGTGGAAAGTGGTGTGCGTACCACCGAGATCATGGACACGAGACAGAGGAGTGCCGAGAACTCAGCAAGGAAATCGAGGAGTGCCTGAGGAAAGGTTTCTTGCGCCAATACATTGCGCGGACCGATGACAAGCCTCGGACAGGTCAGAATGGGGGGTCGTCCCATAATCGTGGAGGATATCATGACCGTGGTACACAACAAAATCGACCGCCGTGGCATAATAATCGGCCGGGGCCTAGTAATTACGCACGGCAAGATTCTGGCAATCGCCAACAACCACGTCTTCCGCCACCACCTCCTCCTCCGGGAGGACCCGGAGACAACGCACCCCCTCACGTAATAAACGTGATATATGGGGCCCTCCCCACCGAGGCTTCGCGACATGCCTTGAAGGCAGAGGCTCGACGTCCTCCTCCCGAGGAGCCACCTCATAAACGCCTCCATCAATCCGAGACTATCAGCTTCACGGATAGAGACCCGGTTCCGGAGATAACACCTCTACTGACGCTATTGTCATCGACATGACTGTAGCCAACATAACAATAAGGCGGGTCTTTGTGGATAATGGGGCCGCGGTGAGTGTTATATTTGCCGACTGTTTCCAAAGGATGGGGATTCCTCGGGAACAACTTCGGCCGGCCCCCGGGCCACTGCAGACTTTCACTCAGGGTGAAGTCCAGCCAGAGGGTGTCATCACTCTCCCGGCGTCTTTGGGGACTTATCCGGCAATAAAAATCATTTTCGTGGATTTTTACGTGGTGAATTCCCCATCACCGTACAACATGATCTTGGGCCGGGACTGGCTTACCCCCGCCAAAGCCATATGTTCCACGTATCACCTCGCACTAAAGTTTCTCACTTCGCATGGCGAAGTGGCTATCCGCGGGAGTCAGCGGATTTCAAAGGAGTGTATGTACGTGGCACTCAAAAAGACTGCTAAAGTTCCTCCCAAACAGCAGTTTCAGGTAGCATCATCGGCTCTGGAACCTCGGGAATGTACCTCATTGGGGGATGCCACCGCCCAAATACCGCTTGATCCGTCCAAGCCGGAACAAACTGTAACCGTCGGAGCCGTGGATGTGCCATGGCTACACCAAGCTATAATTCAGACCTTGCGAGAATATTCCGATGTCTTCGCATGGTCTCCTCTGGATATGCCCGGAGTCTCTCCCGATATAATAACACACAAGCTGAACATCGATCCCAGCGTAAAGCCTATACAGCAGAAGCAAAGGAAATTCGCTCCGGAGCGAAATGACGCAATTCGAATTGAGGTGCAACAACTTTTGGATGCGGACATCCTGTTCGAAGTATATTACCCCTCCTGGCTATCCAATCCGGTAATGGTGATTAAGTCCAGTGGGGCATGGCGGATGTGCGTTGATTTCTCCGACCTTAATAAACATTGTCCGAAGGACTGCTATCCTCTACCTTCCATAGACCAAAAGGCCGAAGCCATTACTGGGTATGTGGCACTTTGTTTCTTGGATCTGTATAAGGGATACCACCAGATCTTTATGGATCCGCAAGATGCCACCAAGACAGCGTTCATCACTGCTTTCGGGTGTTTTGCTTTTAAGAAAATGCCCTTTGGGCTCAAGAACGCCGGAGCCACATATCAACGTCTCATGGACCGAGTTTTTCACGACCAGATTGGCCGCAATGTCGAAGTTTACGTTGATGATCTTGTTATAAAGAGCACCACCCATTCTTCATGTGTACAGGACATTGCCGAAACGTTGCGCACTCTGCGGCGTTACAATTTGCGACTTAATCCAGCGAAATGCACTTTCGGCGTGGGTTCCGGCAAGTTCCTTGGATATATGGTTTCACAACACGGTCTTCAGGCTAATCCAGCCAAACTTCGGGATGTTCTGGATCTGCAGCCACCGAAGACGTTCAGAGACGTTCAGCGCCTCACGGGCGGTTTGGCGGCCTTAAATCGTTTTCTGTCCAAAGCGGCAGAGCGTCAACTCCCATTCTTCAAAATCTTGCGACAATCGAAGTCCTTTGAATGGACTCCGGCGTGCGCCGAGGCTTTCGAGGCTTTGAAACGCCATATACAACAGCTGCCTACTTTGTCAGTTCCTCTCTCCGGAGAGCCACTTTACTTGTATTTGGCTTCCGCCGAGGAAGCTATTAGCGCTGCACTTGTGCGCGAAGTCAATGGGGTTCAACATCCCGTGTATTTCGCAAGTCGTGTTCTCCACGGGGCGGAGACCCGGTACTCCGTACTAGAAAAAACTGTACTAGCTCTTGTCATGGCAGCTCGGCGTCTGCGCCCATATTTCCAAGGGCGTGAAATACGGGTTCTGACCAATCATCCTATCCGTCAGATTCTTGTCAAACCCGAGGTGTCTGGGCGCCTTGCAAAGTGGGCCGTCGAGTTAGGCGGATATGATATTCAATACCTTCCCCGCCGAGCAATCAAGGGTCAAGCACTCGCCGACTTTCTGGCTGAAACCCCGGGAGACAGTCATGAGTCTCCGACAGACAGTGATACACATCACCCCGCTACCCTTGTATCCTCACCTCGGAAATGGCAACTATATGTGGATGGAGCATCCACGACTCGAGGAAGTGGTGCCGGGGTGCTTCTCATCGACCCCGAGGAGGTTGAAGTTAAATACGTCATCCGATTCAAGTTTAAGGTGACTAATAATGAAGCAGAGTACGAGGCAGTTCTCGCCGGGCTCCGGCTCGCTCAATCCTTAGGCGTTCGTCATCTTGAGCTCTTCACGGACTCCGAGATTGTGTCCAAGCAAATTCAGGGGACTTATGTCGCCAAGGATGAAACAATGGTCAGGTATCGTGCTCTAACACTCAAGCTTATGTCAGCTCTTGATACAGTTATTATCCAGAAAATACCGCGTGCTCAGAATGCAAGAGCAGACGCGCTTAGCAAATTGGCCTCCGCGGTCCGAACTAATATATCTCCAGATATCATGGTCGAAGACCTGTCTCACCCAGCAATTCATGAGGCCACAGTTTCGGTACTGACCGATAGTGATCCGAATTGGATGACTCCTATCATTCAATATCTTCGAGATGAAATCCTGCCTACTGATAAGCTGCGAGCTCGGCAAGTTGTTCTCAAAGCCCCCAAATACTCCTTTCATGATGGAGTTTTGTACCGGCGGTCATACCTACAACCGAGTCTCCGGTGTCTCGCTCCTGCCGAAGCTATTCAAGTTCTACGGGAGGTTCACGAAGGGGCCTGTGCCAGCCATATCGGCTCCCGGACATTAGCGAAGAAAGTTCTCCGCTGGGGATATTATTGGCCAACCCTGTTCAACGATGCCCACGACTTAGTGACCAAATGCAGCAAGTGTCAGCTGCACTCCCGTGTAAAGCATCTGCCGCAGACCGAGTTTACTGGAATCCAGAGTGCGTGACCGTTTATTCAGTGGGGTATCGACATTGTTGGCCCATTCCCCGTTGCTCCGGGGGGATTGAAGTTCCTGGTCGTTGCCGTAGACTACTTCACTAAGTGGGTCGAAGCCGAACCTCTCACGGCCATTACTGGTCAGAATATCTTGAAGTTTGTATGGCGCAATATCGTTTGTCGCTTCGGCATCCCGAGTGCTATTATCTCGGACAATGGTAAACAATTCGCCAATGATCCCTTTCGGTCATGGTGCGAAGAGCTTCACATCAAACAAATTTTCACTTCTGTTGCTCACCCTCAAGCCAACGGTCAGGTTGAAGTCACTAATCGTACACTGCTCACGGGTATAAAGAAACGCCTGGATAATGCCAAAGGTCTTTGGGCTGAAAACCTTCCGCAAGTCCTATGGGCTTATCGCACAACACCTCATACCTCCACTGGGGAGACTCCTTACAGCCTTACTTATGGTTCCGAAGCCGTTATTCCTGCGAAAATCAGTGTACCAAGCCCCCGCCTCCTCACATTGGTTCCAGAGGATAATGACGAGGCTCTCCGAGCAAATTTGGATGAGCTTGAAAATCGTCGTGACCAATCATTCATTCAACAGGCCAGGTGTAAACAACGAGCAGCCTGGTATCATAACCTCCGGGTCCGGGGCACTCAGTTCAATGTCGGGGACCTAGTTCTTCGGCTCAATTCAGCCAGCAAAGCTGCCCCCGAGGGGAAATTACATGCTTCTTGGGAAGGTCCCTACCGCGTCGTTGCCGCGCACGATTCCGGATCCTATCAGTTAGAGCATCTCAATGGGACCTCGATCCCCCGAAGCTGGCACGTAACCAACTTGAGGCGCTTCTATCTGTGAAGGCCAAATCACAAGTACCATCTGCTCTTTCTGCTCATTGTATGTTTCTTTTATGATTATCATTTGCCTTTGTATTGTTTAGTTTGCTCCGGCACTTATCATCGAATAAAAATTCTTTGTTTATGCATCTGGCTGTGTTTCCTTTTACGTTACGGGGACGCCCTAATGCAATCGTATTATCATTATTAGTCTCCGGACAATTAAACCTCTCTCTCGGTCCGTCTGAGGAGATTCGCATTTTAGTCCCCGGACTTGTATCACTTTCTCGCCTGTTTAACCGGAGAAGTGTTTACTCCCGCCTGATTCGTCCGGGGAGATGTTACTCCCGCCTGATCCGTCCGGGGAGATTGGATTTATCCATACTGTGTTCTCGAACACCCAATTAAAATAGTTAATAATTTTTCGTATTGTGTTCCCGAACACCCGGTTAAAATGGTTAGTAACTTGTTGCTTTCCTTAAACCCGTCTATACATACCGCAACAGTTTTATTATCTTCTGAATAATACAACATCAAGAAGTTTTTTACATAAGACTTCAAAAAAAAAAAAAAAACAAAAAAAAAAACAAAAAGGAGAAAAGCCATTATCTACGGCCCCCGAGCCAATATTCAGCGCCCCGGCGTTGCGGCCTGCTCCTCGGTCTGCGCTGTGTCCTCCGAGATCTTGTAGATCCTCGACCTCGGGCTCCGACTCTTTCTCCACCGCGAGCTTCCCGACGCCGAGGACTTGCTCTGGGCGTTTGCCTGGGGACTTCGTCTCTAGTCCGAGCTCGGCTACTTGGTTGTGGAGCGGACCTCGGGGTTTGGGCCCACTGCACAGGGTCCCACTCCTCCGGAGCCATCACTTCAATTTCTCTGGCCAGCTCCTCGACTACTTCTTCGGCAACCACAGCGGGCTCTTCTTCGATCGTGGTCACTGGAGCTGGCTCCCGAATAACAATGCCTTGGCTCTTTCCAGAGGGTTTCTTTTTATCCTTCCGAGGCGCTTTCGGGGTACCTTGTCTACGGCTTGAACTCGCGATGAATTCCTCGGCAGAAGGCCTCCACCTGCCTCGGCCCTTTAGCCCTTCATACATGCTCAGAAGCAACTCTAGAACTTCTCGCTTTCTTACGAGCTCCGAGGCCTCCGCGGGGTTATTTGCCGTAAGCGCTGAGATTTCGCCCTGGATCTCTACGACCCGCTCCTCCACTTCCTCAAAGGTCAGAAGATCGAACTCCGACGGTATCCGATCATACTCCCTCTGATGAACAAGGACACGGCTCATTTCGGCAGCTGTAGACCGGTATCTCATCTCGAAATCTTTGGCTCTTTCTTCGGCTTCAACCACTTTCCTCTCTGCCGAGGCCACCTGTTTTTCTAGCTTTGGCACTACGTGCATTTGCAGGTTGTTCTTTTCTTCGCGGAACCACTCAAGTGATCGCATGAGTTTCTTTATTGTTTCGTGTAGTTCCGCGGTATTCTAAACAGAAAGAAGAGTCAACCAGATCGATCAATTTAAAGTATGTCAAGAGTTGGAGTTCAGTTCGAAAACAGACACAAATTGATTATGCAAGCAAAGAGAAGATGAAGTGTCTGAGAAACAAAGAATTATATTTCACAAAATGGAAGTACAATATCCATGATTCGTACAATGTTTGCATATAATCCTATCATCTATAGTTTTTAAATTTGCGGGGATCGACTGACCTCCCGCTCAGTTGCCTCCGTATCTCCGGGCAACACCTCTCGCCGGCCCTCTGACACTTCGGCTTCTCCCTCCTCATTTGCTGCGACAGCTTCGTCCGCAGCTGTGGCTTCGACCTCCATCCGTGGAGGGGGTTCTCTGCTTCGGGGTGCGGAGACCAGTTCACCTCGGCAGAACGCCATGAACTCTTGGTCCTGGTCCACCTCACAGTTGGCGACCTCCGCGGCCGTCAGTAGTTGTTTCTTCTCCCCGAGAGCCTTCACCAGGGGCCACTCCGGCAGATTCGCTAGAGCTGCATAGTAGGCCTTTTCCACCCCGGCCACTGCCTCAAAGTCGTACCCGAATTCTGGACGATATACGTCCACGTTCGGGTAGACCTCCTTCACTTGCTCCAGCAGCGCGGATCGTGTGGCCTGGTCCCCTATAGCCACGAACTCCGTCTGGAAGTCAAGGAACGTGCTGGTTTGGAATAATCTGTCGGCGAATGCCTTCAGCATCGCCCCTTGCCCTTCGACTACGGCAGCTTCCCGAGCCTCCATCTCTGCCCGTAGCCGCAGCACTTCACCCCGGAGGACATTATTCTCCGCCTCCACTCCGCGCAGACGCGCAACCTCGTTTTCAACCAAGGCAGCCCTCTTGCGTGCCTCGGTCAGATCGTGGGTCAATCGGTCGTTGCGCGCCCGCAGCTCCCTTGCCACTTCGGCCAGTTCCTCCTTGCCATCCTTCTCGCTCTTTCGACCGAGGTCCAGAATACCTCGCGCCAAGCGCAGAAGTTCTTCGGCGTCCGCGCCTTCTAACCCCAACAGACTTGGGGGCCCCTGCTCCTTCACCTGAACCAATGATAGCACACAATGACCAGCACAGAAGAATATTCAATGTAATTGCATTAACAGTAGCTGATAACACGACTGAAACTTACCTCCATACCCCCCTCCGCGCGAAGTCTTTTCGCTGCTGATGGAGGAGTCCCAGATGGCTCCGGCCTCTTCTTGGACATAGGGGTAGGCTTCGTTACCCCTACTTGCTCCTCGGACCCAGCGCTGGGCCTCGTATCGGATGACATCTTTCCCTGGGGAGATGCCTCGGCAGCCTTGCCTTTCTTTTTGGCCGCTGTCGCCGCCGCAGGGCTTCCAGCCGGCTCTTTCCCGAAGCGTCCCACTGCATATAGAGGTTATAGTTAGTCCTGTGCAAAACAACAGTTATAAAAAGCAAGATAGAAGAACTCCTACCCTCTTCGGCAGCCACATCGCCCGCATAATACGGGCTCAATCCTGCCCCCTCCAATTCTTCCTCGGTACAGAGGGTTTTGAAAGTCCCCACTGATCGGAATATATGTACGACTTCGGCCTCCGGGCTCTCCATAGGAGCGGTATCAAGTACCTCATCCCTCCTCCACTTCGGGAGAGCTACTTTATTCCTAACAAATATAAACCTCTCCTTCCATCCTTCCACCTTACTAGGGTTTTGAACCTTGAACCCACCTCGAGCTCGGGGACTGAATGAGTACCACCCCTTGGACTTCTCGAAGTTTTTTAATTGGTAAAAAAACCTAAAAATCTCTACGGTGGGTTCTATCCCGGCGTTCTTGCACACCACGGTAAATCCCACTACCTGCCTCACCGCGTTCGGCGCTAGTTGGCTCAAGGCAATACCGTAATATTGCAGCAACCGGACCACAATGTCCCACAGGGGCAGTCTCAGGCCTATTCTAAGGGGATCTATGTACACACTAATAAACCCCTGCGGTGGGCAGCAGGCCCTATCCTCGGGGTTCGGTATTATATACTCTAGGTTGAAGGGAAAGAAAAATAAAGGGATTTCTCTCTCAATTTGCTCTCGCGTCATCCGTAACGCTACAGAGGCCACCTCCAAATCCTCCTCCGCACATGGATAGAAGGCAACCATCATAACGTTGCTTTCCAGCCCATCGGCCCGGTCTACGGTCCTAATCTCATTCCTCTCCGGAATGAGGTATCGAAGGGGGGGGATATCTAACGGAGCATCCGTAGTCCCTACTTCTTGAATAGAGGCAGAAGATGAGGCAGAAGGTGAAGAGGAAGACATACTTACTTGGGTTGAATTTGAGTGGGTTGAATTTGAGAAGTTTTGATTTGAGATGAATCACAGGCACCGAATCCCCTCTTTTTCCCGCTTTCTAAACTGGTAAATCGCAATGGAGAAGATGAAGAGTTACTGTGCAGTTATTCCAAATATATACGCAAAAAAACAACGGCTCTGATACAGCCTATTCAAATTCAATGAGGGAGATTTAAACGTGCTCTTCACGCGCTTTACAGTTCCCAAGGCGCGTGGGGAACAGGTTTCTTGGAAATCGCAGAGCGTGTCACTTCACATCCCTCTCTCTCATGATGGCGCCGCCAGTCACATCAACCTCACCCTTCGTCAGGAAGATTCAAACTACACTCCGGTGATTCAATTACCTCGGTCATACCACCACACTCCGGTGCTTCCTTCATTTTGGCCAGACTACTACACTCCGGTGTACCCTCCACCTCGGCCAGGTTGTTATATACTTCCAAAGCGTTTCTTGCTTCTGGGAAATTCGGTATCTCGCTATATGTCCTGTGCACTTCGGCCTAGTTCGACTCCGCATCCGCAGACTGCTCCGCGGAGTCCCCGAGGACACGGATAGACTTAGTCATCCATAAACACTTCGGCGCGCCCGCGACCACGGTCCTTCTTGCTTACGGTTCCACCCCGGTGACAACCGAAGCTCCTTCCTCGCTTCGGCTGGGGGGGGCATCTAATAGGGATAACCCGATCACTTCGGGTCGGGTTAATACTTAAGCCCACTGACCGGCCCAGCACGCGTAGGCCCAGCAAGCACGCGTAGGCCCAGCACGCGTAGGCCCAGCAGGCCCAGGAACACGCGTCGGCCCAACAGATGGTTTGTTCCGCGAATCAAGGCTCAGGATTCGTTCCCAACCGCCATGCAGCGGGAAATAGGCGTGAGGATAGGGAGTTTGTTAGGGTTCAGTTAGGGTTTAGGAAAGTTGAGTATAAATATGAGAAAAGAACTCTGAATTAGGGTTCGCATTCTGTATTCTGAATTATTGCTTGTAAGCTCAAAGTTTTAGTGAAAGAAACACCTCGGCAAGAGTGATTTTCTGCCCGTGGACGTAGATCTCCGGATCGAACCACGTATATCTTGTGTGTTTTTATATTTCTTGCACTGATTGAGGCTGGATTGATTGGATACCAGATTGTGCTTTATCAGAGCCAATTATGCAATTTGCAAGAATCATGTGATGGAGATGTAGTTATTAGGTACAGTAACATATCTTGGCTTATTGAATGAATTGACATGATAACCATTTCTATTGCCAAATGTCATTGCTAGTCTTTTCAATCGTATGTCTTTGATAACGCAGTTTATGGAATATACCACCACACATAGCCTATTTACATTCCATTCTAATTAGGAGTGAGCACGGTACGGTGTGAATCGAATATTTGAAAATATTCAAATTCATACAAAATTTCGGTTATTTAAAAAATTGGTATCCATTACCGATCCAAGAAATCGGGACTGTACGGTGCGGTTATTTATTTTTCGGGACAGTTCGGTTCAGAATTTCGGATCTAACGGAACAGTTCAATTCGGTTCGGTTGAGTTCGGATAATCGGAGATTTATTTTATCTTTTGAATAATAAATTCAATTGAATATAATATATTAACGTCTAACTAATATAAATAATTTTATTACATCAAATTTGTTTCCAACTAACTAACTTGTGTTTTGAAAATTATATAATAATTAAATATAATATTTTTAATAATTTATGTTAGATATAACTAACTACAAAATTATGAATAATTTAATTTTTAATTTTTATTTAAATTAATCTGTTAAGGATAATATATTTTTAAATTTATAATTTGTTATTTTATTCGGTTATTCGGTACAATACAGTTCGGTATGATTTAGTACGGTTCAATACGGGTTTCGGTTCGGAAAATTGAGAAATATCCAAATCCGTACCAAAAAAATAATCGGTTCAATTCGGTTCAGAAAAAATCAAATGGTCAACGGATTTTTTCGGTTCGGTACTTATTCGGTCTGGGTTTCGGTAATGTCCAAGCTCCGTGCACAGCCCTAATTCTAATACATATAATGAAAATTCCAGCTATCCCTAAAATTTGTGCTTGCTTTCAAGTTGATTCAGATTATATATAAAATAATTATATTTTAAAAAAGATTTATTAATTTGGGATCAAAATTAAGTTAACTATATTTTTTATTAG
This sequence comes from Ajuga chamaepitys, assembly GCA_958295605.1. NCBI lineage: Eukaryota > Viridiplantae > Streptophyta > Magnoliopsida > Lamiales > Lamiaceae > Ajuga > Ajuga chamaepitys. The sequence goes on from OY282497.1 coordinate 8,053,444, forward strand.
ATTGGTTCCAAGCTTCTCTTAATATATTTAGATCAAGTTCTAATTATCGGTTAGGAATTACTGTCCTAATTATATGTTTCAGATCGAGTTCTAATTATAATAATAATTATAAGTTACAAGCACTTTATATATATATGGAGGGGCGGACGCACAGCCCATCCAAGGGTGGTCATGCCCCTTCCCCCTCCAACTTTTTGTATCTACTTGTATGTCTATCTATATATGCGGAAGTCCATAGATGTGGCTAAAGATCATTTCTCCTATGAGCTTTAATTATACTCCCTCCGTCCCGGCTTATCTTGCACGGGGTGTCGGCACGAGTATTAAGAAAAGTTGCTTTTTGGTTGTTAGTTGACTTTTTAAAGGTAAATTGAGGGTGGAGATTGAGAGTGAAGATTTTGAGGGTGGAGATTATGTTATAACTTTCTTTTTTTAGGCTGTGCAAGATAAGGTGGGACAGCTATTTAAGAAAAGTGTGCAAGATAAGGTGGGACGGAGGGAGTAATATACAAAAGATTGTAGATTCCTGGTGGCGTAATTTCCTCTCTCAATTATTACCACCGCAAATTAAGACAAAATAAAAAGATTGTCTTATAGACTTATCCTTTTATTATTAACATCTTCTTCCTCCTTTCAAGTGTGTGAAGTATCATATCGATGCAAATTATTGTGAATATATAATATATGTGTACATATTTCAGTATACATATATATAAAGATTTGATATGTTGCACACTGTAAGTGAGCACTTTGTGAGCATCTGCATATATAATATATTAAACAAACTGACAAATGAGTAGGTGTGCATGAAGGTGTTTAAAAATTATATATATAGAGAGAGAAAGAGTAAAGGGCCACTCAAAATTAAGAGTTGGCCCCCCTCTACTATTCGTTCTGAGTCCGCCCCTGTATATTTGAATTATATAGTATATACGAGATATTTATCAATGGGGATGCAATTACTTCAACTTAGACCTGTGCAATGTCGCAAATCACTCAACATCACGAATTTTGATCCCATCCGTATCCATAATTATTTGTCTAAATTAATACAACATCGTAGTAGCTTGTATGTAACGACAGGGCTACATTGACAATCACTTTTCGTTTGGTAAATAGTACTACCTCTGTCCTTTTATAGATGTCCTTTTAGGATTAGATATATAATGAATAAATAAATCATCAATTAAATTATATAAATATGGTATGTTAAATAATTAGAAATCATTTCGTAATAATTAGTACAGTACGTTTGTTTTACTTTTCCAAATACTTTTGATTTATGAATATATTTATGTTTTTTTAATAAAGGGAAAATATTAAAACCTTAAACAATTATAAACGTAAATCATGAAATTTGATTTCTTTTTTAATTTAAATGATTTTAAAAATATTCTAATCCAATAATTTTGAGATATTATAATGATTCTTAGCATAACACATGTTTATTTTCTTTATCTTTTATCATGTAAGAATAGAGGGTCATGTGAATTTTGATAAATTCATTATGATCAAATTTGAGTTGTTATAGAAGACTAATCGAATATATTCACTAATCATAGTTATACAATTCAATATTATATAATTGAGTAATTAATAATCTTGAGTTGCTTTCATATATTTTTATTTTGAGCAAGACATTTAGTAGGTATTGCATTATTAATATTGCCAATCATTAATATGTGGCCACTAATTTGAATAAAACTTTTAAATTATTTTATTGTTATATTATATTTTAGAATATTTATTTAATTGTTAAATTAATCCCTGATATAAGTTTTATAATTTATGTATATAGTTTTTTTAATCACCCGTGCAATGATATCAATCTTTAATCATGCACTTTTTGATAAAATAATTTATCTTATAAAAATGTGATACATTAGAAATAAAAGTGGAATTAGTAAATCATTCAAAATATCATAACTAAAAATCGTATCAAATTTAAGATATACAATTTAAATCATGACAAAATTGAATTAAACATTTGAATATTTAAATAATAAAAATATAAATTTTGAAGATATAAATATTAAATATTAGTTTTTATTCTCAAAATTCTAAGAAAATGATACTTGTCCCAAAATTCTAAGAGAATGACACTTGTCCAAGTGGTTTCTCTTTTAGTATATAAAGGATTACGTCAAGGATAGTATTGAAAAAATAAAAAATAAAAATTAAAAGGACAACTATTTATAAATAAAGTATAAAACCTAAAAGAACATTTATAAAAAAGACGGAGGTAGTACTAAAAGTTAACAAAAGATAGTCTTGACTCCCAAACGTATTGCGACGTCGAATAGAAAGTTGACAATCGCTCAGGGGATACTTATACTGGGATATAGTGGTATGTGCTACATTCGCTGTGGCACATCCACTTAAATAATTACAATGTATTGTTGTTTAAGAAATTTGTAGGGTAGGATGCATATTGAAATTTGTAAAAGGTATATCGAGAATTAGAAAGAAAATGTAAATAATAGAGTGTGAATGTGGAAGCTAGGATGAGTCATCCGATTAAAATGAAATACATTGGAGACAGATCATGCCCCATCCAAATGGAAATATGTCAACCCAAATATCCCCTTATAGAAAAGTAATAATACTATTTGCATTCCATGTATAGAAACTTTTTCTTCTTTCTAATTATTCTAGTTGTTTGGTTTTTTATTGAGTAATGACCTAAAAGAAAGGTCAATTATCAATTCAGGTACTTAAAGAAAATTTATATTAATCTAGGGCTTAAATTTTGAAAATATCAATGAAAGACTCATAATAAGTCTAAAATTATTAAAGGGTCTGTTTGAAAAATTGCAAAACCTACAAAATAAAATTCCACAAAATAAAATTATCTCGGAGTGATAAGCAGCGAAAATATACGTCAAAAGTCTTTCATGTCATTTTTTTTAATTTTCTATAGTTTCATATTTGAAATTGTTAGTTTTTTTTTTTTTTTTTTTTAATTTGTTTAGGTTTAGGCCCTGGATTGACATAAATTATCTTTTAGGACTTGAATTGATAGTTGATCAATTTTTCGGGTCCTTGACCGATAAAAACCCTTTGTTTTCTAAATACCCCACCTGTTTCAAAAAAATTGTCGCTTATATATCCATACAAAATCCATGTAATTATGATATATTTTATGAATTAAGAAAATAATCAACTAAATAAACATGTTATTTAAAGTAAGATTGAAAAAATTATTTTTTTACTAAAACGACACTTATTTAAAAAAAAAAAAAAAATCATCTGGTCCAAAGCACAGTGGGAGTATATGCGCAAGTTGTCTTACAAATATTGTCTCTTTCCAAATTTACGAAAACTAAGAAATATATATTATTCTTTGAAATTTCCGTTATACATTTATTGGGTATAATTAACTATGCAAAGTCTTATGTGTACCAATTGCACGGTGCAATTTGGGATGTGTGTCACGATTTATACTCAAAGATATTACTTATTCTGAGTAAAAGTATATATTTATTCGGAATAAATGATACATTTAAGCATAAACATTAATACATTTTCATCATAATATATTTATATAGAATATGTAATACCTTTAAATATAAATACTAATACATTTCTTCCCATAATTTAGATTGCAGGGTTCTAAATGGTTTATAAGATACCTCCTCAATTAACTAAAGGAGATTTTTTGTGAGACAGAGGAAGCAATCCAATTTCCATAGAGCAGCAGGATGTTATACTTAGAGGTGGCAAAATCGATCCGGTCCCACAAGCCCCCTAAGTTGGCCCGATATTTTAGATGGGTCGAGCCATAGAAATGTAGGTCCGAAGTACTATTTGACCCGACCGGACCAGTTTGATGGACCAAAAGCCCGACGGACCCCGGGTCGACCCGAAAATCTAAGTATATTATAGGGAAATATCCCGGGCTGGCCGACTAATTTTAGGCCCAACTCGGCCCGAAATATGGCGCCCAACCTGACCGGCCCGATCGAATTAGGCCGCACGAATTGCCACCTCTAGTTATACTCCTTAAGTTAAATATAAAATATTAGGTAACTTATCTGTTTGAGATTGTGAAGATAGTTAAATCTTGGAAGTTTAAACATCACTCCTCTCTAGTTAGTCAAAAAATGATATTTCCTTCAGGAAAATGATAATATCATTCAAACTGCATTACGTGGCAAAAGCTTTACATCGTCCAACACAACACTAAAAATACTAGGTGGAACATCTTTCACCCAAACAACTCGGAATCAAGAACAGAAATAAAACGAGCTAATGCGTGAACTACTCTATTAGTGCTCCGTGGTGAAAACTTGAAAAAAGTAATCGAGTAGGTTTGTATGGACGCTACTATATCCTTAATAACCATGGCATCAACAGGATCCAAACCATCCCCTCCTCGTATCCCTTTGATAAGCACTTTGCAATCACTCTCAACCTCGAAGCAAGTGATTTCGCTTTCCACTGCACTTCGCATTGCATGAAGGAGAGCTAAACCTTCCAAAGCAGTAACCAGTAAGACACCTCCCACCGCATCCCTATTTACAAATCCAAATCCTACATTGTCATTCTTGAAGCAAGCCACGTATGTGTCCACTTTCAGACACCCCTCACCCGGTTTCGCCCATTGCACTCGCAAACTTCTCCCCGAAGGATTGATATTTTTGGCTGGTATGCCTTGTTTTAATTCAGCTCAAAGTCGGAGGGAGAAAGTGATTTATCCTCCCAATCAAAGGCTTTCATGTCGAAATAAAACCTGTTACGAGCACATTAAATATTCCAAGCAAGAATTCCCAAAACAACTATCCTATCCATCCCCACCGTCAACATATATAAAAGTCCAAAAGAAGTTTTAAAATGATCCATAATGAGCTCTATCCACCTCCATCCTTACCTTCCAAATACAAACAACCAATCAGCATTCAAAGAAAAGAAGTTCTAGTGTTTTCAAACCATCCCAACATAAATGACAAATCACATCCCAATCCCAACCCCTTCGACATAGGTTACTCTTAGATAGCAAGGCGTTAGAAATAGCGCGCGAAAGAAAGACACGTAGCTTTGGTGGAACATTTAATCGCGAAAGTTTCTTCCAAATTAGATCGTTAGAGCTAGTCGAGGGAATCTCCTGATGTAGCTCAAAATACATATCCATCGCCAAATAGTAGGCTGACTTCACTGTGAATCTACCATGCTTAGTCAAAAACTGACATTAGGGATAGGGGGAAAGGAAGAAGAAACATTATACTTTCTCCATTTATGTTTAATAAAAAGATTATATTTAAAAAGAGATTAGCTTAAAATAAGAGTTATGTTTCTCATATTACTAGCTCAAGGAAATAAATAAATTTTAATCTCACAAACAAGTTAAAAATGATTGAATAAGTTCACATATAAAAAATAAAATAAGTGGTGTAAATCTGTATTGATTATTTTTTAATTAAGAGATGTACCTTCATTAAATTGAACAAAAAAAATGTTTATTTTAAATTAGAACTTTATTTATTGGACTTAAGTGGTACACGTGTTTATAAATGCACTTCAAGTCTATTTAAGTGTTGAATTAACAATTTTGCATGTATAATTGTCGTGATTGGCTTTTTTTTTATATCTTTGGATCATTTGATGCTTCTGGTTTCGTTTTGAGCTAATTAGGCAGTATAAGGCCAAGTATTTGTACTCGGCCGGATATACAACGAAGGAACGAAGTTCAGGAAGTCAAATGGAGGAAAAAATGAGGAAAAGCCACCCGCGACCGTGACCCAAGTGCGCGGCCACGGCCAAATGGAAGCAAAAATGGAGTAAATTGCCTGTAGAAGTGGCAAGGCCGCAGCACATGAGCACAGCCGCAACGTGTTGAAAGACAAGAATCGAGTGCGGGGGCAGCCAAACTTCGCGGCCACGGCCTGTTAAATCGGCCAATCAATGCTTGGGCTACAAGATTTTCGATTTTGAGCCCAAAACTACCCCAACTTGACCTACTCTATAAAAGGGATCCTATGGTCCAGAAATTGGACACATTCACTTTACGAGAGAGCAGTATTGAGAGGATTTCGAAGGAGACGAGCAATCAAGATTGACAGTTCTTCGGATTTTTCTTTCCTTTGAGTTATTTTGATTATGTATTATGATTTTAAGATGTCTTTTGTCACCGCCATGAGCGGCTAGTAGGTTATTTCAGTCCTTAGTCGAGTCGAACCCTAGTTTTATTATCTTGTGGTATTTACAGTAGTTGTTAAACAATTGTTTACCTTAAAACGTTGTTATACTCTTTGTTTATCCTTCAATACCTATGTGTTTATGTGCTAGATTCATCACCTAGGATTATAATTGCATAAGCAACGCTAGGTTATAATCGTAATCCGTAATTGTTACGAATCTATAGCCACTTAGTAGCGAATAATGAGTGATATCAGTAGGGTATTATATAGGTCGGTCTGAACGGCTCCAAGTTTGCGGGGCCCACACCGTGTCTATCCCGTTATCCTAGTACTCTAGGCGTCCAGTTAATGAGACCCGGAGAGCTTATTCTGAGGTCATTCAACTGGATAGACTAACCAAAGAGCTTGTTTTGGTTAGTTAAACATAAGGGATAACGGAGTTAGCAGAACTTGTTGCTGACTTTGGGGGTAGGAGTTTTATGGTTAAATATGTTAATAATTGCATCTATCACAGGGTAGTATAAACGAGGGGGAGATAAGATTAAGGGCTGGGATTCGTCATTTCATAAGTAGACACTTTCGTAGTTATTTGCTTAATTTCTGCATTAGTTCTTTAGTTAATCAAAAATCAACTACAATCCCCCACATTACTTATATATATATATATATATATATCCATATATTGCTAGTACTAGGATTTAGTCTTGTTTCAGCAGTGAATGATCACCCATTCATGCGGGAACAAAGAATTGCTTTTCGACCCAGAGATAACTTGTAGGGATTGCATTCTAAGAAGACAAGCAAGAGAAAACCGAGAGAAGGTCGAAGTTTGCCTTTCGCAACCGAGAACCCTTCAGATTCTGAATCTGAGTTAGAATCGATGGCAGTGAAAGAACTATGAAGGAATTGGCTAACACTGGTGCCACTCACCAGCCTCTCTGCATCACCTTCCCCGACCTAGGGGTGGACACCACTTTCGAACTCCGCTCAGGGTTAATTCATTTGTTTCCCTCTTTCCATGGGTTAGCAGGAGAAGACTCGCACAAGCATCTGAAGGAGTTCCATATCGTTTGTTCGAGCATGAAGCCAACCAAAGTCAAAGAAGAGCAGATAAAGCTGCGCATTTCCCTTTTGTCTAAAGGAATTGGCCAAGGATTGACTCTATTACCTTCCCTCGGCATCTATAAACACTTGGGGGGAAATGGAGGCCCAATTCCTGGAAAAGTACTTTTCGGCATCCAAGGCCACTAATATCCGGAAAGAAATAAGTGGAGTGGTACAACTACCTGGACAAACCTTATATGAATATTGGGAACATTTCGAGAAGCTTATGGCAAGATGCCCGCAACATCAGATAACCGATCAGCTGCTTATCCAATATTTCTGTGAAGGTTTGGCTCAGTCGAATAGGAATATGATAGACTCCGCCAGTGGGGGTGATCTATGCGATAAGACTCCGATAGAAACACGAGCACTTATATCGAAAATGGCATGTAAGACACCGCAGTTTGGGAGGAGGGATGCATCAACGCGGATAGTGATTCCCAAATAGATGCAAAGATTGATCAGGTCACTAAACTAGTTCAGAAAGTTGTTATGGGGGGTAATTCATCTGTCCGACCTTGCCGAATATGCGACACCATGGACCACACGGCTGATAACTGCGATGTTTTGGGAGGTGAGATCGACGCACATGCTAATGCCGTCGGAACTGGAAATTTCTAATGACGGAAGTATGATCCCTATTCTCAGTTCTACAATCCAGGATGGAGGGATCATCCCAACTTCAGCTATGGTTATCAGCAAGCTCAGCCGAGTGGGCAAAACCGACGTCCACCACCGAGAGGTATGTACTACCAGAAGCAACCAGTCGATGACTGCACTGTCGTGATGTAGCAAATTAGTAAAACCTAGCTACCCTTCTAGCTTGTAGAAGTGATAAGTAGGGTCGATCCTACAGGGAAAAGGAAGACTTTATAGTGTTCAATAGAAACCTAATAGTAGCAATATATTAATAAATATATAAGTAATGGGGGGTTTTGTAGTTTGATTCTTAATTAACTAACAAACTAAAATAGAAATCAAACAATTACTTATAACAAGATTCTACTTATGAATTAACGAATCTCAGCCCTTAATCTTATCTCCCCCTAGTTATTACTACCCTGTGATAGATGCAATTATTAACCAATTTTAACCTTAAAACTCCTACCCCGAGATTAGCAACAAGCTTTGCTAACCTCGTTATCCCTTATGTTTAACTAACCAAAACAAGCTCTTTGGTTAGTCTATCCAGTTGAGTGACCTTAGAATAAGCTCTCTGGATCTCATTAACCGGACGCCTAGAGTACTAGGATAATGGGATAGACACGGTGTGGACCTCGTGAGCTCGGACCCATTCAGACCGAGCTATATACTACCCTAGCAATATCACTTGCTATTCGCTACTAAGTGGCTATAGGTTCGTAACAATTACGGATTACGATTATAACCTAGCGTTAATTATGCAATTATAATCCTAGGCGATCAATCTAGCACATAAACACATAAACATTGAAGGATAAACAAATAGCATAACAACGTTTGAAGGAAATCAATTGTTTAACAATTACTGTAAATACCACAGGATAATAAAACTAGGGTTTGACTCGATTAAGGACTGAAATAACCTACTAGTCGCTCATGGCAGTGACAATAGACATAATTCTAATGAAAAGCATAAAACTAAAATAAATTAGAAAGATGAAACCGAGAATGCCGAATCTTGATTGCTCGTCCCCTCCGAAGTGCTCCAAACTCCCAATTCCAACTCTCCCCTTGATGTCTAGAGCCTTGAGATATTTATAGGAGTATATTTCTAGGATAAACAGGGAAAAAACCTAATTAGAATAGGAAAATAAGTCAAAAACTCGTTTTTGAGCTTGTGGGCCAAGTAATGGGCCGATACTATATTGTTTTTCCAACTTCAAAGATTTTTTTGAGGGTCTTCTGATCATATTTGGGTTTTTCCTCTTTCACAAAAAGTTGAAGCTCTTTGAATCGCTTTTCAACGCCACCAATTTTACCTCAATCGAAGTTGTAGATCTCAAATACTGGAGGTGTGTCAAGCTGACAAAAAATCCGAGAGGCTTTTGGCCGCGGCCGCGCACGTAGGCCGCGGACTCGGAGAGTTTCCAGGGCTTTTCAGCGCTTTCTAGGCCATTTTTTACGTGGCCGTGCATCTAGGTCACGGCCGCGACTAGCCTTTTCGTACTTGGCTCGATTTTCTTCCGTTTTGGACTTTCCGGGACTCGTTTCTTCACCCATCCTTAGCCGAATGTAATTATTTGGCCTTAAATCACCTGAATATCTCTAAAACAAGTCCACAAACATCAAATAGCCCAATAATATGAATATAAGTCAATCACGATCAATTATGCATGCAAATGTCATGAAACGGACACTTAAATCGACCTAAAATGTACGCATAAACACGTGTATCAGTCGAGCAAGCACCTGACTTATCCTTGACTGATATTATCAAGACTCTGATGATAAACTCTGTGCAATTTTAGAAAGACGCAACATCGAGAATTAAGAATCTCGAGACGTAAATGAGCCAGATGGCAACTGCTATAAGCCGACTGGAAAATATGCAGAGTGAAAAATTACCAGCACAACCAGAAATAAACCCACGAAATGTCAGTGCCATCACACTAAGAAGTAGAACTCAGCTTGAAGAGCTTAAGAAGCCCGGGCAAACATTGGAAGATGGTAAACATAGAAAATTGCTTGAGAACAAGGCGCGGCTGCGACCTGCTCGGCGACCCAGAAGTTGGAAGCCCTGTATATGTGGCGCGACCGCGGCCCTCCTGTGCGGCCGCGGCCCCCATTCTACAGAAAACCGCCATTTCTGCCCCAAGTCTGTCTCAACCACTTCCTTTCTCTAGTCGCATGATCAGAACAGTACGAGCAGACAAGGAGAATGAAATCTTGGATGTGTTCGGCAAGGTTGATATAAACATTATGTTGATCGATGCCATCAAGCAAATCCCAAGATACGCCAAATTTTTAAAAGAGCTCTGTACCAACAAGCGTAAACTAAAGGGGGATGAAAAAGTCCTTATGGGGGAAAACGTCTCGGTAATCTTCCAAAAGAAGATCCCACCTAAATGCAAGGATCCAGGTATGTTTGTCATCCCATGTAGAATAGAAAAAACACACATAGAACGTGCCATGCTAGATCTAGGAGCCCCTATTAATGTTATGCCAAGAGCCATATTTCATGCTTTAAATCTAAGACCACTAAAAGAAACCAGGATAGTTATACAGTTAGCGGACCGTAGTAACACGTATCCTGATGGTTTAATTGAAGATGTCTTGTTGAAGTAGGTGAGCTCGTATTTCCAACTGATTTCTATGTTCTAGACATGCAAGGAGATTCTTCTACATCTTCACCAATTTTGTTAGGGCGGCCGTTCTTGAACACCACCCAAACTAAAATTGATGTCAGTGAGGGTACCCTAACTATGGAATTTGATGGGCAAACTGTTAAGTTTAATATTTATGATGCCATCAGATGTCCTGAAGATGTCCATTTGGTTTTCCTTCCTGATGCTAATAACCCTCTTGCTGAAAAGAACTTTAAGATGAGGTGCAGGGATAAGCTGAATCGTTCAACATTAGTGAGGTATTGTAAAGAGGAAGATGAAAAGCGAAATGGAGTAAAGTGCCTGAATTGGTGGGGCCAGCCTGGAAACCATCATGGATCAAATGCTAAAGGGAATGTGAACCGGTCGAGCCAACGACATGAAACAAAGGTGCTTGTCGGGAGGCAACCCGGTGTTTTTATCATAATTTGATTTTATTGCTATTTTCTTATTTTTATGTGGTTTCTTATCGTTTTGATTAGTCTGTAGGAACTAACATGACTCGAAATTAACATAGTAGTGGAGTATGGTGGAGGAAACACAACATCTAGTGGGGCGCGATAACCAAATATTGGAGCATGCATAGCTTCCAACCACCACCTCGGTAGTAGCACTGAAAGTAAGCACCAAGCCGTACCACTCTTTTCCCCCACAAATTTTGGTTTTCAACCAAGTTTGGGGGAGGGGGTGTAAGTGGGACGACTTGACCATTTTTTAGCTTTAGTTTTACTTTATGCTAGCTACTAGTCTGGTGTAATGATTGAATTGTATGGTCTGTGAGCCAATTACTTGGTTATCGTTAGGAGTGTGAACCACTGTCGTTTCGAGTTGGGTCATGTTTAGTTGTTATGTACTTTGTTGTTTTGTTGAGTCTAGATCGAGTCTAGGATAGGAAAATGAGCCGGAATATGCTGTTGAGAAAAGAAAAATATACACATTAAGGTGATGATAAGCTGGCAATGAGTTAATGATGATTTCTTATGGAAAATTGTTATAAATTAGCACATGATTGAGCATGACGTGTAATGGAGAAGAAATTGAGCTGCGAATCAAAACATTGATCATAAACTACCATGTGAGAAATTTGAAGTCTATAATTGTATTCCCATTCTTGGAGTAAAATTGCATAAATACTTTCGGTATGATTTTCATTTTTTATCTGTGAATAGACTCTAGAACTTGCCTTGCATCTCTGTCATGAACAAGTCAGTATGTGTTGTGGCTTAGAACATGATCTTAGGCATTTCTTGATTTTAGCCTATTTCAAGCCTCAAAATAATTATCTTTTTTACCAAAATTTGGAAAAAAATTCCTTTAGTTAGCCCGTTTAAGCCATGAGCATGTTATTTGTTAGCTCATGATTACAAGCCGAACATCTTTCAAATTGGCCTTTGACCTTAGTGGACTAATCTAGTTAAGAGGGAGGCGGAAAGAGAGGTAGTCGGGGATGTTATTCGGGATTACTATGGACTGAAAAAGGGAATAAAATAAAAGATGAAAAGGGAGTTGGTGATAGAAAAATCAAGAATTTTTAATCCTCCTATGTGCTAAACTTTTAGACTCTATGATTTGAAAAACTCAGAAGTAAGAAAGAAATGAGCCGGGTACACATGAAGCGTGTGTTGTGGAGGAGAGTATGAAAAATGCTTTGTTAAAAAAAAAAAAAAAAAAGAGAGAGAGAAAGAAATTCGGGTAGTCCCAAAAACATATGGTACCTAAGAAAAAAAATAAGAAAAGAAAAGCACTTGGTTGTAAAATTACTTTTGTGGGGAGAAGAAGTCATTCTTTGGAGTAATTTTCTGAAATTTTGAGAGTAATGTGTGAGTGATTGTTTTGAGGGGTGGTTGAGTTAGGAATAACTCGGTTAGTCCACTTCTTAGTCACTTTCACCCAAAATTTGTCCCACCCTACCTAAGCCTACATTACAACCGAATTAAAGACCTTTTTAATTCTTTGTCACGCATGTCGAGTGCTAGATCCGATTTAAATAATCGGCAAGCATATGGTAGTCGTTGCATATAAGTCAATGCGACTGAAATACTTAGCATATCTTATACACATGAGAGACGAGTGATACACATTCCCGATGAGGATCAATTGTTAAAAATCGTATGTCTTGAAAGTAGTTGAAGTTGCTCTGTCGAATATGCTCATTCATATCATGCTGTTGTGCTTTTGATAAACTATTCTGAAACTCGTAATTGCCACTTAAAGTGTCTTAAACCCGTGTCTTGATTGTTTGTTTGATTTAGATTTGTTCGGGGACGAACAAAGGTTTAAGTTTGAGAGATTTTGATACACGCATTTATAAATGCACTTTAAGTCTATTTAAGTGTTGAATTAACAATGTTTGCGTGTATAATTGTCGTGATTGGCTTGTTTTTATATCTTTGGATCATTTGACGCTTCTGGTTTCGTTTTGAGCTAATTAGGCAGTATAAGGCCAAGTATTTGTACTCGTCCAGATATACGACGAAGGAACGAAGTCCGGGAAGTCAAAGGGAGGAAAACATGCACAAAAATGAGGAAAAGCCACCCGCGGCCGCGGTCAAATGGAAGCAAAAACAGAGTAAATTGCATGTACAAGTGGCGTGGCCGTGGCACATGAGTGCGTCGCGGCGTGTTGAAAGATAATAATCGAGCACGAGTGCGGCCAAACTTCGTGGCCGCGGCCTGTTAAATCGGCCAATTAATGCTTGGGCTACAAGATTTCCAATTTTGAGCCCAAAACTACCCCAACTTGACCTCCTCTATAAAAAGGGATCCTACGGTCCGGAAATTGGACACATTCACTTTACGAGAGAGCAGTATTGAGAGATTCTGAAGGAGACGAGCAATCAAGATTGACAGTTCTTCGAGTTTTTCTTTCCTTTGAGTTATTTTGATTATGTATTCGGATTTTAAGATGTCTTTTGTCACCACCATGAGCGGCTAGTAGGTTATTTCAGTCCTTAGTTGAGTCGAACTCTAGTTTTATTATCTTGTGGTATTTACAGTAGTTGTTAAACGATTGTTTACCTTAAAATGTTGTTATACTATTTGTTTATCCTTCAATGCTTATGTGTTTATGTGCTAGATTGATCACCTAGAATTATAATTGCATAAGTAACGCTAGGTTATAATCGTAATCCATAATTGTTACGAACCTATAGCCACTTAGTAGCGAATAGTGAGTCGTTATCCTAGTACTCTAGGCGTCCAGTTAATGAGGCCCGGAGAGCTTATTCTGAGGTCACTCAATTGGATAGACTAACCAAAGAGCTTGTTTTGGTTAGTTAAACATAAGGGATAACGGAGAGCAGAGCTTGTTGCTGACTTCGGGGTAGGAGTTTTATGGTAAATCGGTTAATAATTGCATCTATCACAGGGTAGTATAAACTAGGGGGATATAAGATTAAGGGCTGGGATTCGTCGTATCATAAGTACACTTTCGTAATTATTTGCTTAATTTATGCATTAGTTCTTTAGTTAATAAAAAATCAACTACAAACCCCCCATTACTTATATATATATATATATATGTATACATATATATGTATATATATGTATATATATATGTATATATATATATATATCCATATATTGCTAGTACTAGGATTTATCTCAAACACTATAGATCTCGTGTTCCCTGCGGGATCGACCCTACTTACCACTTCTACAAGCTAGAGGTAAGGGTGAGCACGGGTCTCGGAGATAATCCGCTCCGCATCGAACCCCGGACCGAAAGCACTCCGAACCGATAATATCCGTTGACTATTTGACTTTATCCGAACCGAACCAAACCGAATTTTTTTGTTGTAAATCCGAACCGATCCAAACCGAAAAACCGAAATAGAACCGAGTAGAACCGATTCTAAGTAATCAACTATAGAATTTTTTTATATCATTTAATTCATTTCTTTTATACTATAATATTGAACCATTATGAATTTTAGTAAATTTTAACAATGATATAATTATTGTTTTAGTATTTTATAAAAGATTTAGTAATTAATAATAGAGTACAATATTTATAATAAATCATTTTCATAATAAACATATATCTATTAATTATCAATATATGAACAGTGAATATGTTTATAGTTTATATAAAGAAATACATTACTATGATATGTTTCAATTCAATTCTACATTTTTTTGATCCAATCACTAAAATTTATTATTATATCTAATATTTAATTATTTTCATATATAAAGGTCAAAATTCTAGACCTGAACTCACTGCACATAGTTACTGTCCTACGCCTGAATTCCAAGTAGTGGCTCTTTTCTTGTTCTCTTCTTCTTTGATTCTCCATCTTTCTCGTGCACACACCTTTTTCGCTTGAAGTCAACTTTAATTTTACTGTAGTTAGTCATATTAAGTTTACCTTTACTTATTGACAATGTATACCTTTACTTATTGACAATGTATACGACTAGAGCTTTATCGATGAAAAATAATCGGTAAATGTCCAAAGAGGTTATCGATAGCTAACAACTTTATAATTTAGTGCTATTCTTCTTTGAACGAGATAACTATTTCAGTAATAAGTTATGATTTTGAAACTTGTCTTAATATATAACTTATAAGTTGTTTAATATTACACTTTTTCTTTAACAATATGATATTATTGTCAAGAACAACACTATAATTCTTTCGTGCACTTTGCTAAAAATATTAAAGGAAAAACTCCGAATAGCTCCGAATAACCGGACCGAAAGAACCGATCTCCGAAAGGAACTGAACCGATCAACGGAGCGGTTCTGGAGATTTAATTTTGGAAATCTCCGAATATCTCCGAGTTTTGGTTCGGTTCTGGAGATTTCCATATCTCCGAACAGCTCCGGACCGTGCTCACCCCTAGCTAGAGGGGTAACTAGGTATTGTTACTTTGTTGCACCTCGACAGTGCGGTCAGAAAGAAGTACAATAAACTCTTTTTCTCACTATTACTATTTTATTTCTCGTTGGATTTCAATAGATATGTTGTATTTCTATTTTATATTATTTTTACACTCATTTTACAATGAAAAATTTGTCTATGTTTGGTTGGATTTGAGACAAACCTAAAAAGGTTGGCCCAAACTCAAACTCATATTTGTTTGGCCGGCTCCCCCAATCCCTTCAATCCCTTCTACTTTAAGTAATCAATCACAATTCTAAATATTATTTTAATCATTGAACCAATCATCAATTAACAACATCTTACACGCATCACATCACCTTTTAGAATTAATTAATATAAACAACACTACAATCTCTTCCACAACCAACCTAACAATCAGTCAATCACAAATCTTAATACTACTTTCATCATTAAATCAATCATTAATAACATCTTACACACATCACATCACCTTTTACAATTAAATAATATATCCTACACTACAACCACTTCTACAACCATCTAAACGAACACCACAAATTTCACTTCTCCAGCCACTTTCCTCAGTCAATAATGCCGCAGCCACTCCCAACCCCAACTAAACATACCCTTTATTTCTAGTCATTATGTTATATATTCAACTAGAATTTTTCTCATCGTGTGGTGCCTGACTTGAAATATATTTATTTTAAAATCATTTAATTTATTTTTTATTTACAACTCAAATTTCATACAAATATAATGTATTTTGGTATTTGTGCTCATTGAGGGTTCACAAGATCATGAAACACATTATTATTAAGAAGGGTTAAGATAAGAAAGGAACATGAACTATACGAATTTTATCACTTAAGTACCTTTTTTGTCTCTGATTGGTACCTGAAGTTTAGTGGTTTATGCAATTGCAACCTCCGGCAGATTTTTCCAACAAAAAAAATTAATTTTGAAGGTATTTCATCATTTTTCATGGAAATTATTTTAAAAAATCTAGAAACCAAATTTAAAATTTTAATTAATTTTAAAAATCTGAAAATTATATTTATAAATCAGAAAAATAAGTATTAAAAATTTGAATATTATAGGTAAAATGTAAATATTATTTTAATATGATAATTTTCACTAAATATTTTTTTTTATTTTTTAGAAAAAAATTAAATTATTCAAAATATCGTAAAATAGTTCTAGTGAATTATTAAATATTATTTTAAATTCGTCAAATAGTTTTAAGTATCTAGAACACTTTAAAATTTATTTTTTTGGAAACTTCTATTAGTTTCAACATTTATCATTAAACACAAAAAATGCTATATTGCAAGGAGTTGATTTTATGAGGCTATTAGGCCCTGTGACTTTTGACTATGGAAATCACAAGGTACAATTCAAGAAAGAGGGTGGGAGGTTACATTGCAAGGAGTTCATTCCATAACTACTGAAAATGATATCTGGAGAACAAATGACAAAGTTGCTCAACAAGGGAAGGGGTTGGCTACATATGTTCTATTTTTAAGCCTACAAGGGGTACAAGAGCTATGAAGATCAGCTGCCCTTGTTACAAGAACACAAAATGGTGATTGAGGTGCCCAAGGGGCTGCGACCTCAAAAGAACATCCTTATAGATACCCATATTTGCAAAGAATGGAGATAGAGAAGTCTTGGAGCAGAGAGCAAGACACAAGAAGGAGAAAATCAGAGCAAGAGCCATAATTGATTTGGTACAATTCCAGGTTTTATTAGTTCTTCGTTTCCGTAATTGATACTGAATGTTTGTCTTTAAATATTTTGGATTTTATATTTACGAACATGAGTGGCTAATTTCTTCATTGTATTCTAGGGCTAGAAAGTTGGTTACGATAACTCTATGTTTTGATTGTTTGATTTATTTAGACTATGTTCTAAGTTTTTATCTATGTGGTTGTGTGTATTCTTGGCAATCTAAACAATTGTTCGATTCAACTAGCTTAATAGTTGGTTGCCCGAGAGGGGAGGATGTATTCAATATCGACCGAGAGGTGTAAGGTATCTGCATAAGCATTGGCCTTGTGATCTGTTAAGTTACGTATACAATAGTTAGTTAGAGATGGTAACTATACACAAATTAACATCGTCCGAGATGAGGGTTACCTAGATAAGTTATCACCTAATCCAAACTAGATTCGGTTTAAAAGTCTAGGTAAATAGTATAATCTGACATAGGGAAATTGTAATTGGAATCAAACCTTAGGATATGTTTTTTAATCTGATTTATCCTCTAAAGTTATTTTTTGTTATTTCAAGTGTTTTAATTAACTGTTTTACGATTTTAGTTCAACCAACATTCCACATTGAGAGTCTAGATAGAGTTGAACTGTTTGGATTAGGGTATTCAATTGATATAGTACGATAGTCTCTATAGCTATACCGTGCACTTGCGGTCATACTAGAGTTCAAAATTAGTGTGTCATACAACTAAAGGAAATGTTACACACTATTTGCTAAACCTTCTAAGAATGTGTTTGGCTAAGACATGTGGAGTATCTGAGACATCATTTAAGGAAGGGAAGTTTATGCAGATCCTTGAAAGATTTGAGGCTATGATGGGATGGCCAAAGCCTGGACTAGTCAAGGCATTAAGGGGGGTTTCTTGACTTAACTAGATATTGTAGTTCATCAAGATTTACGGAATCTTGGCAAGACCATTGACAGAATTAACCAAGAAGGGAAAGTTCAAGTGGAGTGACGAGGCTAACCTAACTTTTTAGAGATTAAAGGAGGCAATGGTGAGAGCTTCAGTGCTTAAGCTACCTAATTTCATAATAACATTCACTTTGGAGAGGTGCAGTAATAATGCAAGAACACATCCTATAGCTTACTTAAGAAAAGCCTTAGGACCAAGAAGTATGGCATTATCCATTTATGAAAAGGAGTTCTTAGCTATCATATTAGTAGTGGAAAAATGGAGATCCTATCTAATCCATATAACTTTTTTGATAAGAACTAACCGCCACAACCTGATATATCTGCTGGAACAGAAAATCTCAACCCCCATACAACACAAGTACAAAGCCAAACTATTGGGCTATGATTATAGAATTGAATACAAGGGTTGTTGATGCCTTGTCAAGAAAGGATGCAGCTGAAGGGGAGTGTGGTGCGTTAATCACTATTCAACTAGCTTAGATGGAGAAGATAATTGCAAGCTATGAGGAGGGCTTGAGGAGCTCAGGAAGCAATAGCTGAAAATACCACAATGCCCTACAATGTATCATAATACACCTATGTAGGATATATGTTGAGATTCAAGGGCTATATGTTAGGAATGATTCTGATTTAAGAAGCAGAATTACAGAATACATACCTTCTTGAGCCCATGGTGGACATGCGCAAGAAGTAATGACCTTGAAGAGTGATCATTGGTTATCTTACATACTTGTTAGGCATAAATTCATAGCAAAAATAGGGCAAAAGTATGTGAAATTGCTCTTGGTGGCCTTATATATTATGTATTATATGGATTTTACGTGTTTATTGATTTTGTAGCAATTTTGGTATAAAATTGAGCTTATTTAGATCAATTTTATAGCCCCAAAAGAAGAAATGGAGTAATTAGACTCAAGAATGGCCTTGGACCGGCCCAAAGCGGAGTTGGACTGGCCTAAGACGAAGAACCAAAAGCACAACGGGGATGTAACCACGATGCTCGACCAAGATGGAGCAACGCTCGGCCAAGCCATACCTCCCTTTTTGGTCTCTCAACCGAGTCGTTCCCTAGCTTTGCTGAGCCATTGCCCTTGTCGTTCCACACATATTTTGCCCATTAAAACCAATTTTCTCCCCCTAAACCTAGTTCATGAACTCCTATAAATACTCAGACTCTCTGCATCAAAGAGGTGGAAAATTTATCGACTTGTATTAGTTTTTACATTCCATAGAGGTAGAGAAAGGCTGAGAAGAATGAAGAAGTAGTAGCGAAGCGTTCGGGAGGAGCATGTCGCCACATAGTCAATCATCCTTGATTTAAATGGTATATAGTTTATTGCTTTTAACATGACATATTTGTTCATATCTTAGGATTTTAGAAAGTATGTTTTAGTTACAATGTAGACAATGGTTGTTTTTGTCTTAAATTTTTTGTCATTCCGTGCATAATTATTTGGTGGTTTGAGTTATGATTAATGCTTGTAACTGATCACCTATATTTAGCACACATGAATCTGTGTCTAAAACTCGAGAGGTAAGGACATGGATGGCCAAACAACACACAACATAATCGTTCAACAGACTGGGAGGCTGAGAATGATTGTGGGGGTATTTCTTAAGCACCGTTAGGAGTTACAATATACATGTTTAATCGGGAGGTCGGTCTGTGTATATGATCTACACCTAAATCGCTCCAGGAGGCGGATTGAGATACGCATAGTAAAGTCTTATAATAATAGGAATAAATTAGGATACTTTTATCAATTGAATTTACTCCATTATTTGCTCTAATGATTTAATTTTTTTTAGTGTTCACCCTACTTTATAGGGTCAAGTCAGAGTAGTAAGAACACAACAACAATCTCTTATTCGATAAGCCTAGATATATTAGGGATAAAACTACTGTAATACTTTAGTTACGACGCCTTCACTAGTCTCTGTGGGAATCGACATTATTTGCTATTAGCTATTAACTACATCGTGCACTTGCAGTATAGGCCGATAGAAAATAAAGCAATCATAGAGAGTTATAGCAAATTTTTGGTGGCCTAAGATGAAAGAAGCAGTAGATTTAGTAGTAGCATCTTGTCACAGGTGTCAGTTGTGCAAGCATAAAATACAAAGACACTTGGATTATTGCAACCTCTCCCTATTCCAGATCAAGCATGGAGTCATGTCACCATGGATTTCATTGAACAACTTACATCATCGAAGGGAAATGATACTATATAGGTGGTGGTTGATAGACTCACTAAATATGCTCACTTCATACCACGAAGCCATCCTTTTGCAGTTGATGTACAAGCTACATGGTCTACTTATTAGCGTTGTGTTTGATAGAGATAAGATCTTCATTAGCTCCTTCTGGCAGCAACTATTCAAGAGTTTGGGAGTATAACAACACTTGAGACAACTCACCATCCACAGACCGACGAACAAAGTGAATGAGTGAACTAATGTGTGGAGAAGTTACTTGAGATGCATTGTAGTAATCTGAAGAAATGGGCAAGCTGGACTGCCATTAACGAATTCGGGTATGATACCAATAACCGCTCCACTATTTAGATGTCTTATTTTAATGCACTCTATGAGTACAAGCCTATTCATTTAGCTTTTGGCCTATGTATGTAACATATAGTTGAAGAGGCATTTGTAACTTTGCAAGAGAGGCAAGTAGTGAAACAGAGGCTTAAACTTCTGTCATAGCGAGCTCAATACAAGATGAAAATAAAGTTGATTATCGCTCCATATATACGTGATTTTTAGACACTAATTTGGGTTCGTTGTAGCATACCCGAGTGGATGAGACATAATTTAAAATTTTATTTAAAATAATATATCACACACGCGCGCGCGCGCACACACACACACACACATATATATAAGATCCGGATGCTCTAAACGATTTACTGAACTAGTATTGAAAGGAATGCATAAAAATATAATAAATTTGGTGCACGAATTTTACCCCCGAAAATTCTCTTTCGTTTGATGTAGAACTTGAAAGGATCCCAAATGTGATCCCTCTAATTGGTCCACCTTTTGGATGCAAATATTGAAATAGTTCCTTCGCTAGTAGAACCCTATTTGTTATATAGAAGAGAATATCAAATTTGTTATTTTCTTTTTCTACTAAACTCAGACGTGGATCCAATTCTCTCAAGAAGAAGACCCTTTTCTGTATATATACGCATCCAATATATGTATACTACGGAGAGCATTCTCTGAAATAATATACGCACGTTAACATTACATGATTAGCCAAATCAAAAATCCCAAGTGAATCGATCAACGTGATGATATTGTTGGCATTTAAGTTTCAAAAACATAAATATATACATATATATTTAATACATATATTTATATATACGCACATATTAAACATTGTAAATATATATTACATATGCACAAACATACGTGCACTACTCTATATATGTATACACGTATATTTATATTATATATAAAAGGTAATATGTATTGATTTTCTCTTCTAATATTTTAATGGATATTTTGGTTTGACTTTAACTAATTAAAATTCAAACCCAAATTAATCAATCTAATTGATATTTGTTCTACTCCAATAATTCATTTTCTAATCGAATTAGGTGTAAAAAAATTAAATTACTTAATCATGTATCAATTCAACCATTGAATTAAATGTAAGCATCCAGTTATATGTGACCCTTTAGGTTCGCTACTAATACTAGTAGTAGGTTCACAACTTTTGTAATTTGACAAATTACCATTATTTAATTCACTTAGACTTAACTCTTTAATTCTAAAACCTAGAAAATTACGGGAAAGCAAGTAGCTTGATTATCTAGTGTTAGGTGAAATAGCGAGTAAACCTACACAGTTGTGATTATCATACATGTAAGGTCCTTCCAACAACTAATATGCCGATTGATTCTAGGACATGGATTATAAGTCAACGTCCCATTAAATCAATAATTGTATTATTCTATTCAAGTTACAGTGATTCTAGATGAACTATATTTACCCTTCCTTGGCCAAGGTCTGACACACTATTTCCCAACTCTAGTGTTACCGCAAGGATATGGTGCTACTGTAGCTAGTAGTGACTTGACGCGCTTCGGGTCTGGTGCAGTGACGTGACACACATAGCGAACTAGAGCGGGGCAGACTGGATCCACATAGTCGGGTCTAGGGGTGGGCACGTTTTGATATTTGGTTCGGATAGTTCAGTTTTTACCGAAAACAGAACAAGATTTATCCTATGTATAGATTTCTTTTTATTGGGCATATAATTTGGGTTTTGGGAGATTTAATAACTACGAGCCGTAATCAATTTGGCCCATAATAATAAATTAGTCCAGACTCTAGATCTCAAGGCTCAATCTATACGTAAAATCTTTTTTTTGTTTTTTGTTTTTTTACTTATCAACTAAACTTAAAATATATTATTCTATTTAGTCTCATGACTCATTTATAGGAGAAACCGAAATATTTTGGTTTCTACTGAACCGAAATATATTAATTCAGTTCGGTATTTGGTATTAGAGATATATATTTCGTTTCGGTATTTGGTATTAGAGATTATAAAAACTTCGGTTCGGTTTACCAAAATTTCGATTTGATTCGGTTTTAATGAATGCCCACCTCTAGCCAGGCCGGACGGGCCCATGAGTATTCGAACCGGGTTGGGTCAGTGAAATAACACAATGGTTGGTGAGGGTGCACAGATCAGCGACCAGACGCGAGTCTATTCGGCCGAACCGGTGCCACCAAGGGTCAAAAGGTGCCTTTCTGAAAAATTAGTGAAAATTGATGCGTTTCTGTATTATGGGAGAAAGAGAAAAAATAATAGAGGATAGAGGGTTTAGGATTTCTTAGGCTGATAACATATTGAATGAAATAGTTAATTTCATTAGTACTGATTTACAAAACAATTGTATATTGTATACAACTAGGAGTATTTAAGTAAATCTTCTAATACTAGTGGTACACGTGTTCGTGCACACACTTTAGGACGCTTTAAGTGTCAATTTAGTGATGTTTTTGTGCAATTTCATGTGTACTTCGTACATTTAATTCTCATCGGGCAAAATAATGCGTTTGGTTCATTTTTATGTTAAATCAGGTGCAAATGGATTGAAAAGAGCATCAAAAGATCGCAGAGTTGATGGATCGATCGAGGCAACAAAGGGCAAGGCTAAAGGAAGATCTCGGCCGAGATCGGCCGAGACAGGTTACAGATCTCGGCCGAGATAGGTTACAAATCTTGGCCCAGATGACCTTCCAGGGAAAACTTGAAGTTTTAAAGAGTTGAAGATCTCGGCCGAGATGACTTTCCAGGGAAAATCCAGATTTTCAAGAGATCAAGATCTCGGCCGAGATGAAACCCAATCTCGGTCGAGAAGAGCCAAAACCTAACAAGCCCTGAAAATCCTCTTTTCACGTCTCGGCCGAGATCAGCCTTCGATTCACCCAACAGAAAATCCTCATTGCTTCATCTCGGCCGAGACACATTTGAATCTCGGCCGAGATTCTGAACCCTGTTTTAAAATTGTGAATGTGATTTTGCCTTAAACTCAAGTGACAACTCTTCCCCTATATATATAAGTTCCATTTCGAATTTGACCTACTTTGGGACATATTTCCAGCCATTTTCTAGCCACCAAAGCCACCAAGGAGAGATATTGGGCAAGAGATTGAAGGGTCATCTTCTCCAATTGACATCTTTGGTTTCATCTATCTTAGTATCATGTTTTCTTGCTTTTCTATTGATTTTCTATTTGTTTTATTTTCCATGGGTGAGTAGCACCCTCATTTCTACCCTTGATCAAATGTAAAACTTTAAGTGACAATGTTTACATGATTATTGCTAGTTGATGTTACCTTTTGATTGAAATTTCAAGTGTTCTACACCATTTGTTGTATTGACTCATATTTGTATGCTTTTTCTTGGTTTGATCACCCTCTAGGAAGTGTAGGAATATGTTGCTAGAATTGAAAATTACTATTCGTAATTATAGGATTTTCGATTCCCCTAGTAGCAAACAACGAGTGATGTCGTTGGTGATAGTGTAGAGTTCGACCTTTAAACCCGAGCTTTTGAGGTTTATGTCGAATCTATTTCGTTATCTTGGAGCTTTTATCATTCGATTGCCAAATTGAAGAGAGCTTATTCAACATTTTGGTTTAATTGGATAGGGTTAGTCGAAGAGCTTATTTCGATTAGCTAGAATTAAGAGATAACACGGTTGCTAGAGCTTGTTAGTAGTCGTGAAATAGGAACTTGAAATGCTTTCAATTGGGCATCAACAATAATTGTGTAATTCATTGGAACTAAAGGGATACTTGATCAAGGGTTGAATCCTTTAATCATATTTTTAAACCCAAAAATCAATCTACTTATCTTGTCATCTTATGTTAATTGAATCTTAAGTTTAATTGATCATAGTTTAATAGTTGTTCTTTGGTAATCACTAGTAGTTTATAGTTGGATAATCAAAATTCCCCACCCCCCCTCTTTTATTGCTTTCATTATTATTTGTTCCTACTTTTATTTAAATTTTACAATCGCTTGATCTATCAAAATGACACTAGACTACGGTTCCTCGTGGGTTGGACCCGACTTACCGATCTACTTGTAGAGTTGGAAATCGGAAAAATATAAATATAAATTAATTTGGTAACAGTTCAACGACTCCGCGTACCAAATTTTGGCGCTGTTGCTGGGGAACGATGATAAGAATAGTGTTATTTTAGTGTTCAAGCATTACTTTTAGTTTATCAGTTGTTTATCTATTTTCTTGTTTATCTAGTAATTTGATACTCTCTAGCTTCTCTTGTTTTTGGATAGGTTGTTGATGTTCTTACGTTCACAAGGGGAAAAAGGACTTCTACTCGAGCCGGAGATAGTTGAACATGAAAGGTTATTGAGAAGAAGAGCAAGGTTGCTTGAGGAGATCCGAGGATCGTTTGAAGATTTGAATATTTAAGAAGAAGGATTGAGTGAGCCGAAAACAATGGCAAACGAGCAAGCTCCCGAAAAGACCTTGAAGGAATTGGCGAACATGAGGTTTGCAAATGAACCATTGTGCATCACGTTTCCAGAAATAGGGGAAAATACAAGCTTTGGGCTCAAGTCTGGAATTGTGCATCTACTTCCTTCATTTCATGGAATAGCAGGGGAGGATCCCCACAAGCACTTGAAGGAATTTCATGTAGTATGTTCAAGCATGAAGCCAGCAAGAGTGACAGATGAGTAGATCAAGCTAAGGGCATTCCCCTTCTCTTTAAAAGACCTCGTGAGATTCTGGCTCTATTATCTTCCGCCGGGCACTATAACAACATCGGAACAGATTGAGTCCCAATTCTTAGAGAAATATTTTCCCGCATCAAGAGCTACAAATATACGAAAGGAAATCAGTGGAATAAGGCAGGTGCAGGGGGAGACTCTCTACGAATACTGGGAGAGGTTCAAGAAGTTGGTCTCGAGTTGCCCTCAGCACCAGATTACCGAGCAGCTCTTGATACAGTATTTTTATGAGGGACTTTGTTTGACTGATCGCAACATGATTGACAGTGCGAGTGGAGGGGCATTATCAGACAAAACACCCACTGAGGCTTGGGCCCTAATCTAAAAAATGGCTGCAAACACGCAATTGGTTTGCGCAATAACGTTTCTCTTGCAAACATAATCCACCTAAACACAATGGCACCAAAACAAGAAGAAGAATCAAACAGAAGAATTCCATATCCAAAATAATTATAGTATACAAAATATTCCATGTGATTGGTCTTTGACTAGTACCTTACATGACCTTAACAAAAAGCCACAAATCAGTGCAGATTTAGCTTACAAATTCTGCCATGAAATTAACCAAAACACCAAAAGGAGGGATATGTACATCTCCCTAGCAAGCATCCGTTTTAATTACAAAATAATAGGTGGCCTAGCCACATCCACTTCTTAGTCAATTTCCACTCAATTTTTCTTTCGAATCTCCTCGGCATTACATCTGTTGTAGGCTGGTAGTCCACCTTCGGGAACGTGTAATATTTTCGCACTTAACGTTTGGAGGAGTTCTAAAAAACCTGACTTCGTTCTTTATGTTGCTTGTTCCCGGGCTCGCTTGGCTTGGCTTGATAAAATGTTGTGGGTTAGGCTTGCCCATCACGTTGAGTGGCACTAACATCGAATCCGTTTGAGTCTTCTCCTTCCTTACCTATGAATCGCACCTACATCCATATAACCATACGATATATCTGAAAGTACATGATGGACGAAATGAACCTGCAATTTTCTTCTTACGGGTTGCTTGGACACAACAACACTTGATACTTTTTGGTATTCTTTTGAGCTTCGGTTGTTGTCTCCTTAGTCTATTTTGCAGCCCTAGATTGTGTCACCCTTTTGGGAGGTAAGGGGGACTTTGTAGTGGATGTCCTAACTCTCGAAGGTATTGCAACCTCACTGATTGAACGCCACTAACTCAGTTTGATTGCATCTTCAACAATAGATGTCGCTCGACTTCTTGTTACCCCAGATGGTGTCAAAACTTCCTTGTTGTTTACCTTGTGTGGCACAAACAAAAAACAAAATTAGTGTTGAATGTTGACTATATATAATTTTGTGATCCACTAAACGAAGTTTATACCTTAGACACATTTTCTTGAGTTATGGAGGTTAAGTTCCACCATTCGTCTGGGGCAATGCTAATTGCGCCAAATCCATCCGTACCATCTTTAATGTTAACTAAATTTTGTGTGCTTCCCTTCTGATCATCAAACAATAGAATTGAATCAAGAAATTAACAATAAAGCATAAAAAAAGCAGAATTTGAATGTCCAAAACTGATAACATCTAAAACGTTCACAGCATGTAATTTTCCTTCGAAGTTTTCTTAGCTGGATCCTAAGCTGTTTGGTGAGTTCTTCTAGTTACTGTAGGTTGCTCATTGACTGGCTTGCCCTTTGTGGGGGTAGTTCCCTTTGATGCTTTAGATGCTACAATTTTTTTTTTTTTTTTTTTTTTTTGTTGCTTTCCCTGTTATAAAATTAAAAATCAGTTTCCTTTGTTGATGTGTTGCCAATAAAATGTGAAGTTTACCTTATTTCCGCTAATTGAGGTGGCCGCAGCCGCTGGGTCCTGCCTAGAATGATTGGCCTAAACAAAATAACAATAACGCATAACACAAAGGAAATTAAACATTAAGACTAGGAATATGCAGATTGTGCTAACAACTAAATAAAAAAGGAAACTAAAGAAAATTACCCTTTTATGTTGACTGGAAGTGTCTTCTTCATCAGTGGCTGGAATATCCCTTCCTTGCTGATGGTCATTTTGTTGTGGTGGGGGTCTAGGCTTCAAAGGACAACCTCTAATGTTGTGATTAGGCTGATGGCAGAATGTGCAGACAATGGTAGTTCCCTTTCTTGTTAGCCTGACTAGATTACCAGCTGCTTTACCCCTCCTCTTGCTTTTGCTTTCTGCTGCATTATTTTACTTTTCATCGGGTTATGGTTTTCTCTTAAACGGTTTGGCCTGCCAGGCAACCTTTGTGATAGAGGCGGGATGAGTTTCGGTCATTCAGTAGCAGGCCAAGAATCATCTGATTCCATTGTCCCCATGAAGTGGGAGTAAGACTTCAGAAAAGTTTCTTTTTTGAAGTAGTGATGGACGTAGTTTTCTGGATTCTCATCAAGATAGTTCATGTCTAATACGGCATGGGCATAAAGCAGCCCACACAACTATCATCTCCTACAACTGCAATACACTTCCCCCAAATGAATCTTAAATCTTCTCCCATAACTTGTCTCCACTTCGAATTGATTCTCACAGTTCCACACAACAGTACACTCCATCAATTTCTTCTTAAGGTCTTCCAATATATGTTCCACAGATGGACATAAATCTCCATGGTAGGACCTCATCTTGTCTCTTCTGATATGAACCCTCTTCATCAGATTTACCCTAATTGATTCCAATTAACACAATCGGTTTAGCACGTGCCTTCAGGATTATTGAGTGAAACTTTCTAACATATTGTTTTCCAATTTGTCACAAACAATAGAACATCTAAAGTGAGACCTGCTCCAGTTATGAGCTGGCCAAGTTGCTAACCAAGTAAAGGTTTCAACATCCTTTTTTATCTCACCCATTGCCTTGTCAAAGTCAGCTACCCTTGTGGCTCTAGCAGCTTTCCAAATCAAGTTTTTAAGTGCTAAACCCCTGTGACTCATTTTGACAGTTTGGTATAGATACGTAACACAAAATTTGTGTTCACACCCGAACATGAGTTCTTCAATAACATATATGAGCCATTTCTGCTTATCGGACATCACATTCCATCTACTATGGTTATTCCCCCACCCTCCCCCTCCCCCCCAAGATCTTCTAACAGCAATTTTAGAAACCACAACCATGTCTTTTTTTCTCCTTCTCTATGATATCATATGCAAAAGGGAACTCCCCATTGTTTTCATCAATGCCTACATCAGTAAAGAAAAAAACCTCTAACACGGTCTTAAAGTGAGACCCATGCAAAAAATAATGGGTCTACAACCCTCTAAGAACCCCTTTTTTAAAGACCCCCAACATATGTAGATTCTCTTAAACCTACAACCCTTAACAATCTCTTTGAACTTGATCTTAACATTTGAACCGAGATTTGTTTGAGTTATCTCTTCTGCATATGACCACATAAGAGCATACTCATCTTTTTCGCACCTACTACCATGATAGAGAACCATGCATGTAATTGGCCCTATAGCAAACCATCCTAGACACTTTCACCTGCAAATCCTCATTGATCCATGACACCATCGAATAAACAGGCTAGGTGGGATCACTGGATATTTTCTGCCTATACAAATCAGCAATCAGCTTTGCATTAGCATGTTTGACTCTTTGCTTCCTAGGGCACTTATGCCTATCACATTAGGTTTGATTTGCATAGTACTCTCACCTTCCATCGAAGAGGCAAAGATCAACCACTTAAAACTTCAGTCATTGCAGCTAGATTGACTTTGTCTTTGTGGTTAATTATAAAGGAAACTGCCCTCCCATAAAGAATCGAATGAACCTTCACAACCCTCCCAAACATATACACATCAGTAAAAAAACATCCCCACAAAGAACTCTTGTTCCTTTATCCCCTTCCTAGTTGGCCTAAATTTGGGGTTTTCCTTATGTGTGCCTTTAGCTTTTGAAGTTCTACTAGAACTAGGAACGTGAGAAAGGTAATAACAATTTTAGCCTTTTATAATAATTACAAATAAGCCCTTGTTTTATTGCAGAAAGGGGCTCCGATGAGCCCACGTGCATTTCATATGGTCTATACACGTCAAAATTTGGTCGGAGGAAGCAAAAGTAATACTCCTCCGTCCCGGCTAACTTTTCACAATAGACCGGGCACGGAGGTTAAGAAAAAGCAAATTTTGCTTTTTCTTTGACTTTTTTAAAGGTGGAGATTGAGTGTGGAAATTTTGAGGGTGGAGATTGTGAGAGAAATTTTCTTTTTAAGGGTGTGAAAAATTAGTTGGGATGGACCGAAAAGAAAAGTAGGAAAAATTAGTTGGGACGGAGAGAGTAATATATAAAATACAGATTGTGTTCGAAAAAATAAAAAAAAAATTGAGGTTCTTAAAGCAAAAAATGCCAATAATACAGTGGCTTTTGGAGATTGATCCTCCGATTTTATGGATAACAAGAAAATAGTAGATTCTATATTTACTAGAATTTGAGGTCGCGTGGAATCCACGCTCATGAAAGGACCATGACCGTATACAGAAGAAGTATATGCATCTATATATATTTATATAAAAAAAACATCCACCGTTCAACAGAAAAAAGTCAACAAAACAATATTTTTGAGATTATTTATTGGTTTCGTACAAATTCTTTTTATTTTTAAAATTTAATCTCTGTTAATTTTCTCACCCTTTAATTTTTATAATTTTCTCTCTCCTTCCACCCTGGCTCCACCCCGTTCACGCGTATTCAGTCCTCCCATTGTCCTCTCCTATATAACCCTAATCTTAATTCATTCTTCCTCAGCAGATGCCTTTTATCTTCATCTGCTTCTAATTTTTACTTTTCCATTTCCAGAGAAAAACAATTTGCCATACTTCAATTTCTTTTCCACTTTTCCAGAATAACGATTCACACATTTGCCATACTTCAAGATGCGGTCGTTGGAGGAGAGAGAATCGTTTCTTCCTTCGACGCCGGGGAAATTCAAGGATAAATCCAACACAATGCACCGCCAGTTCTACCGGTGCTTCGCCTCCACAAGCACCATGTTTCTATGGGCGCTTTTCTTAATCGCCTTAACGGCGGCGTATCTCAGTTTCCGCTCGTTCGTAGATTCCGGCAGCAAGTATTTCTCCACCGCGTGGGGCGGTCATAATTGGGAGAAACAGGTCCGCACCTCCGCTGAGGTCCACCGCCACAATGGATTTGCCGTCCTCGTCACCGGCGCCGCCGGTTTCGTCGGTTCACATGTCTCTCTCGCTCTCAAAAAGCGCGGAGACGGCGTCGTCGGTTTGGATAACTTCAACAGCTATTACGACCCGTCGCTAAAACGCGCCCGAAGAGATCTTCTCAATAGCCACAATATATTCGTTGTTGAGGGTGACATTAACGACGCACGCTTGTTAGCAAAGCTCTTCGAAATCGTACCGTTTACGCACGTGATGCATCTCGCGGCCCAGGCGGGGGTAAGATACGCCATGGAGAATCCCCAATCCTACGTTCACAGCAACATTGCGGGCCTTGTCACGCTTCTAGAAACATGCAAAAACGCCGACCCGCAGCCCGCTATTGTTTGGGCTAGCTCCAGTTCGGTCTACGGGCTTAACAAAAAAGCTCCATTTTCAGAATCGGATCGGACCGACCAACCCGCTTCTCTCTACGCCGCAACGAAGAAAGCCGGTGAGGAAATAACTCATACATATAATCACATTTACGGTTTATCAATAACCGGATTGCGGTTCTTCACGGTTTACGGGCCGTGGGGCAGGCCCGATATGGCGTATTTCTCTTTTACCCAGAATATTCTGCAAGGGAAACCGATCACCATTTATCGGGGCAAGAATCACGTGGATTTGGCGCGTGATTTTACCTACATTGATGACGTTGTGAAGGGTTGTGTCGGGTCGTTGGATACGGCGAAGAAGAGTACGGGTACGGGCGGGAAGAAACGGGCCCCGGCACAGTATCGGATCTTTAATTTGGGCAATACTTCGCCTGTGTCGGTTCCGATGATGGTTGGGATTTTGGAAAAGCAATTGAAAGTAAAGGCGAAGAAAAACGTGGTTGACATGCCCGGAAACGGCGACGTTCCGTTCACCCATGCGAACATAAGCTCGGCCCGGAGAGAGTTCGGGTACAAGCCCACAACCGACTTGCAAACCGGGTTGAAGAAGTTTGTTAAATGGTATTTATCTTATTACGGCTATGATCACGGCAAATCTGTAAATTAGTAAAGTAGTTTTAACTTCTTAGGTGGAATTAGGATTAATCAAATTTTAATTTTTTTTTTAAGTTTAAAGAAAAAAGAAAAAGAGAAAAAGGTGAAGTTGATATGGAATAGGAGCGAGAGTAAAGATATGGACTCCTTTCCTTATCTTGTTTCCTTGAGATATTTTTCTTATTTTTTTTAGATTTTTTTATTGTAAAGAATAATAAAAGGTTATTCTTTTATATTCGGATTGCTTTGCTTTTGCTTACTGCGTTATTATTATAAATTGGATTTTACATTATTATTTCTCATATTTAATGTTGGGACTATGTCAATAATTTAGGTTTGTGGTAGCATCTCAATAATTGAGACACTCTTTACTTTAGTCATTATCATCTCCATGATTTATGTTTATCTTTGTGACAAGTGTGCGTAGCTGTTTTTTCTGTTGCACTTTGTCACATTTTTAGTGGTTAACATATCATTAATGACCTATAATTTCATTGTCACAATGGTTAACATATTATTAATTACTATTTTTGCAGTTTGTACGTATAGGTGAATTTGTTAATGTTCATTTTGGTAGGATTGGATGTACTTGTGTGTATTTAAGTGTGCGCTTGTGTAGTAGATAAATTGATATTTCCCCCATATATAAATGAACGTATTTGTGTATTGAGGTAGGTGCATAAATTATGTATAATAGATGTATCCGCAAATCTGTGTATTTTGGTTAGTTGACAAATTGTCTCGTAAGATCGGAGGTGTGGATGTATCTGCGGATGTTGATATTGCTGTGTAAATAAAATGTCGGTAAGATCCCCGAGTATAGAAACTAAACGGAAAATTGCAAAAGTTGTCCATTAAATATAGAGGGAGGTACAATTTTACCCATTATGTTTAATTTTGTTAACTATTGCCTATCAAGTAACAAAACTACTTACTTGTTATCCAAATTTCGTTGGAATTCATTAAAAGTCATGTGCCGAGTTATGTGTCCAGCTAGATTAAACTGGATCCAACGTGACGAGTTGGACAACTTTTGCCAAGCTATCATAAATTAATGGACAACTTTTGCAAATCATATAAAAATATAAAGTAATTAATAATAATATTAATAATATATTCTATAAATTTAAAAATAATAAACTTAAAAAAAATATCTCTAATTTGTTTTTGAAAATTCTATTTTTTTTCAAATCCAAAAAATTAATAAAATCATTCAGAAAATTATTTTAAAATTTCTAAATACTACTCCCTCCGTCCCGGCTTATCTTGCACAGGGGGTCGGCACGGGTATTAAGAAAAGTTGCTTTTTGGTTGTTTGTTGACTTTTCAAAGGTAAATTGAGGGTGAAGATTTTGAGGGTGGAGATTATGTTATAACTTTCCTTTTTTAGGCTGTGCAAGATAAGGTGGGACGGCCGTTTAAGGAAAGTGTGCAAGATAAGGTGGGACGGAGGGAGTATTTAATATTCAGAATTTTTTTTTAAAAAAATCTTTCTGAAAATTATTTTAAAAATTCTAAAATTTATTAAAATTCAGTAAATTAAATTTAAAATAAAAATAAGAAATTTAATTGAATTTAATTTTAGATTGTTAATGATAAAAATTAATTCAAAAAAAAATTGAAAATAATAAATAAAAAAATATAGGTCTTTAAATGAAGAAAAAAAGAAAATAACATATAACATATAAGAGCAAATTATTTAAAACTGAGGTTAATTAATTTAAAATTCAGAAAATTATTTTTGAAATACTTTTGTTTCACGTTGGAGAATTTTCTAAATCCTCCATTGAAGAACAGAAAGGTTGTGTTCACCACCCTTTGAAGAACAGAAAGCTCCAAATACTCCATTGAAGAACAGAATCGTGATTGAGTGTGTCACCTTGAATGGTCGACAATGACGAGCAGACCGGCAGATTTGAAGTTGATGGTGAGGCTAGTAGAACTGAGGTTTAATTTTCAGAAACAATTTTTGAGAAATAAATTTCTGATGAGGTTGATGGTGGCGTCGGTAAATATGATGTTTAATTTTGAGAAATAAATATTCAAATATGAGGTTGATGGCGATGAGCAAACTTTTAATTTTTAGAAATAATTTTTTTAATTTTGTTTAGTTATAAATGAATTTTAGAATATATATATAATTTCCTTCTTATTATTATATTTAATTTTTTAAAATTTTTATAATTATTATTAATTTTTTAAAATTATTTTAATTATTTTATGATTTGATAAAAGTTGCTCAAAATGTCACGTTGGATCCAGCTAGACTGTCATATTAGCTGCAATTGTCGGATTTTTTAATTTCGCTGGGTATTGTGACACGATACGTGACTTTTAATGAATGCTGGCGAGATTTGAGCAAAAATTGTGCAGTCTCGTTATTTAGTGAGTAATAATTGTGAGAGCTAAACATAAAAGATAGAAATGTATTATTCCCTATACTTGATGAGTAATTTTTGCAATTTTCCCTCAACTAAATGATCTTGTAAGATCGAAGGTGAGATCCCAAAAATAAATAAATTTGTGTCGGTTAGATCCAGAATATAGGAATAAATAGAGCAAACTATTTAGAAGATGAGATGTGAATGTAATAAGGCTTTGATAATGTCATGTAGAAATTGAGTGTTGATAGTCATGTGTGGGGCCTAGCGCTAGGCACACATGGTTGCCGACTCCAAACTTCTACACAATCACCTCTATTCTACAATTCTAGTTATTTTTCTATGCATTCATTTTTTAAATATTGGGTTTTAATACTTTTCATTTTTCATTAATCCTTATATTTAAACCTGCAAACCTTCACAGCTCTAAAGTAAAAGCATACTTCAATCTACTTCTTGATTTTTCTTCAAGTATATTAATTTAAATAAAAATATGTGATGCACTAGATGACACCGGCGACAATGTTTAGGGCTTCAATTCTATCTTTTTTTGTTGTAGGGCTATTATTTTCTATTGTTTATGCAATAGTTTGGCTTGTTGGTAGGCAAGGCAATAGGATAGTCCATGCTATTGTTAGGGTCTTTCGTCCTTATGCTAGTTCATGCTATTGAAAAAAACCTCCTAATTATATTGGAGGTCTTCTTGGAGTATTTTGTGTACATACTTCCTTAAAAGAAAAAAAGTATACTCATTAATTATTACTATGGTATCAATTATTGTAAAAGAAGTATTGGTTTAGAAAGAAATAAATTTATTGATTTCGAATTAACTTAAATTAATAATATATAATTATACTCCCATAGCAGATAGATGGGTTTATGAACTTACCTAATTGATTAAATGAATAATAATTTGCTTACGGTGAATTGGATATAGTAGTTAATTCATTTGTGGTCTAATGGTACAGATTCTACGGAATATTTAAGGTTGTACCATTCTCACCACTGGGCTGTGAGTTGTGAAAGTTGAGAGCTGCCGACAGAAATATTGGTAATGGGCCCAACAGAGTCTAAATATCTTACGAGCACTTTCGGATTGGCCCATACCTTTGATTAGTCACACTTTACAAGAATCTGGGCTTCTTTCTTTAAAACCTGGCATGGAGGTGACATTTCCAACCATTCACCTCGGGCCTATAGGATCAATATCACATGATAGATAAGTATATAGTTGTTTCGGAAATTGGAAAACTCAGTCCATTTTCTTACGTTGAATCAATACACGGCCCATCAAGTCAATTCGTTGGATTCGATGATACTTCAGTTCAAAATTCCTATAGTCCAGTTCACATATAAAATACCAAATGGATTGGACAGGCACATCGATCCCACCAAATCAATTTTGGCACTCCTACTTCATACTATCTCCATTTTATAGTAAGAATCATTTTGGAGTGTTAGTTGGAAATTATTAAGTGGCTAAATACACTCTAAAGAAAAGTGTTACAATTAAAACCCCTATCCAACTTTCTTGATTGCAGACTTGTCCCAACTGAAAGCCGAAGCATTAACCCACAAATAAAATATGTACCTCTGGACCCACCTTACTTGTGAGCCATGAAGTTATGAATTGTGAACTATGAAAATAAATTATGAACCATTCACTTAACAACAAAATAAGTAAAAACAATTAATTCCAGAATTTATCTACTCAGTTTTTTTTTTATTCTAGAATTTATTTATGCAAAATTGAAATTGGGTGTTATATGAAAAAATATGCCTGAAGTTTTATTCATAAAGCTAGGCACAATCCCACTTCAAACCATCTCTCTAGGTATCATATCGGGACGATATCTCATATCTAATAATATGTTATTTTGGTTCAATCTTCGAATTCATAATTAGATCGTGTCTCAAAACACGTAGTGTATTATATATGGAATAGAGTTGAGATACTACAATTAAGAAATTATTATTTTATTATTGAATGGAATCCGTTTTTAATAAAAGATGATCATAAAAGATAATCGCGTTGATTATTCCGAATTACGGGATTTGAGTGAGAGGTAAGCCAAAACAAATTTACGGGATTTAAGAACGGATTTGAAGGATATCGTTGCAACATCAATCAATAAAGTACACAAGATTTTGTGGAGTCATAATCGGAAGTTCAGTGTAGGTGTGTTTGCTGGGAGATGTGGAAACCAGGGAGGACAATCGGGTAGGTTCAAATTCGAATCGTTTTGGTCAAACTTATTAAGAATTCGGTTAAAAGAGTTTTAGGGTTTGAAGTAGATAAATAGTTTTGTAAAATTTGGTCCGTGTATATTAAGTACAATTTTATTTATAATCTTATAGTTATATAACATAAAAGAAGCTATTTTGAAATGTTCCACACCTCATCGTGCTCTGATGATGATGCTCCGTATTAATATAAAGAAAAAATAAAAGATAGGATATTTTGTATGATTCATGAAATGTTAGGGTGTGTTTGTTTATGGTTTACCCAAAGGGTGTGTTTGTTTATGGTTTACCCAATAGATTTAGGGACCAAATCTCAATAAAGTACATTCATTAACTTCCTCAGTCAAGTTTAGCTCAGCACTCCTTAATCTTAAACAAACAGACCTTTAATGTGTTTATGTACGTCTGAATTCCATTAATGAGTAATTGATGTGACTTCTTTGAGTTATTTTTTGCTATGTGTCTTCACTTATACACTAAGTTGTTTATTTAAGAGTCATTTTTTTTAAAATATTTAATATGTGAATTAATTTTGCACCCTTCGGAGAGGGATGTGTAATCAGACGGGTGAATTCAGTAAAACGAAGCAGGTTGGGGGTTTAGGATTTGTTTTTGCAAAACTAAGTTAGGGGTTTAGCCAAGTCTGCGCTATATCCTGCCACCCTTAGTGGAAACTATTGACTAAACAAATTTAGTTGTGCTAAATAAATTGTAGATAAAAAATAATTTATTTTTTGTATAATTGTAGAATAGTTTGTTAATTGATTTATAATATCTAAGTACAAAATCTAATCTCACACGAAGAATAAGTCTAAATCTTAGAGCTATAAATTGAGAGTTTGTCTAAGCATTATGCACTCAATGATTCCGAACAAAACTAAAGGTTTCAACAGAAGAAAGTGAGTGTGTTTGTATATATATAAATGATATAACCAGGAACAACAAATCTGTAACATGTTTCTCTATTTTATTTTCATTCCTTTATATTGAACAAGTTTTTATTAGATACATGTACATGTATGTACATACTTCCTCCGTTTTAAAATAAGTGACGTTTTAGGTTGTTGATGATTTTTCAAATTAAGTGTCGTTTTAGATATTTTTTACTATTTCTACCAACTTTATCCTTATCACTATCCTAAAATATCTTTTAGTATTGATAGGGATAACCCGATCAGCTCGGGTCGGGTCACCAACCCGATCAGCTCAGGCCGGGCTAACAGCGAGGCCCAGCATGCACAAACCTGAGCTCAGGCCCAGCAAGCGCGCCAGCAAGCACAAAGGCCCAGGCCCAGCAGGCCCAGCAACACGCATTCTGTTTAGCGAATCAAATCTGTTCCGCGAATCAAGGCCATGATCTTTTCCCAACTGCCATGCAGATTTGGTGGGCAAGATTATAGGGACTTAGTTAGGGTTTTGGTTTAGTAGTATAAATAGGTGAAAAGAACTCTGAATTAGGGTTCGCACTTTGCATTCTGTAACACGCACTGTAAACTCCGCGTTCAAGTAAAGAGAAACACCTCGGCGATTGCCGTTTCCTGCCCGTGGACGTAGATCTCCGGATCGAACCACGTAATTCTTGTGTGTGTCTTATGTTGTTTACATAGATTATCGTTTAATTGTGTGGTTACCGGATTGTGCTTTATCAAATTGGCGCCGTCTGTGGGAACGACAAGGCAATTTTTTGAACGCGCTAACCAACAATTTTTGACGTAATTCTTCATCATGGTGACGACTCGTTTGAATCAAGCTCGCCGCGGGGATCAATCCGACCAAGATCCACCCGTGGATCAAGTTGTGCCGCCAAGGCAATTGCCGGCAGGGAGTACATCCAATCATCAGGGTAATCAAAATCCTCCACCCCCTCAAGATCAGCAAAACCCTAATATTGCTGCTGCTCAACCACTGGTAAATATTCAAATCACCCCAGAACTGCTTCAAGATTTCTTGCAAGAGCATGCACATGTCCTTCAAGATTGGGCAGTTAATCGCTTACGTCCCGCGGGGCCTGCCGCGGGGCCTGCCGGCCATAATGCTAATCCCGTGGTGCCTCCACCCCACTCACGCGATCAGCAGGACCCGGGACACCGCGGTCGCCAGGATCGACGACGGGAACGACCTGGTTCTTCCGAGGACCAGGGAAGTTCTAATGAATCACGACCTCGTAATGAGGAACCCGCTGATGTGGATCGCCGCCGTCCACTTAATGCGACCAAGAGAGTTCGCTATGCAAATCCTCATGCTCTGGATCTTCAAGAGTATGAGCGAGTTCAACGTAACGTTGAACTGGATAGAATCCTGGGCCTTGACGCCAATGGAGAGATCATCACGCCGTTCTCCCAGGAAATCATTGCCACTTCCCTTCCCGAAGGGTTTAAACGGCCAGCCATACCTCCTTACAATGGCACAGGAGATCCGGCCAATTTTCTTGGGGATTTTCGGCACAGCATGCTCAGCCATGATAGCATCACATCCCTCCAGTATTGCAAAATTTTCCCCGAGTACTTACAGGATGAAGCTCGGGTTTGGTTTGATTCACTCCCGCGTGACAGCGTATCCTCCTTCAGAGAGCTCGCCGAGCACTTTTGGGCGCGGTTCGAAGCACGGGCGAAGCCCATGGCCACCCTGGCCGACGTCATGAATATGGAACAGCGGGACGGTGAAATCGTTACCCAATTCCTGGACCGTTTCACAGCGGTAAGCCTTAAGGTGGGGAATTGCCCCGACGATGTGGCCATCAACGCTTTTATGAATGGACTCCGCCCCGGAGCACTCCACACCGAGCTAGCTCGGAACACCCCGGTCACAACACGAGCACTGTTCAAAACAGTGTGCAAATTTGCTAAGGCCGAGGAGCAGACTCGTCAGAAGCGTGAGAAGCACGCAATCAAGCGACAGGCCGACAAAGCACAAACTGGGCCTAATGCGCGACCTAGCGCATTTTCACGTTTGACCCCGGGCCGTTCAGAATCGCGAAGTGAAATTCCACAATTGACTCCGTTGACGAAGTCACGAGCTGAAATCCTATCTATTCACAAGAATGATCTGCGGCCTTGTCCGCGGATGACCGCGCCACCTGAGAAGAGAAATCGTGGCAAGTGGTGTGCGTACCACCGAGATCACGGGCACGAGACAGAGGAGTGCCGGGAACTCGGCAAGGAGATTGAGGACTGCCTCAAGAAGGGCCTCTTGCGGCAATATATTGTGCGAACTACCGACCAACCACGGGCACACCACGATGGGGGTTCCTCCCACAACCGTGGAGGTTATCATGACCGAGGCACTCAACAAAATCGGCCGCCATGGCAGAATAATCGGCCAGGACCAAATAACTATGCACGACAAGACTCTGGCAATCGCCAGCACCCACGTCTCCCGCTACCACCTCCTCCTCCGGGGGGACCCGAAGACAACGCACCTCCTCACATGATAAACGTGATATATGGAGCCTTACCTACCGGGGCTTCCCGACATGCCCTAAAGGCAGAAGCTCGACGTCCTCCTCCCGAGGAGCCACGTCATAAACGCCTCCATCAGTCCGAAACTGTCAGCTTTACGGACAGGGACCCGGTTCCGGAGATAACACCTCACACAGACGCTATTGTCATTGACATGACTGTAGCCAACATAACAGTACGGCGAGTCTTCGTGGATAACGGGGCCGCGGTAAGTGTTATATTTGCAGACTGTTTCGAGAGGATGGGGATTTCCCGAGACCAACTTCGACTGGCCCCCGGGCCACTACAGACTTTCACTCAGGGTGAAGTCCGGCCGGAAGGTATCATCACTCTCCCAGCGTCTTTGGGGACTTATCTGAAGATAAAAACTATCTTCGTGGACTTTTACGTGGTGAATTCTCCATCACCATATAACATGATATTGGGCCGAGATTGGCTCACCCCGGCAAAGGCCATATGCTCCACGTATCACCTCGCGCTCAAGTTTCCTACTTCGCATGGTGAAGTGGCTATCCGCGGAAGTCAAAGGGTCTCAAAGGAGTGTATGTACGTAGCACTCAAAAAGACCGCTAAGGTCCCTCCCAAACAGCAGCTCCAGGTGACATCACCGGCCCCAGAACCTCGGGGAAGTTCCCATTGGGGGATGCTACTGCTCAAGTCCCGCTAGATCCGTCTAAGCCGGACCAGACAGTCACTGTAGGCGCTGTGGATGTACCATGGCTGCATCAGGCCATTATTCAGATCCTGCGAGAATATTCCGATGTTTTTGCATGGTCTCCTCTAGATATGCCTGGGGTTTCTCCCGAAGTGATTACTCACAAGCTGAACATCGACCCCAGCGTAAAGCCAATCCAACAGAAATAGAGGAAATTCGCTCCGGAGCGAAATGAAGCCATTCGAGTTGAGGTGAAACAACTCCTAGATGCGGACATCTTGTTCGAGGTATTCTACCCCTCTTGGTTATCCAACCCGGTAATGGTAACAAAAACCAGTGGGGCATGGCGGATGTGTGTTGATTTTTCCGATCTCAATAAGCACTGTCCGAAAGACTGCTATCCTCTGCCCTCCATCGACCAAAAGGCCGAGGCCATTACGGGGTACGTGGCGCTTTGTTTCCTGGATCTGTACAAGGGCTACCATCAGATTTTTATGGATCCACAGGACGCCCTCAAAACGGCGTTTATCACTGCCTTTGGGTGCTACGCTTTTAAGAAACTGCCCTTTGGGCTCAAGAATGCTGGAGCCACCTATCAGCGGCTAATGGACTTTGTCTTCCACGATCAGATAGGTCGTAATGTTGAGGTCTATGTCGATGATTTGGTCATCAAAAGCTCCTCTCATCCTTCATGTGTGCAGGACATTACCGAAACATTGCGCACCCTGCGGCGCTATAACTTGCGGCTCAATCCGGCAAAATGCACCTTCGATGTTGGCTCCGGGAAGTTTCTCGGATACATGGTTTCACAAAACGGCTTGCAAGCCAATCCAGCTAAACTCCGTGATGTATTAGATCTGCAGCCCCCAAAAACATTCAGGGAAGTTCAACGCCTCACGGGTGGTTTGGCGCCCTTAAACAGATTCTTGTCGAAAGCAGCGGAGCGCCAGCTCCCATTTTTTAGAATCCTGAGGCAAACGAAGTCCTTTGAATGGACTCCGGAGTGCACCGAGGCCTTCGAGGCCTTGAAACGTCATATACAGCAGCTGCCGACCTTGTCAGTTCCTCTCCCCGGAGAGCCGCTGTACTTATATCTGGCTTCCGCCGAGGAGGCTGTCAGCGCCGCTCTTGTGCGAGAAGTGGAGGGGGTTCAACATCCCGTGTATTTTGCAAGCCGGGTGCTTCATGGAGCTGAGACGCGATATTCCGTACTAGAAAAAACAGTTTTGGCCCTTGTTATGGCAGCTCGGCGACTTCGCCCATACTTCCAAGGACGTGAAATACGAGTCTTGACTAATCACCCTATACGCCAGATCCTTGTGAAACCCGAGGTGTCTGGGCGCCTCGCCAAATGGGCCATTGAGTTGGGCGAATATGACATCCAGTTTCTCCCCCGCCGAGCAATTAAGGGTCAAGCACTTGCCGACTTCCTGGCCGAAGCCCCGGCAGACAATCATGAGTCCCCCGTAGACAATGATACACCGCATCACGTCACACTCGCTCCTTCACCCCGGAAGTGGCAACTATTTGTGGATGGAGCATCCACGGTCCGAGGAAGTGGTGCCGGACTGCTTCTCATCGACCCCGGGGAGGTCGAGGTTAAATATGTCATCCGATTCAAATTTAAGGTGACTAACAATGTAGCGGAATACGAGGCAGTCCTCGCCGGGCTCCGGCTCGCTCAATCTTTAGGTGTTCGTCACCTAGAGCTCTTCACGGACTCCGAGATCGTGTCTAATTAAGCAAATTCAGGGGATTTATGTCGCCAAGGAAGAAACAATGGTCAGGTATCACGCTCTAGCGCTCAAACTCATGTCAGCTTTTGATGCAGTTATTATCCAGAAGATCCCGCGTGCTCAGAATTCCAAAGCAGACGCACTCAGCAAGCTGGCCTCCGCGGTCCAAACTAATATATATCCGGATATCATGGTCGAAGACCTCTCCCATCCTTCAATCCATGAGGCTACAATTTCGGTACTGACCGACAGTGATCCGAACTGGATGACTCCGATCATTCAATATCTCCGAGATGGGATTCTGCCCACTGACAAGCTACGAGCTCGGCAAGTTGTGCTCAAAACCCCCAAGTACTCCCTTCATAATGGAGTTTTATATCGACAATCGTACCTGCAACCGAACCTCCGGTGCCTCGCCCCTACCGAGGCCGTCCAAGTTCTGCGGGAGGTTCACGAAGGGGCCTGCGCAAGCCATATCGGTTCCCGGACTTTAGCAAAAAACGTTCTCCGCTGGGGATACTATTGGCCTACCCTGTTCAACGATGCTCACGGCTTAGTGACTAGATGCAGCAAGTGTCAGCAACACTCCCGGGTAAAGCATTTGCCACAGACCGAGCTCACCGGAATTCAAGGTGCATGGCCGTTTATTCAATGGGGTATTGATATTGTTGGACCCTTCCCCGTTGCTCCGGGAGGGTTGAAATTCCTGGTCGTCGCCGTGGACTATTTCACTAAGTGGGTCGAAGCCGAACCACTTACAGCCATTACTGGTCAGAATATATTGAAATTCGTATGGCGCAATATTGTTTGTCGCTTCGGCATCCCGAGCACTATCATCTCGGACAATGGTAAACAGTTTGCCAACGATCCATTCCGCTCATGGTGTGAAGAGCTCCACATCAAACAGATTTTAACTTCGGTGGCTCACCCTCAAGCCAACGGGCAGGTTGAGGTTACCAATCGGACACTTCTCACAGGAATAAAGAAGCGCCTGGATAACGCCAAAGGTCTCTGGGCTGAAAACCTTCCACAAGTCCTCTGGGCTTATCGCACAACACCGCATACATCCACCGGGGAGACTCCTTACAGTCTGACTTTCGGTTCTGAAGCCGTAATTCCTGCCGAAATCAGTGTGCCGAGTCCCCGACTCCTCACATTGGTTCCCCAGGATAATGACGATGCTCTCCGGGCAAATTTAGATGAGCTGGAAAATCGCCGTGAACAATCATTCATTCAGCAGGCCAAATGCAAACAACAAGCAGCCCGGTATCATAGCCTCAGGGTCCGAGGTACTCAATTCAATGTCGGGGACTTAGTTCTTCGGCTCAACTCAGCCAGCAAAGCTGCCCCCGAAGGAAAATTGCACGCTTCTTGGGAAGGCCCCTACCGCGTCATTGCTGTACACGAATCCGGCTCCTATCGGCTTGAACATATCAATGGGACCCCGATCCCCTGAAGTTGGCACGTCACAAACTTGAGACGCTTCTATCTGTAAAAGCCACATCGCAAGTACTATCTTTCCTTTAATTTCATTTATAGTTGTTATTTCTCTTTCTACTTTTGAATTTGCTCCGGCATTTATCACTGAATAAAACTTTTCGGTTCATGCACCTCGTTGTGTTTTTCTTTACTTTACGGGGACGCCCTAACGATATCACATTATTGATATTAGTCTCCGGACCATTACAATTATCCCTCGGTCCGCCCGAGGAGATTAACATTAAGTCCTCGGACTCATATCACCTTCTCGTCTGTTTAACCGGAGAAGTGTTCTCTCCCGCCTGATCCGTCCGGGGAGACGTTACTCCTGCCTGATCCGTCCGGGGAGTAATTTATTCATACTGTGTTTCCGAACACTCAACTAAGTAGTTAACAATCGAAACAGTTAATAATTTTTACTGTGTTCCCGAACACCCGGTACAAGTCATTGATAACTCGTTGCTTTCTTTGCACTCGCATATATACACTATAACGGTTTTATTATTTCCAAAATAATACAACATCAAACAGTTTTCCTAACTAATACAACAAAAATCTTGCTAAAGATTCACTACGTTATTATCTATTTTTTTCCGGAGCCTTCTCCGAGCCAATACCCGAAACCACGTCGTCTTGTCTCTGATTGAGAATGTCCCGTCCTCCGGGATGGTTCTTGCACGTTCCGACGGTGCTCGGTT
Source organism: Ajuga chamaepitys (assembly GCA_958295605.1). Classification (NCBI taxonomy): domain Eukaryota; kingdom Viridiplantae; phylum Streptophyta; class Magnoliopsida; order Lamiales; family Lamiaceae; genus Ajuga; species Ajuga chamaepitys. The sequence continues at coordinate 8,097,626 of OY282497.1, forward strand.
TCACTTCGGCTCCGGCGATGACTCATCGTTTGGTGACCCCGGTCACCTACAGCGGGCTCAGTTCTTGTTCTTGGCCCTGACATGCTGGCCCATTCTGCATGGCCCCATTCTAGTGGCGCCAGAGGATCCATCACCTCGGGGGTTTTCTCAGTACCTTCCCTTGTCTTGTGACGAAGAGGATTTGCTGTTTTCCGCGGAGTTGAGCTTTTCCTCCTTTCTCTCTCCCGGGAGTTGGCCCATTCTACAGCATCCCACTCTGCAGCTGGCATTTCGTCGATCTCCTTGGCCAGTGCCATAACTGCCGGTCCACTAGTCTCTGGTTCCCCGGCGTGAGTCCTTTCCGGTTCTTGGGGGATATCAGGCTTTGTGCTCTTGCCCCGACGTCTCTGTTTACGGCTGGGCTCTGGTTCACTTTGCTCGGCAATGTTCAAAGCTTCATTCCGAGCCTTGATTTTCTTTTCAAGCTCTACCAGAAATCCTAGCACCAGCCGGCCCCTTATGATCTCAGGATCATTCGCCTCACCTCGTTCACTCCGCCGTTGGATGTCTTCGCGAACCTCAGCCCTCCGGGCTTCCGCATCTTTCACTGATAGTCGTCCGCTGTCCACGAGGAGATGCTCACACTCTTGCTGGTTGATGCGAAGTTGTTCTAATTCAAGATCCTTTACAACACAGTGTGCTTTGTACTGTTTCGTTTGTTGTGCGGATTCTTTCCATGAGCTCTCCACCTTGGCGTATCTTTTCTCCATTAAGGCAAGATTCCTCGACAGCCGGGGAACTTCATGCAGCATCAACATATTTCGCTCTTTCTGCAGCCAGACTATTGATGAGTTGAGTTGCTTTATCACCTCATACGGGTTTTCAATGTTTTCCTGGCAAAGGAGACACCTCGGTTTTCTCAGACTTTATTATTATTCATACATTGTGTACATAAGAGAGAAGTAGCATTTATTATTCATACGAAAGAAGATTTTTCATTACAAGAGCAGACAGCTCGGGTTTCTCTTTACAAAGCAAGTGATTGCATGATATCCTATATACATGCTTATCTACTCTACATTCTGCTCATGAGTCGGGAGGTCACTGACCTCTCCGGGGGTAGGGTTGGCTTCTTTTCCTCCCGAGGCCTCCACAACATCACTTGGACCCTCAGCTACCTTGCTGGGGCCTTCAATCTGAGCAGAAGGAATGATGGCCTCCGGGCGGGGAATGGGAGCTCGGTTCCTTAGCTCCCGTACATAGAAGCCGTTGCGGAAGCTAAGGAAGTCCTTATCCTGGTCCTCGTTGCACTGTTTTATAATGGCAGGAGTAAGGATTGTGTCCGCCTTCGCCAGGGCCTCGATCAATGGCCACTTCGGGGCCTTCGTCAGCGCATCAAAGTATGCGCCATCTTCATTCCCGACCGCGTCATAGTCATACCCGAAGCCGTCATAAACGTTGACCTCCGGGTATTTATCGTGAACCATTTCCAGCAGCTCGCTTCGAGTGGCCGTATCACCCGCAGCCACGAAAGTGCTCAGGAACTGCAGGAATGTCCCGGTTTGCATCAGCTTCTCGGCGAACGCTTCCAGCACAGCTCCCTGACCCGAGACGACCTTATTCAGCTCCTCCCGGGCTGCATAGAGGTCACCTTTTACACTGGCAACCTCGACGGCCTGCTCGCGCAGTCTGGCCGCCTCTCTCTCGGCAACCGCTGCCCGGTCCCGAGCTGCTTTGACCCCCTTTTGGGCCTCCGCGAAGCCGGCCCTCACTTAGCCACCTCGGCTTCTAGCTCGGCAATCCTGCCTTGGCAGGATTCCTTCTCCAGCCTGCCCACCAGCCCGCGGACAGGTTCCAACAGCTTCTCAAGTTCGGCCCCCGCAGCCGACACCTCTACTCCTTGCCCCTACATTGACTTGCTGTTATAATGGGTCAGTGCAGAAAATAACGAAGTCATTTACGATTATACCTCTTGAGCCGGGGTCACGTGCAGTTTTTTCGAAGGAGGTGGAGTCGTCGGTGAGGTAATCCTTCTCTTGGTGCTCGGGGTCAGCCCCGAGAGGGGAATGGTGTCTTCAGGGTCCGCCCTGTGGCTACCCCCAGCTGATACTCTCTGCAGCTCCGGAGTTTTGGAGCTATCACCTCGGCCCCCCGAGCTGGCTTCGGTGCTTTTCTTAGCAGCGCTCTTGAACTTGCCCACTGCACGTGACAAACGCACATTCAGAGATTGATATTGTTATATTATATGCAACTTATGACGGAATAATAGTCCTACCCTCTTCGGCATCTCCATTTCCTGAATAATATGGGCTAAGCCCAGCCTTCTCCAGTTCCTCCTCGGAACAGAGGGTTTGGAAAGTCCCCACTTGCAGGAATATGTGCCTCACTTCGGCCCCCGGATTCTCCACAGGGGCGGTATCCTGCACCTCATCACTCCTCCACTTCGGGAGAGCTATCTTATTCCTAACAAATATGAACTTCTCCTTCCACCCCTCTACTTTGCTCGGGTTTTGAACCTTGAACCCTCCTCGGGCTCGGGGACTAAAGGAATACCACCCCTTGGACTTCCCGAGCTCTACAGTTGGCTCTATTCCGGCCTGTTTACTAACTACAGTGAATCCTACCAGCTGCCTCACCGCGTTCGGCGCTAACTGGCAGAGGGCAATACCGTAGAATTTTAACAACTCTACGACTATGCCCCACAGCGGCAATCTCAACCCTACTCTAAGGGAGTCGATATATACGGTCATAAACCCCTGCGGTGGGCAACAGGCCCTATCCACGGGGGTAGGAATTATGTAATCAAGGTCGAAGGGAAGATAAAATGATGGGAGTTCCCTCTCAAGTTGCTCCCGCGACATCCGTAACGCTATGGACGACACCTCAAGCTCCACCACCGGGCATTTATAAAACGATACCATCATAGTGTTGCACTCTAAACCATCAACTCTGTCTATGGTTCTAATATCATCCCTCTCCGGGATGATATATGATAGGGGGGGGGGGATATCTAACGGTTTATCTGAGCCTCCTACTACTTTGATCGAGGCCGAAGATGGGGCAGAAGATGAAGAAGATGAAGAGGATGACATACTTACTTGGTTTGAATTCGAAAGTGTGGATTTGAGAAATTTTTTATCTCTGTTGAATCACAAGCGCAGATTTCCTCTTTTTCCCGCTTTCTAAACAGATGAATTGCAATGGAGAAGATGAAAAGTTACTGTGCAGTTATTCCCAATATAAATGCAAAAAAACCGACGGCTCTGATGCAGCCTATTCAAATTCAGTGATGGAGATTTAGGCGTGCTCTTCACGCGCTTTACAGTTACCGAGGCGCGTGGGGAATAGCTGCCTTGGAACTCGCAGAGCGTGTCACTTCACGTCTCTCTCTCTCATTATGGCGCCGCCAATCACATCACCCTCACCCTTCCTCAGGAAGATTCAAGATACACTCCGGTGTACCTTCCACCTCGGTCATGCTACCACACTCCGGTGCTCCTCCCATTTCGGCCGAACTTCTCACTCCGGTGTACCTTCCACCTCGGCCAGACTGTCATATACTTCCAACGCGTTTTTTGCGTCTGGAGAATTCGATATCTCATCATATGTCCCGTGCACTTCGGCCCAACTCGGCACTACGTCCATTGACTGCTCCGCAGAGTCCCTGGGGCGCGGACAGACTCAGTCACGCATAAACACTTCGGCCTGCCAGAGACCCCGGTTTTCCTTCCTTACGGTTCCACCCCGGTGACAACCGAAGCTCCTACCTCGCTCCGGCTGGGGGGGGGCATCTGATAGGGATAACCCGATCAGCTCGGGTCGGGTCACCAACCCGATCAGCTCAGGCCGGGCTAACAGCGAGGCCCAGCATGCACAAACCTGAGCTCAGGCCCAGCAAGCGCGCCAGCAAGCACAAAGGCCCAGGCCCAGCAGGCCCAGCAACACGCATTCTGTTTAGCGAATCAAATCTGTTCCGCGAATCAAGGCCATGATCTTTTCCCAACTGCCATGCAGATTTGGTGGGCAAGATTATAGGGACTTAGTTAGGGTTTTGGTTTAGTAGTATAAATAGGTGAAAAGAACTCTGAATTAGGGTTCGCACTTTGCATTCTGTAACACGCACTGTAAACTCCGCGTTCGAGTAAAGAGAAACACCTCGGCGATTGCCGTTTCCTGCCCGTGGACGTAGATCTCCGGATCGAACCACGTAATTCTTGTGTGTGTCTTATGTTGTTTACATAGATTATCGTTTAATTGTGTGGTTACCGGATTGTGCTTTATCAAGTATCTTTTAATTTACCAGTATAAAGGGAGAAAGGAAAGGAGTATAGTGCCCCAGTATAAAGGGAGAAAGGAAAGGAGTATAGCGCGAGGAAATATAATTATTGGAACAGTGATTTTAGGAATAATAGATGAAAGAAAGAAGAGTATAAAGGGAGAAAGGAAAGGAGTATAGCGCGCAAATATAAAGGGAGAGAGGAAATATAATTATTGGAACAGTGATTTTAGGAATAATAGATGAAAGAAAGAAGGGAGAGAGGAAATATAATTATTGGAACAGTGATTTTAGGAATAATAGATGAAAGAAAGAAGATTAGTTGATGATATATCTGTCAAGATTTGTAATTTTTAATTTTTCTCTTTTATTCTAAAACGTCATTTATTTTGAAACGGAGGGAGTATATATATATTAAACCAAACCTTTATTCCCAACAACAATCAGTTCGTTCTGAACCACAAAACTACCAAGTTTGATAAAAAAAAATATATATATTATTTTATTCCCATGAATTATTTACAAACACCAGCGTTGTTAATCTATGAAGTTTAAGAAAAAATATTATTTTATTCCTATGAATTATTTACCAACTCCCCAATTTCGGTAATTTGTTAAAAGCAAAGTTCCTAATGTGTGTTTACTTAAATATTGACTCAATAAATTTAGAGGTTCAAATTTTAATAAAACACATTTATTAACTTTCTCAGTTAGATTTGGTTCAATATTCTCCAACCTTAAGTAAACACACCCTAAGTTTGTCTCATAACTAAAATTATTAATCACTAATATGATTATTATTAACTAGTAAATGCTCCAGTGCAATACACGTGCTATTTTTTAAGAGTAAAATCAACATTAACATGATAATACATTTTTATTAAAAATGCAATGTTATTTGATAGTATATAACAAAAAAGAAATGGTTAAAATTTGTTAAAAATTTATTTTCTTTTGCATTATTATTTAGCATGATCTTAGCAAGTGCAAATTGAATGAAGTAAATAGAAGGTTTAAATTAACGATTTATTAAAGTATTATAGGGGAAAAAAATCACAAATTTTGAAATATCTCATTATACACAATATTCATAGTTTTAAAGTGGGAAAAGAGATAAATATTAGGAAATATAATGAATGTAAAAGCATCTTATATTATTATTATTATTATTATTATTATTATTATTATTATTATTGTTGTTGTTGTTGTCGTCGTCGTCGTCGTCGTCGTCGTCGTCGTTTTTGTTGTTGTTGTTGTGATTAAATCAAATCTTATCAAAATTGCTAGTACTTTCCAACGTATATGATTAGAGTTGCTTGTTGTTGAGGTTCATGTGCATATTTGGGGTGCTCACAACGATAACCCTCCCTTTTTAAATTCTCTAATTTTTTAAAATATAATTTATTTAATATTCTAAGTTTAGAGTCTATTATAAAAGTAATTTAATTTCTAGCCTATTTGGAATTTATCTCTGATTAGTTAAAATATTTCTTATTTAATGGATTGTTTCAAATGATTTTTGGGTCCACAACATGCTCATTAATAGAAGTAAAAATTGTGATGTTCATTATTTTCATTTTCAATTACAGAGCAAAATTTGTTAATGAAAAACCTTATAATATGCAACTACCATTATATCCAAAATTTAAAAGTTTTGATTTATATCTGATCTAATTAACTAATTTTATTAAAAAAGAAAGAGTAAATTTCTCATACACTTACCATAAATAGTGTGCTTTTATTTGAGAATTTGTAAAGTAATAACATAGAGATGATTAGGTGTTTTCCTTCAATCTGTGTGAATGAAGTAGAAAAAACAAGATGAAGTAGATTGTACCTGATTTGACATCATGGTGGTCAGTAATGGTGGCTGGGCTAGGTGGTGTCCAACGAACTATAGCCGGATTCTAATATGAATGACGGTGAAAATTAGTTGCTTCAAATGACTCTTTTACTGCTATGAATGATGACATAAATTAATGCTCCAAGATTGTTCCATGATTTGAGAGATGATAAAGGACAGATGAAAGCAATATTAATAAAGTTGTGCGTGATTTGAGAGATGAGAAGAGACAGATGAGAGAAATATTTATACCGATATTAATGGACTCAGTTATTAACGTAATTATTTTTCCTATTAAATTTCTAATATTAAAGGACAAAATATGTATTTCAAATTCAAATTTGCAAAAAAAAAAAAAAATGTTAATATTTGATTGTGTTCTCAAAATCCCTATCTTTGTGCTAACAAATATGTTTGGATTTTTTTCAAATAACTATTTTGAATTGGAAACTTGAAATCAACTAATCAACTAATAGATTGAAAGTTAATACAGAAACATTAAAACATTAATGTGTTCTTTGCATACTTTTCGGAATTTTACCTATCGGATTTTTCGAACTTCGTTTTTATTTTAAAAGCTTAATAAACTTATTATTGGATTTTGAAAATAATAAATATTACATTTGTGAGTAACCTAGTTTTTTCGCAGGACAAAGTCACTTACTAGTTTTTTATTGCAAATTTGTCGGAATCGGTTTAGTTGTCATCATATTTTCTTTGTGAATTTTTTGGAACCAATTTAGCTGTCAATAAAATTTTGGATATATATGATAATATATATTTAAGGTGGTGAATATATATTTGAACTCTCAAAATTTCAGATCATTCAAGAGATTTTTTTATATATCTATTTAAACTTTCAAAATTTGAAATAATTCAACGGAATTTCGGATATACATAGATTTGAACTTTGAAAATCTATCTATTTTTAATAAACTGGTTTGTAGTAACCAATTGGCTGATATAAGAGACAAAAACAAATGTGGAGTTTTTGTGAACATCTGTGTTTACATGGAAACATTTAAATCGTTAGTAATAAAAATAGGCTAAGTCGAATAGATTACCACGATTTCAATTTCTAGAAACTTTACATTGTCCACTCTTCCATGTTCTATTGAACTGCACTTCTCATTCACAAAAATAAAAACCAACAATATTACCTCCCATGTCTTCTATGTCTAATTCTAACCTATCATCCTTATTTTAAACCTAAAATATTCTTAAATGTCTTGGTTTTAAATAGAAAGTGAGTACTCTACACATGATTTGCAGATAAATTACCTCGACGAAAGTGGATAGTAAAATCCAACAGATCAAGTTACATACATAATGGATTACAATTCAATATGAATACTACTATTCGTGCAGAAAAAATAATTGAATAATTCAAAGTTGAAAGTAATGTATTACCGTACAAAAGATTGATGGCATGTGAATTTGAATATTGTAGTCATCATCTACAACTTTTGCAGAATCACGTTGATCTGTGGTTGATTTGTTTTCATCGTTATTTGCAGATTATCTTTTAGGAGCTTCCGTTGTCAGAAGAATAAGATGAATAGGCAAATGATGGATTAGTAAAATGACGGATGTCAGTATTTAGTATTTATAAATGTAAATATGATAGATTCACGTGAGAAAAAATCGGCACAACAGAATTCTACAAAAACAATTGAAATGAAATCAATTTAGATTGAATGATTTTCTCTGACGGAACTATTGGATCGTAATATGGATGGAGAAGTTTAAGAAAGTACACTACTTGAAGGTGTGGCGATGCGATTTGCACTTCAGATGGCTATAATGATTGGAGTTGGTAATTGAGACAGGCTCCAAGATATTAGCGGATTCTTTAGTGGAGGGCAAGACTGGTGTTTCATATAACTTTGTTACAGTGGCGGATCAAGGATTTCAAAATTGGAGGTGCGATAAATTATTTAGGGTTAAAAATTTAAATCAACCTGAACTATGCGAGTTTTGACACTTAAGTACCTAAACAATTTTTTTTCACTGATTGCACCCCGAAGTACACGAATTCGACAACTTGCAACCTCCGGCCTTTTTTTCGGCCAAAATTAAATCACGTGACCTGCACATGCTTATTTGGGGTTCAGTTGATATTGTAATGATTTATGGGGCCTTTTTGTAAAAAATAAAAAATAAGAATTGGGACCCAAACATAATTACACCTAAACTTATTTTATACCCTAATTTATATATTTTGCCTCTTCTCTCCTCCAAAGTCGCGACCCAGAATTTGCAGAAAGGTGAGGGAGATGAACTTGAATTGCAGTTGCGGTGTTCCGGCCATTATCGGGTAAGCCCTAATTTTGTTCTTCCTCCGTTTTGGTGTTGTTGTGTAGCCGGGAAAAAAATGGGGTGTTCTTATTATGAGACTTTGAAGTGGTTGCACATAACATATCATCATCAACGATTCTCTTTTTCTTGTTATTCTTGAATTAGCTTTCAAGGAATAAACGGACGGCATTTTGCAAATGTTTTTTAATTTGTGTTATTGTACCAGTTTAATTGATTTTTTCTTTATTCGGACAGCTTGAAAATGGTTGCCAGTTTTGAGAATGGCTAGATCCGCCGATGTGCGACCGTTTGCGGCAAATTATTCCCGGTCTACTGCGACGCGTGAACAACCTTGAACCGGACATCCGTAGACTGGATAATGCAGCTCTAGCAGTCAGAATAAGAATTCTCGAAGTCGAGCTGATACGGGCCAAAAAACGAAACAGGGTATTGTGTATTATAACTTTGGTGGCCATTGTAATAGCTATCTTGAAGTGAAGAATCGTGACCATTGTAGTTCGCGCACCAGTTGAGGACGATGGGCGGAGGGATTGCCGGAAAATAGGTCGGAGTTAGGGTTTCAAAATGGGGCGCCGCTTTGAGAGTTGGAGTTCAGAAATTTTTTACAGAGTGGTAAATTAGGGTATAAAATAAGTTTAGGTGTAATTATGTTTGGGTCCTAATTCTTATTTTTATTTTTTTACAAAAAGGTCCCAGAAATCATTACAATATCAACTGAACCCAAAATAAGCATGTGCAGATCACGTGATTTAATTTTGGCCGAAAAAAATGGTCGGAGGTTGCAAGTTGTTGAATTCGTGTACTTCGGGGTGCAATCGGTAAAAAAAAAATTGTTTAGGTACTTAAGTGTCAAAACTCGCATAGTTCAGGTTGATTTAAATTTTTAACCCAATTATTTAATATTATATGTAAACAAAGTACTAGTTATATATACAATTCTAATATACAAATAACAAGATATCGGTAAGTTGTTTTAGTTTATTTTGTCTTTCTTTTTGAAGGTTTACATACTATCTTTTAAAAAGAGTTTTGCAGATTAATATACATTGATATTAAATATAATTAGTATATAAATATAAATCAACACAAAAAATTATAAGGTTGCAACAAATATGAAATTAATTAAAGGGTCAATTGCAGTAATCACACCAAACTATCAGCGTTTTTACACATAGACCACTAAACTTTTTTTTGTTGCATCGATATATATAAACTATACGTGTTTTCCGGAGAAATCACCAAACTTATATTCCAATTGGCAGATAAATCACCAAACTTATTTTTCAATCATTTTTTGTCGAAAATCCACACGTGACTTGCGTGTGATAAACTTTTAATGACTTATTTTGTACAAACAACTTTTTTAGCATGCTAAAAGTGTAAAATTTTTTCACACATTTCTTTTCAATAACAATTTCTTTGAATCATCAATAGTTCTCTCTCCTAATATCTAAAACCTCCATTGTTGAAGATCAGCGGCTCCTCTACCTACTAAAAAGCGTGTTTGGATAAAAAAAATCCTTAAAAATTTATAACGTGCAAGTTACATGTGGAATTCCAACGAAAAATGATTGAAAAATAAGTTTGGTGTTGTATATGTCAAAACCCTTATAGTTTATATGTATAAGTGCCACAAAAAAAGTTCAGAAGTTTATGTGAAAAAACGCTGATAGTTTGGTGTGGTTGCTGTAATTAACCCTTAATTATATAATCAAATAGGTTTATTGGTCTGGAACATAAGATAGAAGCCAAAATAAATATGTTTGTATTATGTAAATTAACTAATTTAACAATTATTTTACTAGTCCCATGGTAAAAAACACAGTTTCTGAAAACAAAATAAAGGATATAAAACACACATTCAGGATTCAAACTCGGATGTGTTGAAGGTAAGACATGCACCAAACTACTGGACTATAGATCACTATTATACATGGCTTAGATGACTACCTAATTAAAAAATTTGTTTCAATTTTGGGGTACAATTGTACCCCCATGTTACCACATAGATCCGGCATTGCCCTGTTATTGTGGACAACATTCGGTAGTGGCACATACTGTAAATTGTATGGTGTTGAAGGAATTTGTGCCCCTTATTCGGATGATGCTGCACAAAGTGTTGCGACGCGTTTAGATAACCAATCTTAGAACAACAAAGTTGATTCAGAATGCAATACCAACCTTATTAATCTATCAGAGTTAAATTCAAACAAAACTCAGACAAAATAGAATCTGAGTCATCTTCCTTTCTTGCATAGCGGTATATAAAGTTTTGTACATTAAACTCTTGATATTGAATTGATTGACAAATACAATCTATCAATTCAACTTTCTCTCAATTAATCTAACACACAATTAAAACGGAGAATCTTCATGATTTCACAAGAAACAAGTGAGTGTGTATGGTTAATTAGGATAATGATTTGTTTTACAAATTCTTATCCAATATTAGCCACCCTCTGTTAGTTAAATAAAATAAAATAGAATAAATACACACACACACACACACACACACACACACACAAAAAGAGATAAATCCGGTAAGGTGAAAATTATTAATGATAAACCAGTTTATACTTCACAAGGTGTCGTAATACTTTGTGAAGCACAAGGTGTTGTACAACCTTGTGAAATACTAGTTTTAACAGGTTCACACACATGCGTATAGAGAAGCCAATAAAATAGCCCACTATTTAGCTCATTACGGAACACACAGTGGATATGAGAATATTTGGTGAGTAACTACCATTAGAAAGTTTAGCAGTTTTAGGGCTGACAATATTTCATATCATACATTTAGTAGGGTGTGTTATATCTCAGTATCACATACATTAATCTGTTTGATTCCCCATATAATAGTCTAGTTAATGAAAGATAAGACAAGCAAAGTACAGTTATACCCTCCACTTAAAAATTCCACTTATTTTTTAGAGATCTTAATGTCCTATCATAGTTCTCTAGCAAACCGTAGTAGTTATACAACCAATTTTGCAAGGTTAATAACACAGGTTAAGGGCTCGTTTTTTCCTTGGCATAAGGCCTTGATAGATGCAATATCCTTAGTATTCTCATGTTTGCCTTGCAATATGTATAATACTTCAAGTCCTATCAAATGAGAAAGTCCAGTTCTCATATTCACCTCTTCCCCTGATTATGAATACCACCTACGAGGTGGGATCCAATTTCCTACCATTTGATAGAATTGGGATTAGGTCTTGAATTCACAAATTACCTACAATCTCAAATTTGATCATTTTTCAAGTATTTATATTAAATATATAATATGTAAATTATTTTAATAACAAGAAAAAAAAAAAAACATCAAAAAATGATTACAAAAATAAAATAAAAATTATTTTAAGAAACACCACAAAATTAATTTGATAATTTAAAGATCTGGAACATATTTTTGAAATCTAAAAAGTATTTTAAGAACTAAAATGTATTTTAAAATTCATAAAATTATTTGAAATTCTCAAAAAAGAATTTCAAAATCTGAATTTGCAGAAAAATCTCATACTCCCTCCGTTTCAAAATAAATGATGTTTTAGAAAGAATCAGAAGAAATAAGAAATAAATATATTGCCAAATATATCCTCTAGATTTTGTGGTGATAAGATTTGATGAAATCAAATATAAGTTGGGAGGTTGAAAAGTCAAATATATTTTTGGATTGACCCCAGTGGCAAATTGAGAGAAATGGTAAAAAAAAAAAGTTAAAACATCAACTGTTTTGGAAAATCACTAAGAGGCTAAAACATCATGTATTTTAAAACAGAGGGACTATCATTTTAAATCTTTGAATTAATTTGTAGGTATTAAAAGTTTTAGAAAATATAATTTGAATTATTTAAAAAAATGTATAAATCATTTTATTACGTTGACAATTTAGACGATCTGATTTGAGAAATACATAAAAAAATATTTAAAATTCAGATCTTAAAATTATCTGGAAGGTTTTTAAATAATTGTACTTAATATTTTTTAGAGTCCCTGATACAAATTTTCAGGTTTTTAAAATACTTTAAAAATTTTAAATCAATTTTAGATTTTCTAAGTAATTCGTTTAAATTAAAAAAAAAAGATTTTCTAAAGTCATTCTTAGTTTTTTATTCATTTTAAGAATATTTAAATAATATCATGTTTTTAAATAATTTTGCAATTTATTTATAAATTTATGATTTAATTTTAAAAAATATTTTAATAGTTTTTTATTGTAAGATTATTGATCAGGGAAATACTGAAAAGTGCATATGATTTTGCATTTAAAAAATTCTATATAATTAAATAAAATAATATAAATAAATTAAATTACAACTTTTGTAGGTCATGGGTAGTACAAGAATTAAAAAGTTGATTTTTTACAAACATGACTAAAATCGATTTAGGAACACAGAACGGTCAGAAATCAAAATGAGTAAAAGTTAGTGGAAGAAAAAACTATATATTTACCTAGGGATGTAAGTGAGTCGAGACAACTCGCGAGCCACTCGGGATCGACTCGCTAAAAGATCGAAATCGACTCGAGAGAAACGAGTCGAGCTCGAGCTCGAGCTACTCGAGTAGGTGTCGATTTCGAGCTCGAGCTCATTGATACTCGGCTCGACAAGCTCGCGAGCTTAATCGAGCTTATAATAAATTACTAGTTTACCCTTTAAAGTTGACATAATTATAAATATATTTTAATTCTATAAGATCTCCGTTAACAACATTTTGTAGTATCATTAATGTTTTCAATTTAAATTTATTTTTATATTTTTTATATTTTATTTTTGCATGAATCGAGTCGAGTCGAGCCGATCCCGAGCTCAACGAGTTTCTACCGAGTCGAGCTCGAGTTTGAAAAAAATGAACTCGGCCGAGCTCGTGTCGAGCTCGAGCCTGAAGCCTTATAGTCGAGCTCGAGCTCGAGCCTGCCGGTACTCGGCTCGACTCGGCTCATTTACACCCCTATATTTACCCTTAATTTTGGAAGAAATTTAAGTTAGAATGACCGCCTTTGCACGTGCCAAAATTGGTAATGTTACTAACAACAACGTCAAGCATTAACTCAATTTTTCAGGAATGCGTTGAAAAATATTAATAAAAATTTTATTCAATAAAAAACGTAAATCATATCATTAATTAAATTTATTTCATTCATAACTTAAATTTGTATAAATACCGAGACTAAAAAAAGTTATCAAATTGTTAAATATTGTCTAAACTTGATTTTATAATTTATTTTAAATTTTAATGCATGGAATTATGATTCATCTCCATAAAAAAGTGATCCGAATAGAAGTTGTAAATACTTAGAATGTTGGAGGGTATACTAGTAAAATCTAAATTAATCACAATTTTGTTTTTTTAGAATCCAAACCAGTTTATAAATTAAATGGCCGAAGCCTTAGAGTCAACAATGTGCTGAAAACATCGGGTACATCACCCTCAAAAGAAAATGAATCTGAAAGAGAAAAAACATGTCTAGTTAATGAGTGAGCGAGGGAATTCGCTACTCAATGAACACAACTAAACGAAACCGACTCAGATCATGAAAATGATTGACGAATCTCCTCAACCAATTCTCTGACATAAGAGAATTCTTGGCGTGGCCTGCTAAGCTTGTAGGACAAATTTATGCAATCTTCCTCGACAACAGCCCTTCGACATCCTATCTGCAGCAGCATTCGGATACCCTCTCTAACAACTAATGCTTCGCCGATCTCCGCTTTATACACCTCCAAGCACCACTTCGCCAAACAATGAACAACAACTCCATTTACATCTCACACAATGCTTTCTAATCCGGTCCCACAGTCATGTATAATTATGCATCAGTATTTAACATCAGCACCCCCTCCATAGGCGCCATCCTATATTCCCCCAGTCTTTGACCATGCAAGTTGGTAGTCTTTTTGTTGGCCTCCTCGTACGCCTGTACAACTGTTGCAGCATGACTCACACAGTGCTGATGGGTTTCCATTTGGGCCTGGGGATTTGGTTTCATGCATTTAGGATGATGCGAGTTTGACCTCCTCAGCTGTATAGGGCTTGTGCAAATAATCCTTCGTGTCATCTATAAGCTTTTCATCAATTGCATCAAGTGTCGTGCCCCAGTCCAGGTCTGATCTAGAGGTGAACAAGTTCCATTAATATTGTTGAAATATCCCGCCATCTCCTCCTCCTTATCAATCACATTGCCATCATTTTCCTTAATCCACTTAATAATGTTGTGTTTTTGCCTCCCCGACGCTGTTTTATGGGAAAAAAAACACTTGTGTTTATGTCCCCGTCTTTCAACCAATTAGTACGAGAGCGTTGCCACCACATCGTTTCATATTTCCTCCGTAAGCCAACCAACCAAGTCTTCAGAATCTTTATTTCGCTCACAACCAACGAGGATGGTGCCATCCCCTGTAGCTTATAGAGTTCATTCTCCAAAGTAGAATTTGGGAATGAACATGGCCCAGATTCTCTCTCTCCCGCCCACTGTTTGAGAGCCTTTCCACAACCTTCTAACAGTACCTCCAAATTAGCTGATGGTCGGGCCCTCGGGAAGAAGACCATATGTTCCGAAAGAGATCCCCACATGTCGCCTCTTGTATCCACATCTTCTCAAAGTAGAATCGGGGTGGCTTCTTCTTATTCTTTTTGCTCGCCCTCTCCCATGATATCATCAAAGGAGAGTGATCAGATAGTTGTTGCACCGTATGCTCGATGGTATAATCTAGAAAGAGCATTATTCATTCGGAATTTGCCATGGCTCGATCTAGCCTCTTCTAGATATTGTTTGTTCCATTCTGCCCATTTGTCCAAGTATAACGGTAATCCCTGTATCTCATATCCTCAAGTTGACAAAATTCAAGAGTTTCTTGAAAATGACGAAGGAATTTGGATTCTTAGCAAGGCCCCCTACTTTCTCGAAATTGGATAGTATTTTATTGAAGTCACCGGCACACATCCAAGGTAAGGATGATTCATTTACTAAAATTCTCAAAACTTCCAATGTCCGCCACTTCTCGCCTTCATCCCACCATCCGTAATTTCCCGTGAACCTTCACTAAACGCCAATTTTTACTTTAGTGACATGGGCATTAATATGGTGCATTGATGAGGAGAAAATATGAACCGGAGCACTCTCCTTCCAAGTAGGGGAATGCCCGCCTCGCCTCCCCCCATAACTCTGGTCACAACCTACCACAAACCATGACTAGTTCTGCTTTGACAAAACACTATCGAACTTATCCATAGTAATCTTAGTCTCCATTAAGAAAACCAAGTTGGCCCATTTTGTGATCAACAGACGTTAAATCAGCTAAACTTTCGACCGGTTCCCAAGCCCCTGACAGTTCCAAGCGAAGCAACTCACTATCCTCGGTAGGGCTGCCCCTCTGCAGCCTCCGCCGTTGACATTTCAGTGTGTACATACTCAACTTCCATGAAATCTATTTGTTTCTTATCAGCCCCATCCCCTTGGAGGGAGCTGGTGTCATCCGCTTTTCATTTGGTTAATTGAGTGGAAGATTTAGGTGTGCCGGTTTGGGATGGGGATCGTTTTAGGATAGTAACTTTTGGGGAGGGCTTGGCTATTTTTTTGGGTCATGGTGCAATGTGTAGGTTGTCTCTAGGGGGATGATGGTTCAGTTTTTGTAACAAGGAAAATAGGTGTTTGTGAAGTGGAGTTCTTAGTACTATCCGCATGCATATGTGGGGTTAGCATGGGGACAAAGAAACACCCAGATGGAAGCATAAACTGGTATAATATTTCCTATTATATTTAATTAATTAAGTGGACAACTAACGCTAATTTTTTGGGTGGGGGCTAATAATATGTTTTGTTTTGAAACATAATTTAAAAGATTAAGAATTATGGTTAGAAGCATAGCATAATTAACTTTCATTTGCAAGTTCATAAGAAATATACGCTATAGAACAAAAATATTAAACGAATATGTTGTTCTAAGAAAATTACAATACTAGTTCTCTAATACTTTATTATTTGTTTCTAAAGTGTCATACTTCTATTGATTTATTATTCATATTGTTTGGTTATTAGGTCATTTTCAA
This sequence comes from Ajuga chamaepitys, assembly GCA_958295605.1. Lineage (NCBI taxonomy): Eukaryota > Viridiplantae > Streptophyta > Magnoliopsida > Lamiales > Lamiaceae > Ajuga > Ajuga chamaepitys. The sequence goes on from OY282497.1 coordinate 8,114,092, forward strand.
TTTTTATGTTTTAAATTATAATATTTAATAAGAGGTGTATTATTATAAAATTTGCAGTTGGTGAATTTGCGGGCCTAACTCTCATACTTACAATTAAGAGTACAATTCCAGAGTATATGGTCTATTGCAAGAAAAGTGAGATTCAGCTTAATACCTTTGATAAGATCACCCATCAAACTATGGACTGGGCAATCATCACCAAGCTTTCCGGGGATATTCAGTATCTCTCTACAAAGTGCTGACCTAGCACAACTAGGTATCTAATAGGTGGTAATGATCCAGTTAGACATACAAGAGTTGGAATAAATAGAATGGGGCAAATATCAGCAGAAGATTCTTGTCAAATCAATATTATAGTTTGATATTAGTATTACTAACCATGATCATTCTAAGTATAATAGAGAGCTCAGAATATAACATGGACCTTTTGTGGGACAATTGTTTAATCAACATTTAGGGCAAATGGAATTCACCCTTGATTTCATACAACAACTGGTGTTGTGTTTTATGCACAACAGAAGATCCAAATCCAAAAAAACTGTAGGCAACAACTTGTGTTGTGTTTTTATGCACAAAAGAAGATCCAAATTCAAATGAACATGTAGGTACTCTTTAGGGAAAAATCAATCTCTTTGCTATGATCATGCTCACAGATGAAATCCTCTCAGATAATTTGATTCAATAATCACAAACAGAAAGTAATCACACAAATCGAGATTCACATGAAAAATTACAATCACATTCCAATTATCCACCATAAAAAGTACATCAACAGAGTCAATAATGGAGAATTAAAGCCCAATTAAATGTACCTACCCCGAAGCATCAAGGTCAATCCTCAATATCTTCATGTTCCTCCTTGAACCCTTGTACAGCTCTTCCAAGCTACACGCCAACTTAATTTCCATAACCGCCGCCTTCTTCAGCCCCCCACCACCGCTGCCGTCGCTACTCCCCCCGTTCAAACCCCCAAAAAACTCCTCAAATATATCCTCTGCACCTCTCGGCTAAACTTAAACCCCATCCCTTCGCTGCCGTAGCCCGAATCCTCATTCGATGGCGGATACAACCCCGATTTCAGCCCTTCATCGCCGTACAAATCATAGATCTGCCTCTTTTTTGGATCGCACAAAACATCATACGCCTCGCTAATCTGCTTGAACTTCACCTCCGCTGCCTCAGTGTTGGCCGCATTCTTATCCGGATGCCATTTCACCGCCAATCTCTTGTATAATTTGTTTAAATCCTCTTCAGTAGATGTTCGCGAAACCTTCAGTATGTTGTAGTAATCCACCCCCATTTCATCGAACCTCTCCCCTCCTCCTCAATTCCTTACAAAATTAGAGCACATAATTCCTTAATCTCAACCGATCAAAGTCCTACTAATTCAGAAATTACACCTTCGATCTCAAATTTAAAATCCAGTTCACAAAATAGAGGACAAACTCCCAAACTCTTCGATAGCGAGAGAAACAAAGCACGTAAGACCATACAGAACCACAATCCACGAATAAACAATATATGACTGAACCAAGAGAAATGGAGGTGAAGACCGGATGATGATTTATAATCTAAGCATTCAAAAATCCACCACCAAATACTTGCAAATTTCTACTGAAACCTTCATTGCTTTTGTGAAATTCCACTGAAATTGTGATTTGAGAGAGAAGCTGAGAGAAGGGAAGAAGGGCGCGCTCTTGCGTTCTTTTCTGATTTGGGCTTTTTGTGTAGATACCTGATTTGGGCTTAGTGAAATAGTGAATCATTTTTAAGGGATTCAAGTCAACTAAATTGGTTCTCATAGGGATTAAATGTCTGGCATTTAAATAATAACGAAATTGGTCCAAAAGATTGGATGTTAATTGGGCCAGAGAAGAATGAGCGTTGGGCCAGAGGAGTCGCACACACAATTCGTCCTTTCTTTTGTTCGAATTTCCGTTTGTATATATTTTTGTAGATATTTAAGTAAAAAATAATCCCCAAATTTTGTAGATATTTTTTGTATATGCTGTTACCATATGTTGTTTGTGTTTTGTAGATAATTTTTTTCTCTATTCACTATCTCAATATCTAAAAATTGATATAAAATTATAGATAAGAAAATAAAGTGTTTGTATACGAAGAAAAGGAAAAGGTGATATATGATGTTTAATTTGTGTAACAAAAATTAAAATTATATCACTACAAGAATTTTGCAAATAGACATCGGATTTTATCTGTTGTCCAGTTATAAATAAGTCTGTTATTAATAGTGGTGTTGTTAAAACAACCTTTTGACAATAAGTTAAAATTGTAGTCTGTTTAGCAATAAACAACGGTGTACACAACAATATAAAACTGTTGTTTATTCAATTACAGACAACAGAGGATAATTGTTGAATTTTTATTAAACCATTGTCTTTATAAGTAAAAATGACAGATAAAAATCGTTGCCTTTTTTAGCAAAGAAAACAAAAGAAAAATGTTGCCTTTCAATGAAAGACAATGGTTTTATTAATGAATGCAATCTATAAAATTAAATCATAATTATTATTTTATTTCAAATATATTATTAATTATTAAAATTACATTAAAGAGTTTATTAAAATAATAATTTTACAACATAATAAAAGTATTGTAAATTAAAATGCCTTTTTGCCAACAGTTTTCCAAAAATGTTGACAATAATGTTGTTTATTGGAGCAATGTATTGGCAATAGACAACAGATTTGGGCAATTGTCGTTAAATATGTTGTCTATCTATGGAAAAAGACGCTAATAGACGACAGATGTTGAAAACCGTTGTAAAATTGTTGTCTATTAGTTTGTCTGTCGCTAATAAACAACATATAGCGGTAAAATTGTTGTAAATTCATGAATAGACAACACTGCTGAAAAAAATTGTTGTCTATTTATGAAATTGTTGTGGTGAATTTGTTGTTGTGTACTATTTGATAGGCTGAAATTAGGGGCAGTGGTCCTACTTTTTATGAGTTTTTCGTGGTTGGAGTAGTGGGTAATTTATTGGGTGGGGAACAACTATGGGTGGGTTTGGGGACAACTTGTGTAAAACAATTGGCCTTTATTGACTACTTATTTTGACCAGATAGATTTAATAATATTTTATTGGTTAATATTGTATTTGACCTCACTGTTTTTTGTTTCATTCTTTCGGATAGATTCAAATAGTAGGGATATAACTGTAATAATGCACTACAGAGGTAGTTTTAAACATTCCCAACCTACTAAGTACTTGGGAGGTAACTTCACTGTACTAGACTTTATGGATATAGATAGGCTTAAGTTCCCAGATCTGAAGATACATGGTGGGCTGAGGAAAAAGGGTGAGCTTAGATTTTTTGTGATATTGAATGGGGAGGGGGGGGGGTTGTTTCAAGCTGGTGATAGATGATGTTGACCTAAAATCAATGGCAAAAAGGCATATTAAATCGAGGGTGCTTCATATGTATTTGGAGAAGATAAACACCGATGAAGACGGTAATCAGACATACATAGAAGAAGGGGGGTTAGGCAGGACGAAGATGAGGAGAGGAATGGATAGAGGAGCCTGAATTTAGAATTGGTGATGAAGTTAGTGATGATGAGAGGGTGAACGGGGTGCAGAAACTCGTCGAATATGCTTATTGTGAACCTGCTATAGCGGTAGAGCAAGGAGAGACGAGTGAGGAAGGGGAGGATGTTGTAGGGACTGGTTTTGACGATTTTGATGAGACAAGGGTCTCAGATGAGGATTCGGATAAACCAGTCTACCCTGTATTTAATCCAAAGACATCATTTCATCCAACTTTCACCCTCCAGTAGGTTTTTGGGTCTAAGCAAGAGTTTAGGAAAGTTCAATCACACGCGATTCTAAGCAGAACAAATCTTAGGACAGTGACAAATAATAAGTTTAGGTTACACATTGTGTGTAAGTCAGTGAACTGTGAGTTTAGGATGAGGTGTCTGAAGATGGTGGGACAATGTAGAAAGTAAGTGGTTGAGTGAGAGGTATATACAGAGGTTTCAAAGTGATGCAAATAGGTGGGTTCCCGGACTTAGGGATGATGTGGTGAAGGACCTGAACTATCATGTGTCTAAACAGCAGGCGTATAGGGCCTAGTACTCAGCTCTTAAGCCGATTCAGGGCGATCCGGACAAGCAATACACTAGGTTGTGGTCTAATAGTGAGGAGCTTAGGAAGACTAATCCCAGTAGAACTGTAATGAAGTCACTGTTTCTTCCTTATCGAAGCTACTTAATTCACTTTTTCTTCTGTCAGTTGGGATTTATGGGTATTTTGCTACTATTATATTATTTTTAAAATTTGATATCTCCAACTTCAAATGTTTATCTTGATGCTTATCAGGTATTACCACCTTAAAAAATGCACAAGCAATCTAAGGATGCAAAAGAATTGCTGATGTTAAGCAAGTTATTTATGCTATGTATTGGAATAACTCTGAAATGCCATTAACGACATCTTGAATATTTATGTTGATATACCATGCTTTATTCTTGCGAATTTATTGCTTTGTAGTTTAGCTCTAAAATAGTAAATCATATAACTAATTTACTTGTTTGAACACAACACACACCATGTAGATATATACTTGTTTGAACACAACACACACCACACTGAGTCGAAAGGAAAACATTTTAATACACAATACACACCAAATAGAAAAATACTGCTACAATAACATTCATTGTTCACTTTTAAAACAAGTTGATACAAACCATAACTTAATGGACAACCCGAATACTAATTCAAGCCTTATTCAAACACCCTGTTGATTACAAGGCTAATTCAAAGCCCTAAGGTTACAACGTGGCTGAGCATACATATAAATTGTCAAAATGATGCAAAGGACCAGCAACTGCAAAATAACAATCTTCCAACTCATCCTAAGTCGTGTTTTGAGACGATCCCTGCTCGTTTTTCAGTTTCTTCATTTCAGTTCTCGCTTCGATTAACTCCGTCTTCATAGCCATTCGGATCTCTTACAGGTCCATTACTTCCTTCTGTAGTGCTTCTTTTTTACACCTCATAGAAAAAAATGCACAGTTGTGGATCATTTCATTGACCCACACTAAAAATTTACACCCACCAGACTACAAATTCAAAGATAATAAAAATTATTAAAATAAAAAACTAAAAAAATGAAATCTCTAAAACACATATGTTAACTCAGAAAAACTTACATTGTAGTTGACACACCCAAAAAATTGTCTCCCAACGCTCTCCGGAGTTCGGGACATGCGGATGACCCAGCTGTTGGGAAATCAGCGAACAAACGAAATGAACAAAGCAAATAATAAGCGTGCAAGAAACAATAAAATCGACACAAAGAATTAACGTGATTCACTAACAACTTGTTAGCTACGTCCACGGCCAAAAGGGAAGGATCCCAAATCAAATTCAAACAAGAGTCAAACAAAGACCAATAGTCGAGTATCTATCAATTGATACTCGACCCAAACAAACTATCAATGCTTGAACAATCAAGCCAAAAACAATTCTAAGACTCTCTAATCTCTCTATATCAAAGGTCTCCAATAGGACCTATATATAAGCCCCAAAACCTAATTCTATACAAAGAAGAAGTCCAATTGGACCCAGACTTGCGTAGGCCCATCTGCTGTGCCGCCAGGTCCGCCTCGGCCGCGGCCATTTCGCCTCGGTCGAGGCGAACTTTCTGCCCAACTAGACTCGGCCGAGTCTACCTCGCCTCGGCCGAGGCCCATCTTCTGCAGCAATGTGGCGTGGCCGCGCCCGTCCGGTGCGGCCGAGCCTCCTTTCCAGCGACAATTCAATACTCAACTTCAATCCTCCACCTCGATACGAACTTCGATTCAAACCCAATAAGATTTAAGGCACAAATCCCAACACCAGCGTAGGCCACAGTGACATGAGGTGCACCAGCCACAGAAGCATCCCCTTGACAGATGCGAAATTGAGATCGAGCTTGAAGACATAGTCGAGCTGGGATGTGAAGTAAAACAGGTCAAAAGAGAATGGGGAGAGCGATATAAGCTACCTGCAACTAGGGTTTGTTTGGCGAAGAAGACAACGGGGGAGAGAGTTGTTTAGTTTGATTTTTATAGATGGTAGAATCAATGTATATTATTTGTTTTAATTCCCTTTTTTTCTTAAATGAGGTGGACAATCCACCTGTCAACTAAGTCCTCCAACTCAACACCTAAATCGGAAAAACCCAAATTGAACAACCATGTGCCTTGCACGTGAGTAATTCCGGCCAACTTAGTCAATTTCGGCGAATTTTGTCCTCAAATTGGACTCGGCCCTAAGTTATTGGACTAAAATTGATAACTATGTAGTTAGTGGACCAGTTTTGGACTCGCCCCAACCTAGCTTAGCAGACCAAAAATGAAATTTTCCCTTAATGATTCATACCGGGTATTTCACACTTCCGCAGAATCTGCATTTAACATTGTTGTCTTTCCAAGAGGTTACTCCGGGGGGTGCTCATATGACAATGGCACAAGAAGTGATTTTGCAAGCTCCCACTAGATTTGGACATTAACAATTGGGCGATTTAGGGTTCTTCGTTACACAAAAGCAAATAGCCGCCGCCCGAGTTTACTCGTCGGTTTTCCTCAATTTTGCTAGCATGTGCTAGTTGCATGACTAATCTGTTCAATTCCTTAATTCCCAGCAAAAATTGGACTAAAATTGAGTAATTAATTAAGTTATGGGACATAATATTGCACGACTTTTATTGTTGTCCTTAATTAAATGATAGTTATTTATCATAAGTCTGGGCTTTCTCGATTAGTGTTGCGGATCTTGCCTCATATATCCCTATGAATTGACTTCAGTTTTCCCATTCACCACAATCGTTCAATCTCTCGTAAACACATGTTTACATTTTTGAGAAATTTAAATGGTAGAAATTCCAGCAGATCTGATTGTTGAAATTCTCTTGCGTTTGCATGCGCTGCATCTTATACCATTTAGGTGTAATTTAATTGATAGCCTTGATTTCATAAAATCTCAGTTGAATTTCCTAGACAAAGCAAAAGCACATTCATTGATGTTGTTTCATAAAGCACCTATTGCTTAATTCGTCGACTTCGATTCAGTTTGTCATGGTAGTTTCTACCCTAATTTGAAAGAAGTTGCGAATAGTGAAGATTTTAGTAATATGGGTACCTGCAATGGCTTGTTGTGTTTACGCACCACTAATTATGGCGTTACTATGTGGAATCCATTGAGTGATGATCATGTATGAGTTCTACTACCCACGTCTTCGTGTTGGGTTGCGATTTTGGGTATGATAGTTTTTCTGATGACTTGAAAGTGGTAAGTATATCGTATTCTAGTCATGCCTTTGGAAAATTTATTGTATGTGTTTATAGCCTCATGTCTCGTGTGTGGAAGTGTTAATGAATCTGTTTGGTTTCCTAGAGCATGCATGAAGCGTGAACAACTACATGTCCTAGCCAACGGCTATATTTTTCTGTTTCCATTTAATGATCATTTTGTCTTGATACGTATTAATGTAGCAAAGGACATTCAAAGATAGAGATGCAATTGTAATATGACAAGTGGCATATGCTAGTACAATGCTCTAGGGTTATACTACTATATATAGTTGTTATATCCTTTGTATAATGCAATGAAACAGTAGTGTTCTATCCAGTTTTCTGCTATTGCTACAATGTTTCCCTTTATTTCTGTTTACATACACTTTCATGCACCAACTCTTAGCACAGTCTCCAACAGAAAAAACATAGGTTGTTTCCCTTATCCCCGTTTTTGCTATCTCAAGTAGTTTGGTTTGTTTGTTATGATGGCGTTGCATTGGACAATGTTTCCCAATTTGATTGATGCTCTTGATCTTGGGAAGTTGGAATACAATTTAGTGCCTCAAGTAGATGATTTTTATACGCACGATTGTCATAGTAGTAAGAAGTTCGATTTGGAAGTGCCTGATGGCTGCCTTTGCAAGACTTTGTATGATACTGAAACACTTTTCTTTTTGTTATAATTTGTGGAGTCTTGGACTAAGTTGGTTCAGTACAATGGTTGTGACAGCCACCCTTTGCAAATTTCGATAATTTATTTTTGTTACTGATTCTGACAAAATGGTGTGCTATCGATTCAAAACAAAATCAGTTCAACGTTGGTCGCCAAATGTAGGTAAACCAGTTGCTTATATCCCTAGCCTCGTTCGCCCTATATAACAATGGCAATTCCATTTTCTTAGATTTGGCTGCCAAACAAACAAATAATTATTGCTTATGTATATCTTACTGATTGTACAGTTCTACAGATGATCGAATTTGATTATCTCATGTAACGAATGCATTCGGTTGTATCCACGGATATACCTTGGCAAAATACTTCCTTTACCTCTTAGGTTGGGTTCTACTTAAAAACAATTGGAATCCCTGTTTAAAATGGTAAAATTCGCCTTCAATGACCCTCGTATATGTGAAAACAACAATGTTTTAAAAGACATTGGGTTATAGTAAAACGGTAAACTGTGGTTTAGCGTCTAGTTTAGGGCTTATGCAACCTTTAGCAAGGTATAAAACAATTAAGTAAGAAAGAGTCTGAAGGAAAAATATTAGGCGGGCTGGAGTTAGGCGGGGAAGACTTTTAGAACAAAGGGAAATAAGTCAAATAACTCAATAGCGTCGGCCATGGTGTGCATGCAATTTGTCTCTTGTGTGTATGTTGTTGGTTATTTGTTATTTTACTTTTTTTTTTTTTTTTTTTCTTATGATTCCTATTTCAGCGATAGGTTTATGAGGTACGCTTCATTACGTGGTAGTTCACGTATGTCAGTTCATGTTGTCAATTTGTTAGTGAAATTAGTCTAATAATGTGTTGGTCAATTTACTAAAAAGTTAGTTTCCTTATATTAATTGTACTTGGAGGGATTTTGCTAGAAATATGGACATAGATTCAAAGCCACAATTGAATCTACCCAACGTCTTTGGCTGAAAAACATTAATGGACTATTATTACTTTAATAAATTTAGTTTATTCTTTATGACTTTGAAATTCCTCGCTCTCTTATATATAAAATTATATAATCACATGCATTGCATGCATGAACATACAAACAACACACACAATTCACCTAATACAAATACTACATTGTCTTTTTAGATGCATTTTTTGATTTGGATAAACAATTAAGGGGAGATAAAATAATATTTAAGAAAATGAAGATTATACAAAAGATGAAATGACATCTAAAAAATGGAGATAGTACATATATATATACATGTACATGTGTGTGCATACTCACACATCTAGATGGTCTATATATATATATGTCTGAAAAATATTATTTTTTGTATAAAACATTTTATTTGGGGATAAATCGACTTATATTTGTCTAAAATATATTTAGGCACCATCATCTCAAATCAATACTAATTTCCCTACAATCAACTTAATTTGTCCAAGTCTACAAAAGGAGACACTCACGCAACTTTCCAAAAAATATCCCAACACATATCTCACATTATCTATTCTGCACAAAAAAATTATTTTTTTTATTGAAATCGACATTAATTAAGTCGTTGATTTAACTAAATTCTCTACCTACTTCCAAATTTTGTTCTTCTTTAGGCACTAGTCAGATAGATTGGGACCTAGGGGTAGTGGTGCTCATCCGATTCCGGGAACCGAGAATCGAACCGGAACCGAACCGGCGGTCAACGGTTCCGGAACCGTTGACCACGGTTCCGGTTTGGAACCGGAACCGAAAATAGCGAATCGAATCCGGTTCTGAGTATTGCGGAACCGGCGGTTCCGAACCGCATGGAACCGCCGGTTCTCGATTTTTATTTTATTTATTTATTTTTTTAATATTTGAAATGAACGTCTGGGATTAAATGGCCGTTGGATCTACATTAACTGTCCGTTGGAGACGCTCCGATCCGGGACCAGAACCAGCAGTTTCAAATCCCCCTTTTTTTTTTTTTAATTTCGACGGTCGAGATCAAGTGGCCGTTTGAAATCAACGGCCACGATCTCAAGACCGTTGGAACTTAAAAATGGCGGCAAAAAATTGAGGTTTTTTTTAATTTTTATTTTTATTTTTATTTTTTTTACCCCCAAAATCACCTATAAATACCCCTCTCCTTCCACATTTTTTCTACACCTCTCAATCTCTTCTATCTCTCTATAATCTCTAATCTTCTCATACTATTGTGCAAAATTGCAATTTTAGTTTGATTGTTCAAGTTCAAAAAAAAAAAAAAAAGCATTCTCAAATTACATTTCTACTTTCTAGTTCATTCTATATTTCTATTTCTCTACCAATATTTAAATTTCAACATCTACTTCCACTCCACAAAAAAATCAATATGTCTAGTGGTCGAAGATCATCAACATCATCCGGCCGATTCTCCAACAAACGAGGGCCATCATCTTCTTCATGCCCACCACCACCACCTCAACATCTCCACAACCTTGATGTGGAGGATCCTATCGATTTGGACGACATCGAAATTGATCTCGACATTGCCAATGCTCTAGGTAAATGTTTATATCCATTTTTTTCCTTTGGTTTTTTTTTTTTTTTTATTAATAGCCTTCCACATTTTTTATTTATTTTTTTCCATTAATAAGAATTAATTATTATTCTTTTGAAAAAGATTACTTACAATTTACTATTTTGAATTTAAAGGAGATAACGCCGCCGCCCACTTTGCCGCTTTTGAAGACGTCCTTCCGAACACTTCTACTCAAGAAAGTGGAGGACCGAACGCAAATCCAAGTGGTAGTCGAGCTCCGAAAAAAACAAAGGAGACTAAGGAGTCAAAGAGCCCACTCTTCCAATTTCATATGACTAAGACCGAACTTCCCCTAGTAGAGGGACAAATCCAAACGTACCATATTCATTGCAACTATTGTCCAAAAGATTATGTAATGAAGAAAGGTGGAGGATACGGTTCATACGACAAGCACGTTAGAAATTTCCACCCCGACAAGCTCGGCATTGATCCGTCACAAACCCAAATTCGAGCTACAACCGGTAGCTCGCAAGGTACGGATTCTTCCAACCTCTTTCGTTATAGTGAAGCAAACGCCCGACGCCACTTGGCAATATATGTTTGTGCAACACATCAACCCTTCAACTTTGCCGATAATGAATTTTATGAGGATTTTAAAAAATTAGATTTTAACCTGGCGGCTAGAAAAGTTGCACGAACCACACTTACACGCGATATTGTAAAAGTTGTTAAAGAGTATAAATTAGTTTTAATAAACACGTTTGCTTCACTACAACAAAAAGTTTCAATATGTGCGGACATTTGGACCGATAACTACCAAACCAATTCTTATATGGGTGTTACTTCGCATTGGATCGATGATTCGTGGACAATGCAAAAACGTTTGATTGCATATAGGGATTTTCCACCACCACATTCCGCACAAGGCATTGCCCTTAAAATTATGACGATTCTTCAAGAATATAATTTGCAAAAAAAAAAAAAATTCAATTTCTTTTGATAATGCTAGTGCCAATACGGCATCCTTGCCCACTTTGATCAACTATTGTCAACCAACTTGTGAAGGAAGAATTTTTCATGTTCGGCGCCTATGTCATTGTCTAAATCTTTGTGTTCAAGATGGTTTAGCATGTTTTAGTGATCACATCAATCCTATTCGGATGGGAATAAAAATGATTATGAAGCACCAAACTTTGATAAAAAAAAAAAAATGGTCCAAATTTTGCAAAAATCGCGGATTGCATCCGAAAAAATTTGTTTGGGATGTCCCCCACCGTTGGAACTCTACTTACAAAATGTTGAGTGATTCTTATCAATACAAAGAGGCGTTATGTGATTTTTTTGTTCAAAACCCAATGAATGATATTCAATTGTTTCCACAAGCTTGGGATTCTTGCGTGAACTTGATTACTCTTTTAAAAAATTTTGAAGACGCAATAAAACAACTTTCCGATTGCTATTACCCCACTTCGCCCCTTGTAGTTGATCATTGTGTTGCGATTGTACTAGCATTTTTTAATTACAAAAATGACCCAATTTTAAGTGAACCTATTTCTAAAATGAGAACAAAATGGGTCAAATATTTTATGGAAATCCCGGACATGTTTTTAATTGCTAAAATGTTAGATCCTAGAATTAAAGAGGATGGTTTAATTAACTTTTAAAAATGTATTATGAATCATTGTTCTCGGATCATGAAGATCCTCCAAATGCCACACTTATTGTCACTAATGTTAAAGAGGTCTTTTATGCAACATTTCGAGAATATAGAATTCAATACGGTGGCGATGACTCTAGTGAGTCAAGTGATTATGTTCCCTCTAACCCAACTGCTTCTTCCCAAAGTGTTAGTGTTAACCCTAGCCAGGAAAAATTACGACGATTGTACGCCGAGCGGTCCTTAAAAAAGGCACGTAACTTTTCATCAAGCAACCCATTTGGTGAGATTGATCGATATTTCCACACAACCTTCGAAGAAATGGATTTCAGTAACACCAACTCTCTTTTGAAGTGGTGGCATAGAAAATCCAAGTCGTTTCCGGTCCTTTCCCTTATTGCAAAGGAGATTCTTGCCACACCGGCATCAACCGTCTCTGTGGAGTCGGCTTTTAGTACCGGAGGCAACATTTTGGATGATCGTCGAACAAGATTGACGGTTAAAAAATGTTGAAAATCAATGTTTGCTAGAAGATTGGACAAAGGCCGAAAAAAGACAACAAGAGGAAGACTTCGACTTTGACGAAGAGGGAGATTACGTCCCGTGGGAAACTTCAACCGGTTCATCCGAGGAAGGATGCAATGCTTGAGCTTCAACCGACCACAACCAAGATCACCTCCGAAAGGTAAGCAAGGTAAGAAGAACTACGTGGGCTTTGATTCATTCACTAAAGGCCGGTCGGTGAGTGATACGTAGGCAATTTTATTTTAAGTTAAAAATTAATTACTAATTTTTTACTTAAAATAAAAATCAAGCCCAATTTTTTTTTTCCCTTTTCCTTTTCCAACATTCCTTGTAACTTGTAGTTGTAGTCTTGTAAGATTTAGATTTTAGCTTGTAATAAAAAAATTGTAATTTGAATCATTGAATTGAATGTAATTGTATTTTTTTATCGAATCCGAATTTGTATTTATTATTAATACAAATTTCTTGTTTATTGTTCAATATTTTTAAAGTTCCGTTTTATTTTTTAAAATTTGGAGAGATAAATTTATACATAATATATTAAAAAAAAAAGTAAAAAAAAAAAAGGCGGTTCTAACCGGAACCGTAGGAACCGGGAACCGGAACCGTGGAACCGGAACCGTGTAGCTCACGGTTCGGTTCCGGTTCCGGTTCCCCTATCCCGCGGTTCCGGAACCGACGGTTCCGAACCAGGAATCGGAACCGGGATTCGTTTGGGCACCTCTACCTGGGGGGCATAGACGTCCTTAGGCTAGGAGAAACTGGGAATAAAATATAGACGCTAAATAATAGCCTAGCATCTAGACGTTGATTAGTTGGAGCTAGACGTTGATTAGTTGGAGCTAGTAATCGGGGATTCCTATAACAGAGGTTAATATAGACAAAGTAATCTCTTTTTGTTTATTTCTTCATTTTTGGGGTTATTATGTACTATATTTTTAATATTTTAAATGGTTTATTTATAATATATTTTATAATAGTTTAATTTAATAAAAAGGAAAAAAAATGGTACCAAGTGGATTTTTTTCAAAGTTTGTAATTATTTTTTAAATATAAGTGCATATATCAAGAAGTCAGGTGTGTTAATAAGTTTGATGGGTCGTGAATAGTCGCAAAATTCAATAGTGAAGCATCATGAATTGATGATCAATAAATAATTAGTCTTTGTTATTATTCCATAAGTAATGTTTTTGTTCGATTTGGGGATCTCCTCAGAATCAGCACGAGTGCACACACACTTAGTCGGTGGCTTTTGAAAGAGGGGAATAAGTCTGATGAATTAATTAGGCAAAAAGGAAGCAAATCAAATACTACCTCCGTCCTGGTTTATTTTGCAACGGTCGTCTCTACTTATTTTACATATTCCTAAAATAGAAATTAATTCCCACAATCTTCACCCCCAATCTCCACCTTTAAAAAAATCAAAGGAAAAATAAAATCTGTTTTTTCCTAACATTCATGCTCCGGTCAACTGTGCAAAATAAGTCGAGACGGACAATCTTTCTTCTAATGCCCAGTGTTATCGCACTTGAAGCACTTGCCCTTGGGCTTCTTCACGCTACTACTGGGGATCGTTCCTCTACTCCCACCGCTTGCCTTGACCTTTTTGCCCTTTCGCCACTTTTTCTTGTTTCCACCTTTCGATGGAACAGTGGGCCCATTGGCAGTGATCAGAGCCTGTGCACCCCTTCCCAAAACCCCTTCTGTTGTAACTAGATCATTGAGTAACTCATTAAGAGTATACTCTTTCTTGGTCATAACAGTATTGAGACGAAAGTTATCAAAGGATTTTGGAAGTGTGTTAAGAATGATATCGACCTTGGCTTTGATGTCGATACCTCCTCCAATCGAGTCAAGCTTGTCCATGAGGTTAATGATTTGCATGACATGAGTGTGCACAGAGCTGCCCTCGGTCATCCGACTATCCATGATTTGCCTCATTAAGTCAAACCGAGCAGCTCAGTCCGACTCCCCATACACCTCTTCAAGGTTCAACATGATGCCAGCGGCATCGTCCATGGCCTGATGCTGGCTGCAAAGTGGATGACATAGTGTTCATAATATAGCATTTAGCCACATTATTAGACTTGTGCCACCTCTTATGCGTTTCCCGCTCCTCATCAATGGACAGATCAGTAAGGGGAGCCGGACGAAGAGTAACTAGTACAAAGTAGTGTTCCTCAGCAATAAGAATATATTCCAGATTATATTTTCATTCTTTATAATTAGGACCGGTTAAAGGATGTTGTGCAAGAATGTAAATAACAGATGACAAAGACATATCTGAAATGTTTGAACAATAAAACATGTAAGAACACAATGACATATAATTTGAAACAATAATATTATAACCGTTTGATAAAACAATATTGATTGAAACCTCCAATAGCCCAAGAAATTCTACACATAAGCCACGCGGATGGACATTTATATGTAGACCCCTTGACCAGACTAAAACACTTAGTCTTTTAATTTCAATCCATGTCAACTTAACATTTTGACAAATAAAATTAATAATCGGACTTTAAACAAGACCATATCATAATTAAGAACGCAGGGAGTTGTACTTAAGATAATATCTAAGCATTGACCACAACCTAACTTTGATAAATAAATTCTTGAATTTAACATACTCACGCGGACCATGTCGCTTCTAACTTATTTATCCTTTATTATCTCATTTATTTTCATCTTCTAAAAAACTCGTAAAAGTTGCACGTGTAAGCCACGCGTGTGGATGTTTACCCGTGTAACTCCCACTTCTCTTATGGAATAAAAATGTTTTATTTAGAAGTCTTAACTGGCAAACTAATGAAATAATAAATATTAGTAAGCCACGTGTGTGGACGTTTATTAACATTATTACTCACTTTGCCTTGAGACTGGTTGTGGAGGTCTTTGACAATCTATATATATAAAAGCTAAATGGGGGGCTTTATTGTCATTTCAACTTTTCCGCCAAAAACTTTTGCACTAACTTGGTAAGTTTTTGTCAATTTTGATAACTTTATAATTTTCTTTCAATTTTTTAAAATGCAAATAACTTTTATATTTTTAATCCATTTATTATGCATGGCATATCAAATTATTCATCTTTTCACAATCTTCAATTTGATGTCCATATCACATATATTAGAGATATTTAATTTTAAAACAAGAAATTCTTTATTGATTAATTATTTAGGTTATATTTGAGTGTTTATTGTAAAAAATAATAAAATAATTATCCTTATAAAAACTATTAGTTGTGTATTTTTTCAAATCACAACAAATTTATTATATTTCACATGAATTTTCAAATATATTATTTATTTTAGTTACGACCAAAATAAAAAATACTCCTATTGCTTAAGTAATTAAACTCATATTTCATTAAATTAAGGCAAAAAATCAATAATTAATTTTATTAAATACTTTATTAAATCATTACATCTGCTAATATATATATATATATATATATATATATATATATATATATATGTATATAGAGGCAAAGTCCCATGTGCACCAGTTGCACTGTGCAATTCAGATTGGATATCACTATTTATGCTTAAAGTAATACATTTTGACCCATGACCCGAATAGATCCGTTCAATTGGGCACATAAGACCTCCTCATATATATAATTAGACGTGGACCTTTGAGCATATGCATGTTTATATATCATAATTATTATTGAGATTTTTTTTTATTACTTCTTCATATTTCTATATAATGTATATTGTGTTAAAATTATTTTATATGTAGTAACTTAAATTTTATGTCATTTGTTATACTTTTCAATATTATTTTTTTTTTCGTGAATCAATCTCAACCATATATTTTTTACACTGTGCAACCTAAAAATTATTTTGTCGCACTAACCAACTTCAATTATATCTTTTTTCTTATTCTTTGCAACCTAAGATTTTTTTTTTCTTTTTGCATTAAATAATTTTTATCTCAAATAATATAATATTGAAGAACTTACATACTTCAAATTATCTTCTGATTATTGAATAACTTTTGATTTTATTTTGTTAATGTTAGTATTTATTTAAAAATAAGAAGTATTTCAGTATATTTGAACCTACCAAGGGAAATGTTCAAGGTTGCAAAGAGAATATAATTCTAGAAAGAAACAGTTAAATATTTATAGTTATAATTTGAAATTTTATTTAGATATATTAAACATCCACACATATATAAACGTTATAAGAGAGTTAAAATTTTTAAGTTGTATTTTCCCAACAAAATATTTTTTGTTATTTATGGTTATTTGTAGAAGTTCAACTTTTGATGTGTTTTTTTTTTTTTTCCCTTCTTTCAACAAAAATAGTCATTTTGCCAAATTTTAAATAAAAATAATTTTATATCTCAATAATTTTTACGTATAATATATCAAATTAATCATCGTTTTATGATCTTTTGTCTGATATCCATGTCACATATATAAAAGTATGATATTATAAAAAATAAATAAAAACTATTTATTGGTTGATATTTGGTTAAATCTGAGTACTTATTGCAGATGGTTATTGGTGTAATGTTCAGACCGCAATAAGTATTAGTTGAAGAATTTTTTTAAAACAATATTACAAATTTTATTTTTTAAAACATTTTAATTAATTAATCTATTTTTACTTTTCAATCTTAATTTCATTCTAGAATTAATCCACATATAAATATGTGTGTGTAAAATAAAATAAAATGGAGTCAAATATGTAAAAAAAAAAAAATCTATCCAATTGCAAATCAGATATTTTCAAGAAAAAATTATTCATGTATGTATCCCTAAAAGATATGCCAATTTCAGCATTTTGTCAGTGTGTTTCTTTGTCAAAAACTCTTTAGAAATTTTTATAATACTAACAAGTTTCTTGTTTCTAATATATGTTCATATATAATTTATCAATTTAATCATCTTTTCATCTTCTTTAAGTTGAATTAGGTTTTAATTTTTTTATTGTGCATTGATTCATTTATATTATGAATTAAATTATATAAAATGAATCGAAAGAGTATTTTATAAATAAAAAATATAGGATTATTTGAAAAGAAAATCTATTTTTCTTATAAATTATTTATTTTATTTTATAATTATCTTAGCTTATTTTTTAAATAAGTAGTATGTAATTATATTTGTGTTTGCTTTAAAATATGTAATTAATTGAACTATTGGCGGTCATTCATATAGGTTAAGAAGGATATAGACTGAGTAACGGTATGTTAGAGTTTTATAAAATATAATTTTAACATAAGAATTTTTATTTGTTATATTACAATAATTAATTTATAAATCACACATATATATATTTAAATCAAACATTACACCGGAGAAACAGATATTTACATTATTTAAAATTTTACTATATGTTAAAAAAAATTAAATATTTATTTATTAAGTATACAGTGTTCACATTTTCAAATAATATAACCATATATTATTTAATTCATTGAAAAAATTTACTTTATTAGCAGCCTTCCGTGCATCGCACGGGAGTAATACTAGTTTAAAAAATACCATTAAAATTGTCGGGTTATGCTTAGTCTTTTACTTCAAAAGGTTTGTCCATGCAAAAACATGTAACCCTAAGGATAAAAGCTAAACTCAACATGTAAAACATACTCGCAGAATTTAATTATGCTTATAAACGTGATAAACCTAGCATGCTTGTCTAAGTGCAATTAATAAAACACATAGACATAAAAAATTAAACAGTAAACATCCATACAGCGAGAAAAACGATAAAAATAAACAAAAACTCGTTCTTAGTGGCTCAGCAAGGATAAAACTTCCTAAATTATTACATGATTTCAAAAAATACAAGTCTTTTGGGCCGTCACGTCGGGCCTCACGTACTTAACTACAGACCGGGCTAAAACAAAACATCGGGCTGAAGACGAGTTGCGTGGGCCGATGGGCTATCAGGCCGAAACCCTAGCCCACACCCACGCTACCGCCGAGGGTGCCGAGCCACCTAGAGCCGCCGGGGCATACTGGGCCGAAGCCCAGCGCCTCGCGAGCGCCCGGGCCCTTGCACGGCAACGATCTGCTAGGGTTTTAAAATCCCTGGCCGCGGCCGCTGCTACTGCGGGGCGCTGGCTGCTGCTTCTGCGGGGCGCCGGCTGCTGCCGGTTGTCTGCTTCTGGGTTCTTCGCACTTTTCGTGTTCTTCGTCTTCGTTCTTCGACTTTTAAAAATTTAAAAAAAAAAAATAACCATACAAAATTGTAAAACTAATTTAACCACGGATTTTCTCATGGTGAAAAATGATTACAACGTCAACAAACATGACGTATCCAACGAAAAATAAACGAGCCACGAAGAACGTCAATCCGTTAAATTAAAAAAAAAAAAAAAAAAGCACATTATAATCAAACGTGAATTATATCTGACAGAGCCAAGAAATCCGAACCAGGCTCTGATACCAATTGTAGGAAGTTTAAATTTTTCTATGTTCTTTTTGGATTATCATAATTCACCAAACATTGATTAATCCTATAATGCATCTATTTAATTTAATTGCAACACTTTGATGTTTAGAATTAATTTGAGGATTAGGTACACAACGAATTGATGATCAACTCCAACTTTGATCTTCTAGACTGTATCCCTGCTCAATTCCCAATGCCGGATGGACGACAAATTTTGAGAAATCCCAAGCCTGGGAATTATATCTGCAGGCGCCGCCCCTCTCTGTTTTCTCTCTTTTATGTGATTTTACTGTAGGTTAATTAAAATCACAGATCAGGAGTTATGTATTTAAACTTAATACATTGAGTCTGTGCCTGGCTTGATAGATTAATTCCCTCTTGGGCTAGGGTCCAGATGGGCCAGCCCAGGGATCAAATACTAGGAATAAAGGTGGGTCTAACTATGAATTAATATTTCTAGGTTCAGCCCAGAACATAACTAATTCATAAATATCAATTCATTACACTAGATAATTAATATTGACTTACCTCTTTATTTTTTAATCGAGTCGGGGCTTGAATTTAGACTTAATTAATCTCCATATTTGAGAAATCAAATATCCATTTATTAATTAAAGCTTGTGACAGCTTAAATTAATTAATTGCTTATTAATTCCTTAAGTAGTACCACTCAACTTCATTATTGTACCTGAACTTAATCAACCTGCAGGGTTTATACAATAAACTTTTTGAGCTCCTTAATGGGATATCATCATCCTAAACAGATACAGTTACCTTAATATAAATTACCAGTTATCATATGCAAACTGTTGTCACCCAAGATACGGAGTATATTGAGTTATCACTTAACTCTCGCTCATGGTAAGTCAAAATGACACACAGTCACGCATACACAACTGTAATCTTATTAGGGTTTAGATTACAATAAGTCACTGTGATCTCTTGTTCTTCACTAAGGTCAGGTAGAACTTATCTCATCGTGATCCTATCAATACGTAAAGACATACCAGTATAAGTAAATAGTCAAGATAAACTATTTCTACTTAATACTGCAGCCTATAGCAACAACTCGTCCTCAAGTCATCTCTGCTGTGATTTATATTTTATATCTCATTAAGGTTAATCAATCATATGATCCTCTGTGATCTACAAGACACCATATGATCTACTTATAGTAAAAGATATAAGGACATAAATAGTGATTAGTGTAAACAGAGTCAGATAGGAGATTAATAGTGAATTAATGGAAACATTGTATACAACATAAAAGTCTTGCTTTCAGTATACAAACCCAACATAGGATTTAGCATAACACCATCCAATGGTCAGAAATCTGTGCATATTAATGGTACACGGGTACCGTAGAACGATCCTATATATATATACATATATATACATATATATATACATACATATATATATACAGATACATATACGTGCGAGCGCAAGTTCGTTAAACTCACGGTTTAAGTAGAGTTTGTGGATTGTCCATAAAATCGGATCGTAAAATTGTAAGATTCTACAACCTATATATATTATTATGTATGTATATTTTAATTACAACAAATTTTGAATTGATATCACATATTATTATACACAAATAATCAAAAAGAAAAAATATACAATTATGGAGAAATGTGTTTGGCATCATGGTTCATACATACATTTAATTAGGTATTGCTAAATTATAGTAATTAAGATTACTTTAAATTTTAAGAGAAAATTAAAACATGACCATAGTAAAATTAAATACTATTAAAAAAAAAGTATGATTTTTTATGAAGCTTAGATTTTTATTTAGAACTTGATAGTTAGAAATAAAAATGATTTTCAGCTAAATTGGTTCTCTTTGCATATAATTTGATCTAGAAACTCAATTTTAAGTTAGTATAAATTCTACAATTCGTATTATATGTTTTTTATTGTTAAAATATAATAAAAAGTAATATTTTATAAAACTGTTAAACTCGTCCACAAAACCGTAAAATCGTAAGCTCGTAATATCACATGAGTAAACTTGAGAGTTTGCTCTGATTTTATCAGCTTCGATTTTATCATGGAGTACACTCGTTTAGGGAGAAATAATTCGTAAACTTGTAAAATTGTAAGAGTTAACTCGAGATTTTGACAACAGTTTATGTAGGTGTGTTTGGGTGTATAAAAGCATACAAAGTAGTCCATAATCAAAAGAAAATTAGTGTCATGATGGCTTCATCCACCTCCAAAACCTCAGCACCATGATCGCCCTATATTTCAAATGAGATCCTCTATTCCAATTCGTGTTTCATCTTTTATTTCAATTTTATCAGTAAATGTCACATGTTTATATGTGATGTCATAGTAATATATTTTATACATGTGACATGTACTGATGATGTTGGAATAGATAATGAAACACAATTTAAAATAGAGAATCTTATCCGCCTATATTGAGGGTCGCCATCTGATTCCGGTGATATTTTACTAGACAAAATATGCACACAACCCATAATTGAGTGAAGCCATTCTACTGACAATTGTATGACGATGATGAAGTCGATCTCACAAGATCTCCCCACAAACCTAACCGGCATGGCTAAGGCCGCGAGGCCTCATAGGTCTACGTCAAAGTCAAGAGTACGGGCCGAGGGGTTCGACGTCCCCCAAAAGTGTGTAAGATAATGTTCTTGTAGGGCCAGCCCTCATAATTGGGGACTCTGGGCAACAATGAAAAATTGGCCGCTGGACAAAGAAAAAAATACAATACACAATACAAGCATAAGCATCAAGTTTAGATTATTATCATTCCGAAAGAGATAAAAATTTCTTCTTCTTTATAAGCATACTCTAATTAATACGAAACCTACACTAAGTTTAGAATATTATCATTCAGAAAGAGAGACAAATTTCTTCTTCTTTATAACCGTATTGTAGTTAATACGAAATTTGCGCTAATTATCGTTGTCAACTTGATCCTTACTTAAAAATATTGTCAATTTTTTTTATTTGGCCCATTATATTAAAAAAATAAAAATATATATATATGTGTGTGTAGATGCGACATGGTTAAACCTTTTGGATCCCTAAAATTTTGGGTCTTGGGCTATCGTCCTTTGCCCAAGGCCACTCCTGTGTTCTTGCCACCGCAGAAGATGTTTGAATTGTGAGGCTATCTTTATTTTACAGCCTTCGCCCCTTACTGCAACTAATGAGAAGATCTTTGATCTTGGTCTTTTAGAAATTTATTGATTTATTTTTCCTTAATTAATTGATGATATTTTGAATTACGCATTCTTTTTTCCGGAGTATGAATTTTGAACTTTCTTGGTTTGTGGTATTGATTACAAGTTAAAAGAGACATATCGCTGAACTAAATGTTTTTAATATTCTAAAAGAATGAGAGAGAGCTAAAAAAATATAAAAAAGAATGGAAGAGAGCTAAAAAAGAAGAGAGGGTTTGATATAAGCCATTTTTCCAAATTAATTGATATTGTAATAATTGAAATTGAATTTATTATCAAATTCTATGATATTAATTAGGTTAGCAATCAAGTATTCCAGAAAAAAAAAAAAAAAAAAAAAAAACTAAAAAATGTGAGAGAGCTGGGAGGGGGTGGGGGGGGGATTAGACATATGCAATTTTTTCAGCACACAATTTGCGATTTTAAATAATTTATATTTTAACAATTTAAATTGATTTCATTATCAAAATTCTATAAATTTAGAAAAAAATCTATAAATTTAGAAAAATTATGAGAATGTAACATAAATTTCAGTATATAAATACATATACTACAAAAAATTGTCCTTTTGAACCAATAAAATATACTCTTAAAATGTCATAACTTTCTGAGTTCTTAAAAATTGTATCGCAAGATTTTTTTAAGTGAGATAATGATTTTAGTTATCCCATTCATTTGTTTTGGGCTTTCCAAAGTCGCCGAGATAACAGGACTCCCTCAATGGGCTCATTTGCAATTTAATTTCGGAATTCAATTTCAATCTTTTTCTTTTTTCCTTTTATACCATTGACATTTTTCTCTGTTGAGCCTTAAAGACCATCTTTACTGGTAGTGGTAACATTGTGTAGATCAT
This sequence comes from Ajuga chamaepitys, assembly GCA_958295605.1. Lineage (NCBI taxonomy): Eukaryota > Viridiplantae > Streptophyta > Magnoliopsida > Lamiales > Lamiaceae > Ajuga > Ajuga chamaepitys. The sequence continues at coordinate 8,137,243 of OY282497.1, forward strand.
AGCTAGGGGACAAAATTTTAATTAAAAAAATAGAAAAATAGTTGTATAACAGGTTGTGGATTGGGTTGATCAACCAACCTACCCGATCACTTCACAATCCAACCATCTCACAAGCTGCCATGTGTTTATTTTTTATTGGTTGTATTAAATTATTTATTGGATATAATTTAGATGATAAATAAATGACATAAATTTTATTTTTAAAAAAATTAAAAGATTATCGAAATTCCTATTTATTTTTTCTCTACAGGTAGAGCCTAATGTTGACATATATTGAATTAAAATTTGAAGCTTTCTATTTTTTTCTCGATCTCAAATTATCTCTTTTTACATCGGTTGAAATTCCCTCTTATTGTAATTGTGGAATTAAAATATTTTTTTTTCGTTTAAATATATTAAACAATGCTCCCAAAATAATATGCAATTATTAAATAGTAGCTCAAAAATATTAGCTTAGTTGGGAAATAGGTTGTATATGCTCCCTAAACAAATTTATAATTATGCTTTAATAGTAGCTTGTACAATTTTGACGTATACAGTGTATATATATACAGTGACGTATCCAGAATTTTAAAATTGAGGAGACGAAAATTTATTTTAAAAAATATATAGATAGAGTATTATTTAATATTTATATACTCTCTCTGTATAGAACATAAAATTAATAAATAGAAGATGGGAGTAATTATTATTTTTTAATTTATATCCCTTCTTTTCAAGTTATTTATAGCAAGAACTATTATTAAGTCACTAGAAAAATTGTATGTTAAATGTTAATTGGGCCTATGGTATCCGCTGTTTATAAATTTTAAAAATATATGACTAATTTAGCTTGTAACTGCTTTCATTATTGTTATTCAACTCACTCCAAAGTTTGTTACAAAAAGAATTTATATACACATTTGGAAGTCTCTAGATGCTTACGTGGCTTGGCTATTGCTATGCTTTTATATATAACTAGATGAATTATACAATATGAATATGCATGTATATATTAACAAAAAGGCTATAAAAGTCATTGTATTCTTCACCCTTTTAATTATGTTTTTCTAATCTGTAAACTATAAACTTTTGGTTTCCTGAAACAAATATATAACTCATATTTTATTTGTATTGTAAATCCATCTTTGTGAACAGGATGTGTGCCTTATTATATGAAACATATAGATACTTTACTTTATATAACAAGATATATCTCCACTTTTTGTACAAGATATTATAAATGCTGTATAAGACTAGAAATCATACATAATTATATAAGCATTTCGCATTTAAGGGTAAATTACAAAACCTGTCCACAGTCTTATGGCCAGTTTTAATATTAGCTATTTATCTTTTCAATATCTTGATTTCTTAGCCGAAAATTAAATTTATCATTGAATACTTACACGTGTACCGCACATAATATTGTCAAATCAAGATTTTATTTTCCGATGATTTATGGTCCTCTGGTCAATTTTGATATGTTTCCGTGCCACGTTGATCAGGGTAGCAAGTCCACATCATTTGCAATGTTGAAAAAATATAATAAAATCTCTAATTTAACGCGATCCTATGCAGCGACGTGCAACCATCCAGTGAGAATTTCAAATTCCACTTCAGAAAATAATTAACGACGAGCAATTACGAGGTAAAATAACTAAATTCAAGCATTTAAAAAGATAATGACTGATTTTAGGTTAACCTATAAGTAGGAATGTCAACGGGTAGGGTAGAGTATGGACAAGCCTTTTTAATATTTTTGGTCTGTTATTATTTTATAAGCTATTGGTTTCAAATTATCTTTTATTGTTAATTGATGAATGTTGAAAAATTGGAAATAATGGTTTTTCTCTTTTCAGAAGTTTTGTGACACTGGAGCCAACATGTAACAAATAAAACAATATTTCATTTCCATCTTTCATGGCCTAGCTTCTAACCTGACTTTAGTGGCAACTCTTTGTTTTTTGGTTGTGAATGCATAGGAAATATTATAGTGGGACGTAAAGTTGTTTTGTGTGCATAGCACCCCATGTTTTGGCTCCAACTTGCTAGTTTTTCTCCAAGAACAATTTTTTCCTCCAAACAGGTCATAAAGCGCATGGGACCAAAAATGCTAAAAAGATAACAAAAATTGTTACGGCGGGGCAAAAAATGCAAGTAAAAATTTGTTTGGGGCCACTTGCACAAGTGTCCTGGGACCAAAATGAAACAGGTATGTCTCTTGTGGGACCAATAGTGCAATTTTCTCCTTACCTTACTGCACCAATGATGTCTGGGTTAGATCGAACATACTAAGACTAATTACATGCGAATGAGTGTAACATACTATAACTCAAACTAAAAGTGTTAAGAAATTTATGAAACTTGTGAAAAAACGTTTCAAAATTGCTAATAAGTTTCTCGCTGGAAAACTAATGGCTACCTACTTTTACTACCATGAAGTTTGATAGGTCTTGTAGCATGCATGACATGTTAATTAGATGACAAATATTGCAGCAAGACGTAAGTCATTGGGGATGGAAGTAGATAATTCCACGTGGTGATTATTATAAACCCACTGCCCTGAGTATGGAGCATTCCAAATGAACTATATTACCATGAAAGATATATGAAACATGAATGAACTTCATGGAATGTTAGTTCAGGAGGACATAATGCTTAAAAATCAGGGTTCTCATTCTTCAGGACATAATGCTTAAAAATCAGGGTTCTCATTCTTCTCATCTCACAATGAATCAAGGAACTGGAAAGAAGGCCAGAAGGGAAAAAAGCAAGCAAGGACTGCTTAAAGTGAACAATTCATCTTCCCAAATTCAGAAAAACCACAAAAAAAAAAAAAAAAAAAAAAAAAAAAAAAAAAAACATGATAGTCCTAAGTGTAGGTTTTGTAAGAAGCCTGGACATTTAAAAAATGATTGTCAGAAACGTAAAGAATGATTTTCAAGAAATGTATTCTGAATGTTGAAGTATGTTTCAATCAAACTTAGTTGATGTTCCTAATAAGACTTAATGGCTTGATCATGCATCATGATATTGGAACTAAACATGTATTAGTTTATCAAAGTTCTTCTTACTGTGATATAAACTTTTGGAGTGCATCTCCAAATAAAGATTATGAAGGTAGGTAAATAATGAAATCCTTCATGATTTGGATTTTGTCGATCTTGATATTTGTGTAAATTGTATTAAATGAAAACAACCACACAAAGAAGAGAGTCACGAGAAAAAGCACGACTTCTTGAAAACGAAAGATATTTTTATCAAGTTGTTGTTTCTACAATTGTTGAATCGTCAAACAACTTACAAAAATAACATATAAATGATTAAATTCCCAATAGTGAACCTGTTATTGATGAACTTGCAATCGGTGAACCACAAAGACAAACAGTAAGACAGTCTATAAGGCTAAGGCAATCTGCTATTTTTTATGATTAGATAGTTTATCTACATGAGTCATAATTTGACATTGGAAACTGATGATAATCCAGTGTTCTTTTCAAAAGTCATGAAAAGTAATAATTCTACTAAATGATTAGATGCTATGAAAGAAGAGATGAAACCAATGGCTCCTCTAGGATCTGGTAGAATTACCAAAAGGGTGTAAGAGAATTGGGTATATGTGGGTCTTCAAGACCACACGCAACTCAAATGGCGATATCGAAAGACATAAAATTAGACTAGTTGTCAAAGGTTACACTGAGAAAAATGGTGTTGACTACATAGAAACATTTTCGCCAGTGTCTCAGAAAGACTCATTCAGAGTTATTATAACTTTGGTGGCTCATTACAATTTAGAGTTACACCAAATGAATGTTAAGATTGCTTTTCTGAATGGGAATTTGGTGAAAGAAGTCCATATGATTAACCCGAGGGCTTCTTCATTAAAGAAAATGAAGGTGTGTAAACTGAATGCATCAATATACGAACTTAAGCAAGCTTTCCCTTAATGGTATCTTAAGTTCAATGATATTGTTACTTCTTTTGGATTTAAGGATAACACTGTGACCGGTGTGTATATTTGAAAGCCAGTGGGAGTAAGTTTATTATTCTAATCATGTATGTTGATGACATCATGCTTGCAATGAATGATCTTAGTTTATTATTTGAAACTAAGAAATGCCTCTCTCCATAATTCTAAGTAATTAGTTGCGGGACTTTATTTCAGGACTTGGATGATGTCGACATTATTGTCAAGCCGCTGAAAAGTCTTAATGAACTCATGGCGTGCAATTGATACTATAAGCTTTTTTATGTGTTGTTTCTTAAATTGAATGGTATCCTGTTTTGTCATTAATGTAACATCAATGTTGACATAAAATTTGACAGAATTTAATCTCTAATCGTGACATTAATGTTGATCATTATTGAAATTATGAATCTTATTGTTTTAGAAATTCTTGGCCTTTTAAGGAGTGGATTGATTCATTTTTGCATAATTAGTTGAAGATATTTTGATTCACGCATTCCTTTTGATAGGGACAAATTAATTTATATGTAATTCTACATTTATATGATTTGGAAGTTCTACAAGAATAAAATTCTTGTTTGTGGACAATTTATTTGGGCAAATTGCGAAAAGTAACCCTCTAACTTATGTTTTAGGCCTTTACCCAGTAATTACTTGAATTTGGTTGTTTGTATAATAAGAATTTTATATTTTTTATGTCCACCGTATACAACGGCATCAAATTGAGTTTTTGTTTTTTATTTTTCTACCATTGCAAATAACGTGGCGTGACATGACACATGGGATCACAAATTCATCCAGGAAAAAATTTCCAATCCGATTCCTCCGTCTCTATTTTAAAATTTCCTGTCTACCTTCGACTATACTCCGTCTAAGCATTAGACGGACCTTGGCCACCTACGTTTTTCTTTGACTCCTTCCTGCTTAACTTCGCTTAGAGCATCTCCAATGTTGTAGCACCAAGTTCCTGCTAATTCATACAATTAACAAAAGTTAATTATAAAAATTTGGTGTAAACAAAATACATCTCCAACCATTCAGCACCAAAAGGAATATTCTAATAATATGCTTTTTTTTTATTATTACATATTCTAGTATTCATATTGTAATTAATTGAAATATATTTAATTTAATCTATTTAAGATATATGAAATCTAATTAAAATTAATATGAATTTATATTTTATTATAAATTTAGAATTCAGACGTTTATTTATGCTTTATTTGTATTTGCCTTATTTTAAATTGTATTGTGATGTTTGTATGTTACTTTTATTGTGCTTGTGTAATTTTATTTTGTTAGTCGTATTTCAATACGACATGTTATGTATTATTTAAAGTTGTACTTTGTAATATAAAAAAGTATTTTTTTACTCTAATTTTATCCTATTTGATTAGTTGGGTGTAAAAGCTTATATATACTAACAGAAAAATGAATTTATTATAAAAAAACTATACTTATAAAATTATTTATCAAAAGAACCTCTAGAAATTAGTTGATACATCTTTATTTCAAGTATAACAATAAAATAATCTGTAAATAAACAAAAATAGAAAAAGAAAATTGTTGTTTTGTGAACAGTAGGGCAGCAATTTTGCTGCCCCGCTGTTCACAATTGGCAAATAGCCGTGTAATTAAGGCTTCCCTTGGAGAGGGGGCAGCACAGCAAATTAATTGCTATTCAGCACCAAATTGCTGTCTCCTTGGAGATGCTCTTAGAATCGATTAATTCCATCTAGGTTCCAATTAAGCGCCAAACTCTAGTTGGCTGTATGAATAGCGCCTAACGTCTTTTAAAACAGTCATCCGTTTATCGTGCACGTGTAATTATTCAATGAAAATTTCGATTTGTAGCTAAAAAGAAGTCAAACTTGAGAAATTAAAAAAATATAAGACTAGTTTTGTGACAGTTTGTGGCTGAAAAGGACGAAAGTGGAGGTAGAAAGATATAAGATTAATTTGGAAGTGGCCATAATTAAGTTGAATAGTTCGCAATTTTGGCCAATTTATTTTATCACCTAGCAGAAGGATTTTGATGAGTATTTCATCATATTATGATCAGCTTTATTTTGTAAAAGAAAAAAAGATGAATTTCCTAATTCTGACCTATAATCACAAACATTGTGTTTACATACGTGCACTCTGCACATACAAAAAAACATATACATGCATCTAGACAGTTTATATACAAATAAAATACACCCCCTATTAAAATAAAAATGTGAAATGTAACAAAAAAAACCATATGCACACTTTCATTTTAATCACCCTACTTTGTTTCGGTTAGATCAAATTAAGAGCGTTCAGCTGTCATCAGTGCAAGAGGAAAACTAAAATGAAAGCCTAAAAAAAATAAAAATAAACCTAACCTTTGCTCTCCCCGTTTATGAGGTTAGACCAACATCTTACAATTCACATAAGAAAATGAAATTTAATTTATGTTGTAGTTGGATGAAATGATTTGAGAATGTATTTTAAATTTACAGTCTCAAGTTCAAATGTTGTTTGGACTTTCATAGATTTAGAAATTTACAACTTTCATTCTGAGTTATTTTTTAGAAAATTTGAGTATTTTTCAAATCTCCTCTATTTTAAGTGAATTTAATATTTACTAATTATATATTCACGTATTTCAATTTTTTCATTCCAAACGCAACCTACAATAAAATAATGCATATATAACTATGCTTATGAAGCATGCCTTCAAGAATCCATTCATCCAAGTTTCCGAATCGTGAATCAGACAAAATATTGAGAAAGATGCGGTGCCAAAGTTGTTAAAATTCTACAAATTATGAAAATATAAATATAGATACATATTTATGTACATATACATCTCAAATATACTTATATATATTGAAAATTGCATCCATCTGGTGAAATGATAGTTAGAAATGAAGAATTTGATTCCATTATTGTGTTTTGCTCAACACCTCTCTACAAACGTTTCTTTTATTTTTTTCCTCTCAAAGTAAATTGATGTTTAGGCATAAATGACTCGTAAAATCATACGAGTTGAATTGCGAGTTTGATAACATTGTGCGGTGCTATCTTAAAGCAAATATTTATATGCGCCAAAAAGTTTGCAGTACGTCTAACTAACAACAGAAAGACTAAAAGTAAGGAAATAATGCAATGATGTTATTACTGCCTCCACGAAGCTAGAGAGTTACCTGTGCGCTGTCCAAGTATATGGAATAAGTGAAAAGCCCCAAGTCTATTACATTATGTAGTAAATATGTAGAATATATCAGTTTTGTAAAAACATATTACATGTATCATTTTTGGGAAAATTGGTGTAAATGCCCTGTAAGTTTTCACTATTTAGTAACTAGGACAGTAAGTATACCACTTTTTTAAAATGCCCTGTAACTTTAAAAAAATTGGTAAAAATGCCCCGTCACCGGCTATAGGCTGTAACCCATCCGGTGACGGGTGACGTGGATGAAATGCGCGACGTGGAAAGGACATGTCATTAGGGCTTTTTACACGTGTACCGGGTATGGGTTATGTTGGGTCAAAACCGAATTGTAAATGGGTCTAGGGCAAAAAGCCCCAATTCACTCCCATTTACCCAAAACGAAAAATCGCGACACCCCTAAACACCCAAATTCCGCCGCGCTGATTGCAACCTTCACGGAGGCGATGAAGCTCAGAGACATTCGCCGGCACGACGAACCGCCACCTAAATACGGTAAATGCCACTCTTGAATTCAAAGTATGTGTCATCTTTTTCCAGATTAATAAGTGCATTAGTTTAATATCTTGATTGTTCATTGTTTTGTCTGTTGGGAATTTGATGTGGGTGTCGCGATTGTTTATCCCATTGTTATTGGTGCTTGATATTGTGTAATAGTTGTTTAGTATTGATGTTATTTTTGTCGTTTGCTGAATTTTTTTGGAGTTTTGGTCGAAATGGTGTTGGGTTTAGTGGCGTGGTGGCAGTTCACGTGATTTCTACTGCTATGTGTGGGTGTGGGGTTCAGGGGGGGACCATTTTTTGGTCAAAATTGGATTAAAGCTATAGTTTCAGTTTGTTTTCACTTTCTGTCTGTAGAATTCCAAATTTACTACAATTTTTTATAATTGTTGTTGGGTTGTGGGTAGGCGATGGGGGACCACTTTTGTTGGAGTTTGCATCAGTTCAGGAGGAATATTAAAGTTTAGGTTCTTATTCAAGTTTAGGTAGTAGGGAAAATTGCTTCAATTTTTGTATAATTGGTGCTGGTTGTCGGTGGGTGGGGGGGGACCACTTTGGTTGGATTTTCCCTTAGTTTTAGGGTATATTTAACTTTCAATCTTATTCAAAGTTTATTGTTTTTTTCTGGTTTTTTGTATTATGCTGCATACTCTAATTATTATAAAATACTTGGAATTATTGCATATTCTTAAACTGTTCTGGTTTTGACCTTGTGATAGGAAGCTCTGAGTATACGTTCAACATAAATTACGGAGGGCAGATTGATTTTGGCCAAAAAACGTATATTGGAGGAACGTTGTGCAAGTTTGACTACGTCGATACCAACCGCTACAAGTTTGCTGATCTGAAAAAATTTGCAGCCAACTTAGGTAGTTGTTTGACACCTAAGATATATGGTTGGTGTGACGTGGAGGAGTCTTTCATTCTGATAGATGATGAGGCAGCTTTGGAATCACTTGTAGCAGTTGCTTTATGCACTAGAGAGATAAACATATATATTGAGGAAGATGGTGATATAGGTTTGGGGGTTGGGGACTTAGAACCCGAGGATGGGGGAGAGGACAAAATTGAAAGGGCTGTGAAAAGGAAAAAAAGGGCAGTTAGGAGAGGTAAAAGTCCGGTATATGAGATAGATTCTGACGATGACGGAGAGGAGTTCCTAGACAGTGACTATGAGTTTAGGGCAGATGAAAAAGATGGGGATGATGATCGAGAGTTTGAAAAGTTTATTGATAGGGATGTCGAATGGACAGGACAACAAGTTAGGGGTGATGATATAGGCGTAGAACAAGTGGTTGGGGATGAAACAAATGATGGGGAGAGTGACATATGTGCTACCGAGGACGAGTTGAGGAGCTTGCCCGGGTCTGATGAAGAGAATGAGGGCAGAAGTAGAGTCTACAGACCGGATAACAGACGAGCACCAAATCTAGTATTGGGCATGGTACTGAGCACCAAGAAGGAGTTTCGGGATATGATGAACACGCATGCCATACTGATGAAGAGGAACATTTTGTTCCCGAAAAGCGATAAATGGAGGATATACGCTGTTTGTGCAGACTCTAATTGTAAATTTAGAGTTAATGCACACAAGAGGGAAGGTGAGTCCTGTTGGTTTGTAACCACCTGCATTCCCGACCATACATGTGCGGAGGCATTTTTAATTAAGAATATGAATTCTAGGTGGTTGAGTGAAAGGTTTGGGTATGCGTTTCAGTCCGACAAAAAGCGGAGTATCAAGGCTTTTAGGGCTGATCTGATGAAGGAGGTTAGGGTTGAAATCACACCTTGGCAGGCGTATTTGTGTAAGCAACGGTCTGTGAGGAAGCTAGAGGGACGAGCGGATGATCAGTATGCCCTTCTGTGGGAGTATGCTAATGAGATTCGAAGGACTAATCCAGGTAGCACAGTGTTTTTAGGTGTTGATCAAACAGCCCAAGGCCCAAAATTTGGTAGATTCTATGTTGGGTTGTATGCCCTTAGGATGGGGCTTCTTGTTGGTTGTCGTCCGGTTTTCGGGTTAGACGGCACTCATTTAAAAGGCCCGCACGGTGGTGTATTTCTATCAGCTGTCGGAGTCGGCCCAAATAATAACTCATTTCCGTTTGCTTACGCCGTTGTGAGTATAGAAAATGGGGAAAATTGGAAGTGGTTTATGGAATTGTTGAAAACAGACTTGTTGATTGAAAATTGCTTCGAGTGGACGATCATTTCTGACAAGCAAAAGGGCTTGACGAAGGCTGTGGCAGAGGTTTTACCGGGAGCAACACATCGATTTTGCGTGAGGCACTTGCACAGCAACTTCCGAAACGCTGGGTTTAGAGGTCATGCGTATAAAGTAGCTGTCTGGAGAGCATCGAAGGCCACCACAGTTCCCGAGTTTGAGCGGAGAATGGAGGATATCCGAAAGATGGATCAGGCTGCCTTTGACTGGTTTTCCGGCGAAGACAAACATCCTTCACACTGGAGCCGATCCCATTTCAATACCTACCCACGATGTGACTTGGTTCAGAATAACATGTGCGAGAGCTTCAACGCAAAGATCTTAGAGGCACGGGAGCTTCCAATATTGTCTATGCTTGAGGCTGTTATGGAAGCATTGATGAAACGACTACAAGAGAACCGCGATATTGCAAAGCGTTGGAAAGGTACTAGTATATTATAATTTTCAGATTTTGAAATAATTTGTAGATTAGTTTATCTCAATAGTTGTATTTGTTATTTGAAGGGCCCTTCTGTCCAAGAATCACGCGTATATTGGAGTATAACTTAACGAAGGTGGCTGACTGTATGCCCATCAAAGCGGACGAAACTCATTATCAAATTTCATGCTTTGATGGCACTCAGTTCTCGGTTGACCTAGACAGAGGCACTTGTGGTTGCAGGAAATGGGACCTAACTGGGATCCCATGTAAGCATGTCCTTTGTGCAATTAATCACCAAAGAATGGTACCAGATGGTTTTGTACACAAGTGTTATAGAGTGGAGACGTATCACGCTGCATATGGCCATACAATTTACCCAATTAACGGCAGAGAAGAATGGGCGAAGGTCGAAGCTATTCCCCCCCTTCCTCCAAAAGTTATGAGAAAGGTCGGTAGGCCACCGAAGGCAAGAAGAAGAGAGCCGGATGAGGTACAAGCCAAGCACGTACCGAGGAGAAAGGGAAGACCTGCCAACCGGGATGCTCAACACAAAAAAAGAGATCAGAAAACCCTTAAGTGTGGAATATGTGGTGTACCGGGTCACAATAGACGAGTCTGCCCTTTTGTAAGTGAATCAATTAATCTCAATTTTCAGTTTTTACAACCCTTTAGGGTTTAGGGTATTGATAAATTATAAACTGATGGAATATTTTTTTGATGGTTTTGTAGGCTGAACCGGAACCCGATGAGGTAGAGCAGATGGCTCGCCGGAAAATTCTGGAAGAATGTGGTCTCGAAGATTTGGAGGACGAGGGAGTGTTGGAAGAAATATTCAATGACGATGATGCACAAGAGGTAAATTAGTTCATAGCACTTTGAGTCTCAAGTTGTTTGAGCATGACTGTTTAATCAGTATTTATATCCCCGTAATCCCGTATGAACTCTTGATATTTCATCAGCAAAATCTCGTCTCGTTTATTGCATTATCTGTTGCTAGCTATTGAGCTGCGTTGTAAATATTTGTTGATTTAGCTTGAATTTCAAAACTGTCATGTTTAATCTTGGCATAGGTGAGGGGTAATGACAAATTTATTACTTTGTTGGGCATCCAAAATTTGGTTACATTATCATGTTTCGTATTTGAATTTCATGCTGTCAATTTTCTAAATAGTTAGCGAAGTTGTGTTACTGAATCATTTTTTCTGAATCGTTGTTGTCAAAATCTGGTATTTTTACTGATTTATTTGTGTTTCCCCCGACTCAGAAAATTTGCAAATTTGCATCAGTTTATTCCCCTTTTTTAGCAGTTTTACAAATATGTGTTGATATCAATTAGACGCTGTTGAAATATGCTAAAATCTGGATTTGTGCTATATCCAGACTCAGGACCCATTGAGCCAGTTGACACAAGTTAACGAAACGATGGAGAAGACGGTACAATAGTTTTACTTTAAATTGGGCTGCCTCTAAATCTGTTGTAACACTTTATTTGAATACTATGTGAATCTCTCATTAGGTTGTTGGCAATGCAAATCCTGTTGAATTTCATACGGATGAGGTAGATGTTCCAACCCCATTAGAAAAGCTTGCGGTGAGGGGAAAGGTACGGTTCTAAATATGGTATATAAAGCGGCTTTCATTTGTTTACACATTCCATATGAATTCGAAACTTGTATATGTAGAAAAAAGGTGCAAAAAGGAGAGTCCAAGATGGAGATGCTTCAATAAAATTCAACAGCAACATAATACAAGATGAAGAAGCAGATGTGCAGCCCCAACCGGATCACGTATTTGAAAGAGAGGGCAGGAAATACGTCCACCTTTCAACATTGAAAGAGATAGCATCTGGCAGAAATCTTTCATTTGTAGAAGACCCACAGAGTCGATGTCGAGTACAGTGATATATTAGACTAGGGTGTTACGTTTTGTATATGGTGTCTTTATCTATTGATTGAACATGCTTGAACGTACTATTTGCTTTTGGGATTAGGCCGTTTTGCAAAACTTGTAAATGTTGGTCGGCACATGTTTCAATCCTTTTGCCCACACTTGCTTAGGCACACATTTGCTTATGTGCTGTTGTTAGGATGTATCCTGAACAATGTTGGAAGGCAATATAATGTAACTATTTTGCAATTTGAGTATCGTTTATATTCAACTGATTTCTTTAGCAGAGATTTTCTTTTTCCAAATACCTTGTCTCATTTTAAACAATATATTACACCAATCAGAATAAAGGCTGTCTAATTATAAGCATGAATTTATTCTTGTCTAATTATAATCATGAATTTAACACAAATTACAAGTCAAGATCCAAAAAATACACACATCACCCTTGACCATTCATTACATATTCCTTACTAAACTTTAACTGATCCTTTTTTACATTAAAACACTTCTCAACAATTAAATCCATAAATAACACAAAGATCACCAACATTTAAATTAAATCAACTGCTACCATAGAATACAACCTCAATTCCTTGCTGCATCAGAATACAACTTCAAAACCTTCTATATGACCTTGAACATAATTGCAAGTAAAAGCACCCATGTGGCAATTAACATTAACTCCATTTTCCGGTTATTCTTCTCGATTATTTTCTCCAGCCCCTCGATCTTCTCGGAGACAACAGCAATACCAGCTTGTAATTCATGGGCAACCGAGTTAGAACCCGGCATTGGGGGTGGATCGATCCATTCGAAAAATAGACACCCACCTCTCTACTCCCAAAAATCAAGAACACATAAGAAATGATTATAATCACAATTGTTTTGGAATACTGGTTCATTGGAGTTTGAATTCACGACAACTTACATTCCAATTACGACATCCATAAAACCGCCGACCCACATTTGGTTCTTTCCGTGATGTTTGAAGCGAGACTCGTATCCCACAATCGCATAGCATAAATCCGCCTGAGGAGTTACTTGAGTACGACATTGGAGCTGCTCTGCAATTTCAACTATTTTTTGCTGGGGAAAGCTCTGAGTTACGGCTGCTGCAGTATGGGGAGGGATTGTCTTGCAAAATTGAGAAATAGGGCATATAATGAGGAAGATAATGGAGGGAATAGCTTTATTTTCCCTCCTAAATGACTAATACCATGTCATTTACACATATTATTTGGTAAATAATTCCAGGTCACAAAAAACCCATCAGAAAAACGTTTCCACGTCGCGCATTTCATCCACGTCACCCGTCACCGGATGGGTTACAGCCTATAGCCGGTGACGGGGCATTTTTACCAATTTTTTTAAAGTTACAGGGCATTTTAAAAAAGTGGTATACTTACTGTCCTAGTTACTAAATAGTGAAAACTTACAGGGCATTTACACCAATTTTCCCATCATTTTTTGTCTTTTTGTGCCCATTCTACTCTCACCCCCCCCCCCCCCCAACAGTCAGACACCCATCTTTTATTTGACTTTCAATTATCTCTCCTCTTTAATTATTTGTATCTTTTTCTCTTCTCTCTCCTCCTTTTTTTTGCAGACTCCATTTTCACTTCTTTCTCTCTCTTCTCTCTTCATTTTACAGAGACGTCATTGTCATTTTTTATCTTCAACATGGCACGATCGGCATGATGTCGGAATATTATATTACTAGATATTAGTGACACACGTAGAAATGATATTGCGAACTTGTACCATGACTAATACACTTCGTGCCACAAAAATGATATCTCGTGCCATGATATACCTTCGCACGACGTAAGAATAAACAATTGCTAGATATTAGGAGGCAGCGGCACGACGTCAGAATATTGTATTACTAGATATAAGTGGGCACTCGTAGAAATGATATTGTGTATTCGTGTCATAGCTAATACACTTCGTGCCATAAAAAACATATCTCGGGCCATGATATACCTTGGCACGACGTAAGAATAACAATTGCTAGATATTAGGGGGCACACGTAGAACTTTTTTTTGTACTCGTGCCATGATAAATATACCTCGTGTCATAATAAAATATACAGCGTGCCATGATAAATATTACTCGTGCCTACTAAAATACATAAAATTACTTCTTCTCCGTTGAACCATCGAAGTTGCAGACTTGGACGGAGATGATATCCCATGCCGAAAACTCCACCACATCCTATTTTGTGCTTTAAGATCGCAGTCGAGCTTGTTGGGCAGATCCGTCGTCGACTAGACGAATCTTTCATTAAAGAGACAAAGAGAAAGGGAAAGAGAAAAACGAGATAGAAAAACCCTCAAATATGTCATGGATTTTCAGAGAAAATGGTGAAATTTTAAAATGGAGAAGCGGGAGAAAGAAAACGTCTTTTGGAAAATAGAATAGGAGGAGAGAGAGAATGCAGAGGAGAGAGAGAGAGAGAGAGAGAGAGAGAGAAAATGCAGAGCAATGAGAAAAAAAGAGTGGCATGAATAATAGTAAAGTGATAGTTTTGATATTAATTGAGAAATTGGTTAAATTTTATATATTCTTTACAAATAGTGATAGATATAAAATTCTCCTTATGGAATAATGCCGAGCTCTCCCAGTCTCAATCACTAATTACCTCACTTTTTTTTTTCACCGCCAATCGCACTCCCTCCCAACGCCCCAAGCATCGTAATTTTTAATATAGGTTGCGTTTGTTTGGAGCTTTCCTCAATTTTTTGAGGTGACTCAATTTAAAAAAATATTCATAAACTTCTCCAATCAACAATAACCCAACATTTTTTAATCTTAAATAAATACACTCATAGTTTATTGCATCACTACGACATATGATATCATGTACTTTCCTTTTAACCATCCTCTAAAAAAACAAGTCATGTTACATAAAAGGTACTCCCTCCATCTCGGTTAAAGTTGTCACTTTGGTCGGGCACAGATGTTATGAAAAAGCAGTTGAATGTTTTTCCTTTGATTTTTTTAAAGGTGGAGATTGAGGGTTGAGATTTTGAGGGCGAGGATTGTGGGAATTAGTTTCTTTTTGGGAATTGCAAGTTTAATTAGGATGGACCAAAAAGACAAGTAGACAGAATTAAGTGGGACGGAGGTCGTATAACTTTTTATGTTGCTGAATTTTATTAACTATAAAAACACGTTTATACACTTCTTCCATTAGTTGGTATACTTATTCAACGATGAAATTATTATATATTTTTTAATTTAGATTTAACTAAAAACACGAGATATCGTACTTCTAAAGAATGGGCTTTTTTAAACTTCAAATATTTTTAAAATATTACTCAATTTTACTAGAATTTCCCCATCATGTGGTGCACGGTTTAAAATATATTTATTTGTAAGAAAAATCATTAAAAGTTAAATAATTGAATAACATAACGTTTATAAAATAAAAGAATATTAAATTATCTAATAACCTTTCATTTCATTAATAAATTTTTCTTTTATCTACAATTGATATCCAATCTAAATAGTTCAACTCACAAGAAATATTCAAATCTAAGCACAACAATCAACCAACAAACAACTGTTTGTTGGAAATTGGCTTGGAATTTTGGGTGTTGACCCAAGTTTGACCAATTTTATCATATTAATCCAGTTGTGGAAAATGGAAATAAGTTGCAAATTTACGATCTACGTTTCGAGTAGATGAATTTAGTGTATTTATGTTCTCAAATCCAATTTCAGGTGAATGGAAAATTAATGTCTAAAGGTTGCAACTTACTTGAAAATTTGAAGAGTTTATAAAGACTTGTGGGAACTTGTCCCACATAGAAAAGTAGGAGTATTTTGATACTCCTCATTTAGTAGAGCACTTGATAAGTATTTATAAAGTGTGCTCCCCTATGGTGGACCTTATGGTGGATCCTAGATTTTAGCCTTTGTCTAAATGGACCTGAGACACCATCCGACCGGGTCTGCACGCCTATGTCGCATTGAGTCGCTTTAGAGGCGCACTTCGCATGTACGCATCGTCGTAAGGAGCTGGAGGAGCCTTAAAGTTTTGACCGAATCGGTGGCTCGTGGGCTTGCGACCAGCGACCGGACAGGTTGGGTCGCGAACGGACCCGGATCCACGTACCGGTGCGGTGGGTCGCGGGCGTATGCAAACCATCACCCGACAGGGTGCTATCCAGTCAGCGGATAGGTCAAGTCCGAAACGGTTCGAGTGTTGACTGAACTGGTGCCACCAAAGGACAAAAAAAGGCACCACAACTCTTCAAAATATATAAATAGACCCCTCCGGATTGCATTCTACTTGCATGAAATTCACAAGCACAATACAACTTTAAACGGCATTCTAGTTCTCTTAAGCTCTGCATCAGTTGTGTCAAGAAAGTTCCGAATATTTGAGTCCGTTCGCCGATAGTTTCTGATTTGTAGTGCAACGGTCTGAAGTTTTAAAGTCGTTGTATCTTGGAGGCGATTGCTTTGATACGTATTGCACCTATGTACGTGGAAATATCGTCTACGGACATAAGATAAATATATGGATTTGTTCATAAAATAGAATTACGATTTTAAAAAATATAAAAAGGTTAATTAATATTTTAGAAGGATTAGTACATAAACTCTGGCCTAAATAATCGACCAACAATTTTATTTTTTTAATATGACTTGTTTTAAAAATTACAATGTAGATGTCAAATTTAAGGTCATGAAAAAGATTAAATTTCTATACTTACTTAAAAATAGAAAAAGAACAGGAAAATATTTTCTTTTTAATTTAATTTTTTTTTATAAAATAAAACAATCACCTATATTTTTTTATAGGTGATGCATAGTTTGCAATATAATACTACGCATATAATAAGAATTATAAATTTAAGTTATATATGTTTTTATGGTTAAAATAATAATAATAAAAAAAAGTATGTAAATTATGTAAATAAATAATTATTATAAGAAAATAAAAATAATAATATATTTAAGATATAAAAGCAAACAATATAAACAATTTAAATACTAATAATAAGATTTAATAATATAAAAAATATATTATAAGAAAAAAAATTCAATATATTTAAATATTTTGAAAATACTTCTAATTATAAATATACTTTTAAAAATAAAAAATAATATTATTGTAAAATAAAATCTCCGTTAAATAAAAATAGATCACCAACAACACATCAATTATATCCCAAATAATATCAGTACTCATTATTTTTTCAAAAATTAAGAAATAATATATCATTATTTACTATTTTAACAGACATAGTACACCATGTAATATTTTAAAATAAACAAAATATTAGAGAGCCATATGAAATAAAGAATTTAACATTTTTAAACTCAAGAAAATACTCAATGCAATAACTTAAACAAATTATATATATATATATATATATATATATATATATATATATATATATATATATATATATATTATGAGCATAGAATTATTTTGTGTTGATAAAATTACAGTGACAAAATTCTCTAATTTTCTCATTTATTTGCGCTCATATTTAATATGATTAAGACTGACTAATACCCAACATATACGAATATTTTGCAAATTATATCCGCATAATTCCCGCAAAATGTAAAATTGTGTTTGTTCTTTTAATTTATTCTTTATATTTAATTTTTTAATTTTTAACTCATAGTAATATATTGTAGAAATTCTTGAAAATAAGGATAGTCATTAAAATAATAAATTTGTCTAGTAAAATAAATTGTAATTATATTTCAAAGTATATGTTGGAAATAGCCTACAATAATACTCATAAATAAATAGATAATTATTCGGTCTCTACACTTAAAATATTATTTTTAAAAGAAATAACATAATTCATAAGAATATAAAATGTTGATCTAATAGAAATCAATCTAACACATTCTAATAAATAACACCACTTATTGAGAATTATAATTATGAGATTGTTTCATTAAATTAACATAATATATCGTATCAAATCATAGTCTTCAAACGTTATTTAAATTAAGGGTTAAAAAAAAAAATCAGCCTAACCTATGGCCGAATTATCAACTTGGTTCTTGAACTTTTTTTTACTATATATCACTTCAGTGTCTAAACAACACACAAATGTCATTTGCAATCCGTCGGTGACTTTACCAGCCAAAAGTATATCATGTGCCAAACATGTGATACAACAAATATTTTTCAACGATACTTCAGTGCCTGAAGTACACAAAACTTTCACTTTGCACCCACCGATTTATATGGTTTACAAATATTTTTTAGAACTGCGAGACCTTATGAATCTTTTAGGATTAGTGAGTAACCTTAACAAATATTCGTGGATAGTTGAAGGATTAAAAGATGCATTTTGCCACCACAAACTTTCCACAGCCGTCACCTTGCACCGTTCACATCAATTCAAAGACGAATTGATTTCATTACATCAAAACAAACTTGGTGGAAAATCGTCTCCAATCTTTTCTCTGTCGTAATCCACCAACAGTGAACCACTTATCATAATACTAACCGCCGCCCTCCACAGCCAGGTTTCTCTCATTCGATGTCGCCATGACTCAAACTGTCATCCGCCTATGTTGTTCGTCCATCGTCGCTCTCTCTTTAGAATCTCCAATGACCAACGGCTATTTATCGTTAGCCATATTATGTCTTTTCTAATTTTCATACGACAATTGTTGTTTTATTTCGTAATTTTTAGGTTTTTTGGTTCTCCTCTCTGCTAGAATTTTTCCTCGCGTGAGACTTTTTCTCGCCGATGTGCTACTTTTGTTCGCCGAACTGGTCTTTTCTCCGGCCTTCCTGGTCATGTCTTTAGTTTTTATTTTGTTTTTGTATTTGTTTTAGATGACGTACGTTCCATTGTTCGGTATGGTAGTGATAGTTTTTCGATTCTTTGCTTGTTGTGCACAAGGACGAAAATATTGATTTTTACGGAGATATCGGTGTTTCAATTTACGGAAATTTCGGTGAGATCTTGATTAATATCGAAATATCGGTGCAATTTTCTGAAAAATATTAAAAAGTATATTAAAAATCTGAAAATTTAATATAATATTTTTAAAATTATTATAACAAAATCAAATACATATGTGCATCTTAAATTTGATAGAAATAGATTTATTTACAAGTAATTCATAAATATAAAATAATATAAACAATGAGTGGCAATATAAAACACTTTTTAACCTTTTTTCATACAACATTACAAATTACTAGTACGAAAATATTATATTAAAAATTCGAAAGTTTAACAAAATATTTTAAAACTATTATGACCAACTTTAATACATAAATTCATCTTAAAATTATAAACAAAACAAAATATTTACAAAAATATATCTTGTCAAGTATAATAATAATAAATTGAAAATTTGTATGAAAAACTTTCGATTACTTATTCAATTTTATGGAAATTTTATTATATGAGGAGACAGTTCTTGCTTATTCGATTTTATATGAATAAGTAATTATATAAATTCGAAAGGTTAACGCAACATTACTAATTACTAGTACGAAAATATTGTATTAAAAATTCGAAAGTTTAACAAGATATTTTAAAATATTATAACCAACTTTAATACATAAATTTATCTTAAAATTATAAACAAAACAAAATATTTAAAATCTATATCTATATCTAATAGGATGACCCGGTTACTTCGGGCCGGGTTAATCCTGAGCCCACTTGCCAGCTCAGCGAACACGCCAGCAAGCGCGAAGGTCCAGGCCCAACAGACCCAGCAACACACGTTCGGTCCAGCGAATCAAATCTGTTCCGTGAATCAAGGCCCATGATCTTTTCCCAACTGCCATGCAGATTTGGTGGGCAAGATTATAGGGATTTAGTTAGGGTTTGGGTTTAGTAGTATAAATAGATGATAAGAACTCTGAATTAGGGTTCGCACTTTGCTTTCTGTAATACACACTGTAAACTCAACATTCGAGTAAAGGAAACACCTCGGCAATTGCCGTTTTCTCCCCGTGGACGTAGATCTCCGGATCGAACCACGTAAATTCTGTGTCTTTACCTTCTGTTCTTGTTGATTACTGTTCAATTGTGTGATTACCTGATTGCGCATTATCAATATCAATATCTATATAATAACAAAATCCACCAAAAATAGTAACTTAAGAATTTTCCCGCCCAAATTCCTCTTGCCATTTATGGAAAATATTATTTTTGGTATAAAATATTTTATTTGGAGATAAATCTACATATATTCTAAAATATATTTAGCCACAATTATCTCAAATCAATTGTAAGGGGTGTTTGTAATTAGTTTTTTGAAGTGCTTTTTAGTTTATAGCTTGAAAAAATTGTTTTGGAGTGTTTGAAAAAACTGCTTCAACTTTAATAAAAGTGATTCTAGGCAAAAAGTAAAAAAAAAAAAAAAAATTCCAACTTTTTGGTATTTTGGTAACTAAACGGAAGTTTTTGTCTCTCACTAATAAGCTAAAAGTTTCTTAAACATCAAACACTCCACTTTTTTTATTTGAGCAAAACCACTTTTATTCTCAAACACTATTTACTTTTGATTTTAAGTAATTTTACTATAATATCTACTTTTAATCACTTATTCAAAAGTTAAGCAAAGGAAAACACTCCCCAAGTCCCCCACAATCAGCTTAATCAGTCCATGTTTATAAAAAGAGACACTCGCGCAACCTTACAAACAAGATCCGAACTCTTATCTCGCAGAATTTGTTCCGCACAATCAATTCATTTTTTCATTGAAATCGACATTAATCAAGTCGTTGATTCAGCCAAAATTTGTGTCTACTTCCAAAATTTGTTCTTCTTTAAATAATTTTGTTAGTTGTGAAAATTAAGAAATCCAAAGCAACTTAGGGAGAAGGGATGTGACGTTACCACCTACCAGAGTAACAGAGAGAGACCGACATTGTGAGAGAGTGGGAGAGAGAGTCTGACTGAATTATGCGAGAGAAATCAAAATTATCTAGAATCTGAAATGGGGTGAGGGGCGAAAATGTGGGGGAAGGAAGCGGGATGGGAGTAACTTTGTCGGCAAAACCAAAATTACTATTTTTTCTTATCTAAAATCCTATGTATTATGTTTGTTGCACCCTCTTTTTCTTCTATTTAATTTTATGTTCATTTAATGTGTCCTTTAATTTGTGTAGTATCAACTATGGGTATAAAAATTTATGATCAAGTATTTTTACCTAGAAAGGGAAAACAAATAAATAAAGAAAAAAAAATCTAAACAAAAAAATAGATTTCGTATGATTTTATCAAATTAACCCCTAATGATCTTTTTTATATTTAATGTTAATTTGAATTTTGTTTAATTTTTTATTTATTATTTTTCTTATTAATTTTTTAATCATATAAAAATATAAAAATTAAATTATTTAGTAAATATTTTATATTTTATATTTTATATTTTTTTTCAAAAAAATTATATAATTTTTTAAAATAAAAAATATCTTTTTCATTTTCAATGTGATTTTCCTGTATAATAAATTAAATTGGTAATCTATTATTGATGTACTCCCTCCGTCCCGCTCTAATTTGCCTACTTTCCTTTTTGGTTTGTCCCAATCTAATTTGCCAGCCCATAAATGGCAAAATTTTCTCAAAATCTCCACCCTCAAAATCTCCACATTCAATCTCCACCTTTGAAAAAGTCAAAGATTCCACAAAATCTGTTTTTTCTTAACCTCCGTGCCCTGCCAAGGTAGGCAAATTGGGCTTGACGGAGGGAGTATAATTTAACACCATATTGTATATATATATATATATATATATATATATATATATATATATATATATATATTAAATTAAATTAAAGACAAAGAATTTTATGTTCATTGATTATGTAGGTTAATTATTAGTGTGTTGTGCTACAACAAAAAAAGTTTAATAAAATTAGAATGTAGTGTTATTGGTACTCAAGGAAAGCTTTTGAAAATTTCTTGAACATTACATTTGAAAAAATAAAAAAATATAGATACTTTGGTTAAATATAAACGTTTATCATAAAATATAAATATGCATATAGATAGAAATATTTATACATTAAAAAAGATAAATATGAATATTCTTTAACTTACTCAAATTATATATTTTTAATTTTTAATACTTTTCATTGACGATGCTTTCATTAACATATATTTTTCATCTCTTATTATATATTGATTGTAACATATTATTATATTAAAATTATATGAACATATAACATTCTTATTATTTATTCATGTACATTTACAAACCGTGCATCGCACGGGAATACTACTAGTATATATATATATATATATATATATATATATATATTATCAAGTATAATAATAATAAACTGAAAATTTGTATAAAAATATTTTCGATTACTTATTCAATTTTATGGAAATATTATTATATGAGGAGGCAATTCTTGCTTATTTGATTTTAGATGAATAAGTAATTATATCAATTCGAAAGTTTAACTCAACATTACTAATGACTAGTACGAAAATATTATATTAAAAGTTCGAAAGTTTAACAAAATATTTTAAAAATATTATAACCAACTTTAATACATAAATTCATCTTAAAATTATAAACAAAACAAAATATTTAAAAAAATATGTTGTCAAGTATAATAATAATAAATTAAAAATTTGTATAAAAAAATTTCGATTACTTATTCAATTTTATGGAAATTTTATCATATGAGGAGGCAATTCCTACTTATCTGATTTTAGATGAATAAGTAATTATATAGATTGTATGTGGAGATTAAAACAAGATGTTGATTTGCTCTAGTGGTTAGAGTTTGGAGCTCTCTTTAATGGGTCTCAAGTTTGAATCCCGCTCTTGAATTTTTAAGGACAATATTTTGGCGAGATTTCACCAAAATCTCGCCGACTCGTGAAGGAAAACTGCTGGGCTGCGCGCGATATCAAGCTCGCGAGATTCGGACAAAAATGCATTGTAGGCTTATTTCGTCTCGCCTGCCTCAATTTAGCGAGAAATCGCGAGATTTATGTCCCTGGTTGTGCATGCAGTATTTTCTTCGGTCGGTTATCACTTAGATGCATTGTTGTTTTTTCTCTTTTTCTTTAGTATATCCATCTGTTTGGAGGAACATGTGATAAGATCGAGAATCTTGTACTTATGAACATTGTTTAACTAATAAGATTTTTTATTTTTCATCACAAAAAAAGATGCATTTTGCCATCAAATAGTTATTGGTGGAAAACCAAAAAAAAAAAAAAAAAAAGACAAAGAAAAAAGAAAAAATAACAAATTGATTGACAAATCACTTGACTAATTTCATTATCATTTTCCATCGGTATTAATGTAAACCGAATTCGTGATATTTTTGTTTTTTTATTTAATATTTCAAACAATTCAAAAATATTTAGATACCAGAAAGTAAAGTGAACTTATAATCTTATTTTCTCCATAATATATATTTTTTCTTGAATAATATCACTTTTTTGTAATGATATTAAACATCGAAACATGTAACGATTAAGATAATAAAAGTCATTTATATCAAAATTAAGCACCACTTGATATATATTTGATTATGAAGGTCTTACTAATTTTATTTACCAAAACAATTCAAAATGTCAGTCAGTACGTCTAACATACAAATAATCATATATTAAAAAATACATGTTCTAATATAATATGTAATTTTAATATATACAACATGGTGTCTGATCAAAGATCGTGAAAAGAAGACTAATCTTAGAAATCTTAAAATGGACTAAGAAAATAATAATATGCTTTTTAGAAATTGAAGAAGTTTTCCTAAATAAATAAATAAACCAATTTGCACTACCAATTTTAATCATCTTCGGAACAATTGTCAAGAGCCACTTTGTCACATATGGGGCGATGTGTTACACACACCAATCTCTTTTATTGTGTCCATAATTTTTTGTTTTTCTTGATTGATCTAACATTTTTTTGTTTTATATAAACATATATCACAATTAGCCTAACAAAAAATATTTGATATCGTAAATTTAAAAGAACGTAAATAAAAAATAAAGTACATTTATTTGATTATTAATTTTATTTGCAGTAGTCACAATATGAAATGTACAGTTCTTTCCAAAATAAATACTAAAGTCTAACTCAAGCAATAACCAATGTAAATTGCATTTTTCTAATATGATTTATCTTTTAATTATATTCAAATGAGTGTCGAATTAAAAATCATGAAAAAGATGATTAACATGAGAACCTATAAGCAAATTATGAACAAATTTATAATATTCAAATAAATTATACTAATCTAACAATATATAGCAAAATCAATATCTCGAATCCAACTCAAAAAATTAACCAACAAAAATTTACATTTTCCGATCACAATTTTTATTAATATAAATAATTGTTATGTTTTTAGTAATAGAGTCATCACTTATATAATGAGCATATTCATTATATCTCTTGATTATTGTGATTGGTGTTAATTTATATCTATGGCGGAAATCAAGGAGTTACTTATGACTATCAATACATAAGTCAAAATTTAACTTAATTACATATTTTACTCTAATTTAACTCACAATCTATTTTTAGATGATTTTTTGGGCCGGAAAATTTTAATATTTCTATTTTTAGGCGGATGTACTTTTATATGAAGTAGGATTGACGTTTTACATATTTTTCACCAATTCTACCAATTTTCTCCCTGGTCTCAATTCTAAAATATATCTACTTTTCAATCTATCAGATATATTTTGATTTGGTCAAATTTTAGCTGAGGGTTATCTGTCAAAATTTCTATCCTTAATTCTTCCAATTTATTCTAAAATGTCAATTAATATGAAACGAAAGGAGTATTATATTGTTAGGAAATTACGATCACAAAAAATAAATGATAAACGTGAATATTAAAAGACAAGACACTGGAAATTAACGTGGTTCGCTAACAACTTGTTAGTTATGTCCACGGCCAGAGGAGAGAATCCCAAATTCAATATCAATGAGAGAGTTCCAATACAGGATATAGTATCCTATCAAACGAAGACAAATCGAGTATCAATCGATTGATACTCGACCCAAACAAGCTCTCTACTGTCCAATAATCAAAACCAAGACTAAACTAAAACAAATACTAACCTTATGACCTAAGATCATCAATGGGACTATATATACGCCCTAAATCCGATATAGACTCAAAATAGGCTGAATTGGGCCTAAAACGCGTAAGCCCATAAATTTCACTGCCTCGACACGCCGCGGCGGTGGCGTTCTGCCACAACATGTCGCGGCCGCGCCAGCTCCACAGCGTCGAATGCTCTTTCAGGCATAATTCGACGCGATCGCGTCGCCTTTCGGTGCGGTCGCGTTGCTACCAACGGGCTTCATATCCATGCCTCCAATTTTGACACAAGCGACGAACCAAATCAAATCGATTCAATGCATAAATTCCTAACAACCTCCACCTTGACTTGAATCCACCAGTGATGTGACTTCTTCAGACAAAGCTCCACCTCAATTCAAATCCTCTGACAAATTCAAACAAATTGAACCTAATTAAATCAAATTGAAATGCGCCAGTTGTACCCAATGTACTAGATGCACCTTAAATACCCAAATTGTCCCAAATAATGGGACACTAACAACTTCTAACAACAGCAGACCGAACCAAAGTAAAACATTGCATTAAATACAAAGTTCCCCCTTTGACGCCCTTCAAAATCACATTCGAACCTTTGCAGACGTTCAAAACTCCACCGTCACCTTTAACACTGAAACCCCTGCTGTCTAATCGACTTAGTGAAGTCAGATTTCTCGTCATGAGTGGAACATGTCTGACATCGTTCAATGTGCACAATCTACCATTATGTGTCCTCACCTTGACTGAGCCTATTCCAACCGTCTTGCATTTGGAACCATTGGCCAATGAGATATTGCCACCTTCCTCCTGCCTATAGGTTGTGAACCACTCCCTACACGGACATATGTGGTATGACGTCCCAGAGTCGAGAACCCACGCATAAATTTTACTTGTTTGTTTCTCAGCAACTAGGACTGAATCTTCATCGGAGTCTGCTTCAACTTCTACAACAGCATCAACAGTGCTTTACTGCTTCTACTTCAACCTCGGACATGCATACTTCCAATGCCCTGTCTCCTTACAGTAGTTGCAAACATCTCCAGGATTGGGATCTTTGGGGCCTGAATTCTTCTTGAACCTTCTTTTCCTCGAATTTCCCAAACCCCGATGATCACTGACTGCTAGACTATTACCCCACTTCTCCCATTGAACCATTCGTCTTATAGCGCAACTCTCTAGAGTGCAATGATGATCTCACTTCTTCTAGAGACACAAAGTCTTTTCCAACAACAAACGACTACACAAAATTCTCATACGACGGCGGTAGAGAAACCAACAAGATCAAAGCAACATCCTCATCCTCTGTTTTAACATCAATGTTACGCAATTCTAATAGCATTTTGTTAAGTTGATCTAAGTGTTCACGAAGAGGCTGATCTTCGCACATACGCAGCCCGAATAAACGTTGCTTCAAAAGCAACTTATTGGTGAGCGACTTCGTCATGTACAAATTCTCTAATTTTGACCATAACCCCTGTGCAGTTTTTTCCTCTGCTACCTCGGTGATGATGTCATCATCGAGACACAACATGATCGTTGAGTGCACTTTCTTCTCCAGAATGGCCATCTCGGAAGACACTGGGACCTCGACCTCTTCCTTATCAGCCACCTTGCCCTTGTCCTTCTTTGGCTTCGGCATTAGCGGCGCCCACAAGGCCACAACCCTTGTTGCTTCAACAAGGCTTTCATCTTAACCTGTCATAAAATAAAACTATCACTACAAGAAATGTGAGTTTTCGTAACGATAAAATTCGTCATATAAAATTCATATTTCGTCACCATAAGTATTTGGTGACGAAATTTTAGCGTCACAACGATCGTCATCGTATGTCCGTGGTATTAGGTATATGTGACAATATTTGAATTTATCGATCTTCACGTTTATCCCCGACATATTTCCCAAGAAACAACGGAAACTTGAACTAAGCTATGATACTAGTTGTTGAGAAATTACAATCACAAAGAATAAACAACAAATGAGAAGATCGAAAGACAAAGACACCGAAATTAACGTGGTTCGCTAACAACTGTTACCTACGTCCACGGTCAAACGGGAGAATCCCAAATTCAATATCAACGGGAGAGTTCCAAACGGGAGAATCCCAAATTCAATATCAACGAGAGAGTTCCAACATAGGACTATACTATCCTATCAAACGAAGACAAATCGAGTATCAATCGATTGATACTTGACCCAAACAAGCTCTCTACTATCTAGTAATCAAAACCAAGACTAAACCAAAATAGATACTAAACCTATGACCTAAGATCATTAATGGGACTATATATAAGCCTCAAATTCGATCTAGACTCAAAATAGGCTGAATTGGGCCTAAAACGCGTAAGCCCAAAAATTGCTCCGCCTCGACACGCCGCTGCCGTGCCGCCAGCTCCACAGTGCCAAATCCTCTTTCCAGGCACAATTCGACGGCGCGGTCGCGTTGCTTCCAACGGGCTTCATATCCATGCCTCCAATTTTGACACAAATGACGAACCAAATCAAATCGATTCAAGGCACAAATTCCTAACAATTAGTTATAATTTCAGCCTACTAATTTTGAAAAATAAAGGCAGGAAAATATATCTATTTTTCTTTTAGAGGGGATTTTCTTTTATTATATAAAAAAAATAAGGCAAAGGAATATTAGTTACAATTCCCGCTATTTCATATTAATTGACGTTTTAGGATGAAAAGGGAGAATTAAGAATGAATTTTTTTTATAGATATACCCTCACCTAATTATTAATCTCTCTCATATGAATCCTAAAATCTCGCATATTTAAATATTTATCTTCCGTCTTCTCTTTGAAACGGGTGTTGTTTAGCCATGGATTACGTGTAACAGGTGAGATGAGAGGCGGTGAAAGTGTGACGGCGGTGATGAAAGAGCACCGATAGCATGTAGAGAGAAAACTAATTGCCCGAGCAGGACAAGAGGACTGACGGCATGTAGAGAGATAAATAATTGCCACTTCCCCCTTTCACTTTCCTTTCCCACGTTCCCATCCCTCACCATTTCATTAGCAATGAAAATTGGTGAATTCTCCTACCGGCTGACTTTAGAAGATATTAGAGGAGGGAAATCGATAGATGCCAGACGGATTTTAGATCTGAATTCTCACTGCAAACACGGTGGTGGTATAGAATCAGCCGACGACGGCGACAGGGCTAATAAAACAAAGAAGGCCGGAATCGGGCTGCGGTGGCATCGTAGTATGAGAAACTTGTGTCAGTGGCAGCGTAGTATGCGAAACGGGGTTGGGGGCGTTCTCTTCAGAATTGGGCACGTCAATGACCCGAATATTTTAGAGGATAAAAATTTGACCAAATAAAAGTATCTCTTTTTTAAGATTGACTCCAGGAGAAAAATTGATAGAAAACGTCAATTAATAGGAAACGAGAAGAACATTCTAAAACGTTAATTAATATGTCACGGACGAAGTATTAGAAATGTCCAATAACAATTGAAATGCAGTCTCTAAGATTATGGTGGAATGATCCAATACCCATTGACAAACAAACAAAAAAATCAACGAATAACCAATTATATAATTTCATGTTGGGATAATCACTCCATCAAAATGTGACTAAACGAAGAAATAAAAGAATATGAAAGTACACAAACACGATTAAAATATATCTTATGTTTTTTTACTTTACAAATCACTAACTCGTTCCCATAGTCATGAACAAGAGTATCCAGATCCGCTGCACGAGAAAATATACAAATTTGCCCTTCAACTTATACTATATATTCCTAACCTATTATTTTTGTCCACATGCGTTCTTAAGATTTTTAAGTAGGTCAAATAAACCTCTAAAATTTTAAAAGAAATAGAACTTTCTTAATATTAAAACAACTAAATAAATTTAAAAATATTTAATAAATCTAAAATTAACAAACTAAAAAAATATATAAAATCAAGAAAAATATTAAAAAATATTAAATAAAATTTTAGAAAAATATTTAAATAAAGTAGAGAAAAATAATAATGCCAAATCCGTAAGTAACTAAATATTTCTAATGTTTTTGAGTCATTTTAGAATTATTTTAAGTTATAAATAATTTCTAAGTTTTATGTTGTTAATTATTTTATTTCTTAAATATGCTTTTTTTACATTTAATTTGATGTTTCTTGTATTTGTTAAATGCTTTTAAAAGTTATTTAGTTATTTTAATATTTTAGATGGTCCTATTTATCTTGAATTTGAAATTTTAAGGGTGTATTCATCATATTTAAACGGTTTAAGTATCTATTTAGACAAAAAAAATCGTTCAAAATCTAATTTGAACATGATGTATAATTCCGGGAAAAAATTATACTTTTTATCTATACTTAATTAAGAAAATGATCATGGTTAAACATGAAAAACTCAGGTTTTTCTTTTCTTTTATTTAATTTTTTTAATTTCTTTTATTATTTTATAATTGAAAATTGAGAAACAATTAACTTATTCGTAATTCAAACTATTATCTCCTCATTGATCTAGATTATAGTCGAGGATACAGTGGAATATAAGTAATCATCTTTTTTGTTATGCAATGCATAATTTAAATATATTTATTTATGAATAGTAATTAAGGCAATAAAATTAAATGAATTAATTAAATAATGTTTAATGAAATGCAAACTATAACATAAAAGAATTTTATTAATTTTTTTTTACAACCCACACCTAATATCAAACCCAAGGTAGATTCTCACATGCAACCCATAATCATTCAACAAAACACTGCTTATTTCAAATTTACTATTTTACTCTAATATTTGCAATATAATATCAAATTAATTACGGTGCTAGCCAAATTAATAATTTTTTCAATAAACAAAAATACCACATTCCTATAAGTTGAACTAAAGGTGCAATAGAAAACTACACCCTCTACTAGGAATGTAAATAAGACGAGACAACTCATGAGTCATTCGAAATCAACTCAAGAAAATATCAAAATAGCCTTAACATAAACGAGTCGAGCTACTCGAACAAGTATCGAAATCGAGCTCATTGACACTCGACTGAGTAGGTTCGTGAGTTTAATCGAGCTTGCGATAGATTACTAGTGTACCCTTAGTTGACATAATTATAAGAGTTTATTACCAAAATCAACCTGTAGTGTGACCCTTTTTTCCACTTGCAACCCAACGCTCAAAAAGTTTCTTAATGCAACCCCTAGTAATTGGGATTTTTCGATAACAACCTATACTCGAATTTATTATTTTTTTTCGGCCACTTAACCGCCATATGACTTGCACGCGTGTTTTGGATGGCAAATTTGTAAGTTTCGCGAAGTTTATGATACAGTCGTTGCCGATTGTCCCTCCCAACAATAACATTGCGAAATTAGAGATAAAAATTGGAGGTTAGGGTTCTTTTCACTTCTATACGAACATAGATGAAGTCAAGGGCATTGCTGCCATGGAGCATCGTTGCCACTGTGGAAGAATCGCCGGCGAGAGAACTTCTTGGATTGATAACAACTCAGGCCGATGATACGTTGCTTGCGATGACTACCGAATAATCTTTTAAAGTTTGGAATGAAGTACGAATTAAATTGATTAAGGATGAATTAATGTTACCCTATTACATGAAATCGTTGTTGTACTCATCTAATTTGAGTTGGGAGATGGATTTTCTGCATACTAGTTTATATATGTGTGGCTCTCTGTTTCCTGCATAGGGTCCTCAAGGATACATCTACTTTGTGTGGATTGACCCGCGAGTTGGGGAGAGAGCCCGTCAAATAATGCCCGGACTCTTAAGACTCATTAATAACCTTAAGGCGGACATAGTACGAGCAAATAGCAGTGCTGCAGCTGCAGCTGTTCGGACCGCTCTTGACAGCGATTATTCCACAGTGGCAACGATGCTCTATGGCTGCAATGCCATTGACTTCGTCTATGTTCGTATAGAAGTGAAAAGAACCCTAACCCCCAATTTTTATCTCCAATTTCGGAATATAACCGTTGGGAGTGATAATTGGCAAAGGCTGTATAATAAACTTCGCGAAATTTACAAGTTTGCCATCCAAAACATCCGTGCAAGTCACGTGGTTGTTAAGTGACTGGAAAAAAAAATAATAAATTCGAGTATAGGTTGTTATCGGAAAATCTCGATTACTAGGGGTTGCATTGAGAAGCTTTTTGAACGTTGGGTTGCAAGTGGAAAAAAGGGTCATACTATAGGTTGATTTTGGTAATAAACCCTAATTATAAATATATCATAATCCTAAAACAAATAAGTTGAAATCCTAAGATCTCTATTTCATTTCTATAATCTTTCGTAGGATTATTAACATTCTCATTTAATGATTATTCTTTCATTATGTTTTTGTATAGATCGAGTCGAGTCGAGTTGTACTCGAGCTCAACGAGTTTATGGAAAATCGAGCTCGAGTCTGAAAAATGAACTTGGTGAAGCTCGAGCCGAGAGTATTTTGGTCGAGTTTAAGCTCGAGCCGATCAGTCCTCGACTTGGCCCAGCTAGTTTACGTCCCTATCCTCCATATCACTACACTTGTTTTTTATTTTCGTAATATATATTGGAAAAAAGAATATAATTAGAAAAATAAATTTTCACTATAATGTTATTATTATGTTAATGAAGATAAAGTTAAAAGATAATTGCGCAAACTTTAGTTTATATTAAAATGGAAGTTTTATATTGATTCTCGATTATTTGGCAAAGAGACAGGTATTCAGTCCAATAGTGCTAGTTTTACTGAATATAAAGCTTGTAGAATATAAATGGGTCTTTGTCAGAAAGCGTAATGAGAAAAATG
The DNA here is from genome assembly GCA_958295605.1 of Ajuga chamaepitys. Lineage (NCBI taxonomy): Eukaryota > Viridiplantae > Streptophyta > Magnoliopsida > Lamiales > Lamiaceae > Ajuga > Ajuga chamaepitys. The sequence continues at coordinate 8,169,275 of OY282497.1, forward strand.
AGGTCCCGAGATATAAAGCTCGCCTTGTAACCTGAGGCTTCCCACTACACCTTGGAATTGACTATGTGGAGACATACTCTTTGGTATTGGACGTCATAACGTTCCGCTACTTAGTTAGTTTAGTAGTTTTCGAAGGATTGAAAATGCAGCTAATGAATGTGGTTACTGCATATCTCTATGGGGATCTTGATTCATATATATATATATATATATATATATATATACATATATATATGAAAGTGTCAGATGATCTTTATTACCTAAGTCAAGTTACTCTAAACGGAGTGCGTTTATAATTAAATTGAAACGCTCACTTTATGGATTGAAACAATTAGAACAGATGTGTTGTACCCGTCTAAGTGACCACTTGATTGGAAAATGTTACAAGAATGATGAACAGTGGCCCTGCGTATTTGTAAAGAAAACTAGTTTCAGATTTGTGATTGTAGCAATTTATGTTGATGACATAAACATAATATGTACTCTTAATGAAATAAGAAAAACCACGAGCTATTTGAAATCCAAATTTGACATTAATGATCTTGGGAAAACTCGATATTATCTAGGTATTAGACTAGAGCACCGAGCTTGTGGAATGCTTACCCATCAGTCTGCATATGACAGAAGAGAGGCTCGGGCAATTTAACATGGACAAGGTGCATCTTGTTAGCACTCCCATGATCGATCGACGTTTGAATTTAAAGAAAGATCTATTTTGTCCAAAGGAAGATGACGAAGAGCTATTGGGAGCTGAAATTTCCTAATTAAGTGCAATAGCCATATTATTATGCTTAGCGCAATGCATTCGACTCGATATTTCTTTTTCAGTGGACGTGTTAACGCAATGTCATTGGAATGATGTCAATAATATATTTCGATACCCAAAAGTAGAGTTGGAAATTCGCGCGGCCTGTTCGGGCCGGGCCCGAGTTATTTCGGGCCTAGAAATGCTAGGCCCAGTTCGGCGGACCTTGGGCCAAAAAATCCCACCAATGAGTTTTTTCCTTTTCTTTTTTGTTACTTTAACCATGAAGTAGAATTATATTGAGGCAAACTTCAGTTTAATTCTCTTAAGAAAAAAAACTGATGGGAAGATAATATATTACTATTCGTTGCAATATGGAATCATATCTATAGCCATGTCTCAAACCCTAGATATAACAACAACAACAACAACAACAACAACAACAACAACAACAACAACAATAATAATAATAATAATAATAATAATAATAATAATAATAATAATAATAATAATAATAATAATAATAATAATAATAATAATAATAATAATAATAATAATAATAATAATAAAAGAAGGAATGGATGATGATATATAGTTATATACTACACGTCAAAAGTTATTTAATTTTTATGTACGTATTATACTACATGTTAATCAATTCTCCATTTCTTAACACATACTCCCTCCGTCCCGGCCCAATTTGCCTACCTTGGCCGGGCACGGAGGTTAAGAAAAAACAGATTTTGTGGAATCTTTGACTTTTTCAAAGGTGTAGATTGAATGTGGAGATTTTGAGGATGGAGATTGTGAGAAAAATTTGTCATTTATGAGTTGGCAAATTAGATTGGGACAAACCAAAAAGGAAAGTAGGCAAATTAGAGCGGGACGGAGGGAGTAATAATTAATGAGCATGCTTTGATCCAATTCATTTTCCATTTTCGGCTAATAAAATCGAAGAAATAGAGTATTAAATTTGTCAAATGTTTTAATTTTTCGGTAAATAGACACATTTATGCTCTGCTTGAAAAAGAAAAAAGAAAAACTTGTTTCAAATAGTACATAAGATATTACCTAATTCCTAAATTTTTCTTATTCGATTAGTGAGGGGAAAAAATTCAATTCCATCATGCCGACCAGCGGGCCTTTGGGACGGGCACGCCAAAAGAAAAGCCCGTTCAGGCCGAGCAAAAAAAACTCGAATTTTTTCGGGCCTCTAATATTCCAGCCCAGCCCGTTCTATATTTTGGGGCTAAACAGGTTGGCCCATCGGACCGGCCCAGTTTTGCCATCTCTACCCAAAAGGAACCGTTGACATGGGTTTGTTCTTTCTTTACAAAGAGAAAAAAGATATCACAAATGAAATTGTAAGCCTAAAAGAAATGTTGAAGCTACTCCCCACACAAATACACCAAATAATGCATTAGTTGGTTTTGCTGATGCGGGTTATCTATCCGATCCACATAAGGGCGTTTCAAAACTGATCATGTATTTGCCATGGGAAATACGACGATATCTTGGAGATCAACTAAGCAAACTCTTGTAGCTACCTTATCAAGTAATTTGGAGATCATTAGCTTACATGAAGCAATTTGTGAGTGTATTTGGTTAAAGTCTATCATCGCATACATTTAAAGAAGTAGTGACTTGACTTCTCCCATAAAACAACCTACATGTATATATGAAGACAACGCAACTTGCATTGAACAAATGAAATTGGGCTACATCAAAACTGACAATATGAGGCATATATCACCAGATTTTTTCTGCAACAAAAAACAACAAGCTTTCTTCAAAATTCAAGTTACTCCAATTAGCTCTGAAGAAAATGCGGCTTATTTGTTTACCAAAACACTACCCAATATAATCTTTGGGAAACATGTGAAAATGATTGGGATACGTAGACTTTATGAGCTCACTTGATGGGTGTACGTATCAGGTGAGACTGTAGACTTCAGGGGGAGTCTAAACAGAGGTGCATTGCACTCTTTTTGCCTTCGACCAATGTTTGTTTTTTCCACTGATTTTTGTTACTTGACAAGGTTTTTAACGAGGCAACATTCATTCACCACACAAGGGGGAGTGTTTTTAATGAAAAACATATTAATGTTCCTTCATCAAAAGTAATTGATTGATGGACAATTTAGATGTTTCATTATACTCTGTATACATAAAACTCTACATTGTATACCTATATAAGAGACATCTCTTGTGAAATAATATACACCACTTTCCGCCTATTTCTACGTTTCTTTCTCTTCTCTTTTTTTGTTTTACTTTTACAATTTTTTTTCCTCTCTAGCCTTTTTTTTCTTTTATTTAATTTTTTTAATTTCTCTTATTCTTTAATAATTGAAAATTGAGAAACAATTATTTTTCGTTCATACTATTATCTCCTCATTCTAGATTATAGTCAAGAATAATTTAGTATAAAAGTAATCCTCTTCTTTGTAATGCGATAGAATATTTTTTATGAATAAGAAATAAGCCAAGCAAATTAAATAAATTAATTAAACAACATTTAAAAAAAAAGACAAATTATAACATAAAAGTATTTTATTAATTTTTATTTACATCCTAGACCTAATATATTATCCAAGATAGATACTCAAATGCAACCCAAATAATCATTGAACAAAAAGTTACTTATTTCGATTTACTATTTCATCTTAATATTTGCAATATAATATCAAATTAATTACTGTGCTGAACAAATTAATAAATTTATCAATAAATCAGAATTCCACATTCCTAAAAGTTAAGCTAAAGGCGCAATAGAAATCTACACCCTTCACTGGGAATGTGGTGATGCGAGACAAGTCACGAGCCATTCAAAACCGACTCAAGAAAATATTAAAATTGCCTCAACATAAATGAGTTGAGCTACTCGAACAAGTATCGAATTTGAGCTCATTAATACTGTACTCAATATGCTCGTGAGCTTAATCGAGTTTGTGTTAAATTACTAGTGTAACTTTATAATTAACATAATTATAAATATATCCTAATCCTAAAATAAATAAGTTGAAATCCTAAGGTCTCCATTTCATTTTCTATACCCACATTTCTTATTTTTATTTATCTTTATTTTTATATAGATCGAGTTGAGCTACATTGTTAGGAATTTGTGTCTTGAATTTGGTTTGGTTTGTATCGACGTTCGCATCAAGGTGGAGGCTTGGATATGGACGTCGTTGGAATTGGGCGCGTCGGAGGACACGGGCGCGACCAAGTGTGATGAGAAATTGAGTTTGGACGCTGGAGAGTGGGCTCGGCCACGCCGGACGGGCGCGGCCGCGCCACATTGCTACAGACGGAGCCGCGGGCGCGACTTGTTGGCCGAAGGTTTGGTGCGGGCGCGATAGAGAGTCGCGGGCGCGACACGTCAGGCGGCGCAGAAGATGGGCCAGCGCGAGCTTGGGCCCAATAGGATTCCTTTTGTGTCTAGAATTAGGTTTTGGGGCTTATAAATAGGCCTATTGTCTTTGGAATTTGTATTGGTCAATTGATTGAATAGATTGATTGATCAGTCATTGAATTTGATTTGAGAGACAAGAGAGAGGTTGTCTTTTGATTTGGGACTCTATTTTCGGGTTTAGAGTCGTTTGATTATAGAGTGTGGAGTGTTTAGTTTTGGTCGAGTATCAATTGATTGATACTCGAGTTTGTCTCCGTTTGTTAGGATGAAGAGTTGGATAGTTGACCTAGGGTCAAGTTTGTCTTTGTCCTATGTTGTAAGCACTCTTTTGATATTGATTGGTTCCTCTCGTTTGGCCGTGGACGTAGCTAACAAGTTGTTAGCGAACCACGTTAAATTTGGTGTCTTCGTTTTGGCTTTGTCGATGGTTCTCGTTTATCGTTTGTTGTATTCGTTTGTTCGTTAATTTTCCAACACACATCAGTCTCAAGCTCAATGAGTTTATGGCAAACTAAGTTCAAGTTTGAAAAAATGAACTCAATCAAGCTCGAGCCGAGCTCGAACCTTGAGTATTTTGGTCAAGTTTAAGCTCGAATATATCAATACTCGGCTTAACTCGACTCGACTGATTTACACCCCTATCTTCTACATCTACGCTACACTTGTTTATAATTTTTGCAGTATATTGGAAACTAAATTTTAGTTAGAAATATTGAATTTTCAATAATGTTTTTTTTTTTTTTTTTTCCTCTGTAGTACGATTTTTCTATAATGTTATTATTATGTTTTTTAGTACATTAGAAATTAAGGGTATTAAATTCTTGACATTTTGGTTACAAGAACAAGAATTATGCCATCGAACTACAATATTCTTTCGCATTATAACCGTACATTGTTAATGAAGATAAGTTAGAAGATTATAACCGCGCAAACTTTGGTTTATATGAAATGAGAAATTTTATATTGAAAACAGTATCTACTAAAGCCCAAGTCAAGTCCTAAATCTACACCCAACAAATTCCCATGGAAACTTAATTACTTCACAAATTCTCATGTATATTGGGCTGTGGGTGGATTCACGGGTTTTATGAAGTTTTTCATAAAAATGTATTACTATTTATTTGAAAGTATTACTTATTTTGAAAAAATGTATTATGTTTTAGTATAATAATTTCATTCATAATAAGTAATATCTTACTTTTTTCAACAGAATAAATAATATATTTAAGCATAAATGATATGCTTTTTGTGAGAGAACTATAGTTGTAACACAAAATCAGATCAACACTTCTTCGGGAAGAATCCATAAAAAACCATAACTTAATTTTTTTTTCGGGAACTTAAAATTACTTTTGTTTGTAATAGAAGTGATTTTGAAGTGTTCAGAAGCACTTAAACATATTATCAAAATTACTTAAAAGTTGATTTTGATAAGCTGTTATTAATAGTTACTCCCTCCGTCCCGGCTTAAGTTTCCTACTTTGACCGGACACGGAAGTTAAGAAAAAACAGATTTTGTGGAATCTTTGACTTTTTTAAAGGTGGAGATTGAGAGTGGAGATTTTGATGGTGGAGATTGTGAGAGAAATTTGTCATTTATGGGCTGAAAAGTTATGTTGGGACAAACAAAAAAGGAAAGTAGGAAAGTTAAAGCGGGACGGAGGTAGTATTACCCAACTTCAAGCACATTTTAAACCAAAATCACTTACTTTCAAATACTCTTTCCATTCCATATTAATTGATATTTACATATTTTTTACTAATCTATATATATATATATAAAAGTAAAATGAAGGGCATTAATGTAATTTCAACTTTCCCTCCAAAAATTTTAGACTAAAATTGGTAACTTTTTTCTTATTTTTTGTAAGTTCATAACTTTCTTTTACTTTTCTAAAACACAAATAATTTTTTCATTTTTAATCCGATTTTTATGCATAATATACCAAATTATTCATCTTTTCACGATCTTCGATTCGACATCCATATCACATATGTTATATTGAGATATTTGATTTGAATAAAAAAATTGTTTGTTGGTTAATTATTTGTGCTAGAATTGATATTTATTGTGAATTGGACTTATGATATTTTGGTTTTAGTTGCAACTATAATTTGTAAAATAATTTCTTTACAGAAACATATGAGTATTTTTTTTAATAAAAATACAACTAGGGGTGGTTCGGTACGGTATACCGTACCGAATTGCCCATACCGTTACCGTACCGAAATTTTCGGTACGCCGAAAATCCATACCGTTACCGTACCGAAAATTTCGGTATACCGAAATTCGGAGATACTGAAAATTCGGTATGATATCGGTAAATACCGATACCGTACCGAAAATTTGGCATACCGAATTGTGTATCGGTATCGGTATATACCGATCCATACCGTTGATTTTGGTATACCGAAATTTCGGTATATCGAAAATTTACGGTATACCGTTAGGAATTTGGTATACCGAAATACCGAACTACCAAAATACCGAAAAAAAATCGGTATACCGATATATACCGAAAATACCGAACTTTTTTCGGTATTCGGTATATACCGAAATACCGAAAATTTCAAATTATCATACCGTTACCGTACCGAAAATTTCCGGTACGGTATCATACCGTACCGAAAATTCGGTATACCGAAAATTTCGGTATTTTCGGTAATTTTTCGATACGGTATGTGCGGTATTTCGGCATTTCGGTATTTTTCCCCACCCCTAAATACAACTAATCAATTTATTTTATTTGACATGATTTTTTCAATTTTTTTTATTTTATTTAAGTCAGGGAGAAAACCCATCGTTTAAATAATGAAAGTCCTACTTTATTAAATCAAAAGCTAAAACAACAATATCTATTTTATAATCAACTTATTAAATCATCAAATCTGCTAAAATATCTTCTTATCACGACTTTGAGCATATATATAATTATGTATTAAAATAGCTACTGAAATTATTTTTAATTACCTATTTATATTTTTAATAATGAGTATTTTGTTAAAATTACTCTTTGAAGGAAATTTACTCTTTGTAGCCTAAATTATGACTTTTATTACATTTGGCAATCTTTTAAATTTTCTACTTTTACTAAAACTTCAATTATATGTTTTTACACTTTCTAAGCTAAAAAATACTTGGTCGCACAAATTAACATCGAATGCCTTTTTTACTCTTAACAATCTAAATAAATTTGTTCGCATTAATCAATTTTGATCTTCAAATAAATAAATTATTTATGAGAAGGATATAACATTTATATAAATAATTTACAATACTAAATAAAATAAGGAAATATTCAAATATTTTGAACAAACCAAAGACTTTAATTTGTTATTCGAATCAATAAATAAATTTTGAATTCTATTTTGTTAAAATAAGATTTTATTAAATAAAATTATTTAAGTATGTTTGAAATCACCAAATGAAATGTTAAAAGTTGCAAATGAAAATTCAGTGTTATAAAGAAAAAAATAAATATTTATAATTAGAACTTGAAAGTTTATTTAGATAAATTAAAAGTTAAATATAAAATAAAAGTACAGACATAATGAGAAAATTATTAAAACTTTATATTACATATGACCCGAAAAAAATATCATTGTTCCTTTTATTATATATTTATGGTTATTTTTAATTATTTATGTTAGAATTTAATTATTTTATAAATTAGAAAAATCTATATATATATATATATATATATAACATAGTAGTGACAATTCTGTAAGTAACATTTTTCAGCCTAAAATTTTAGACTGTGATTGGTAAGTTGTTGTCACATTTGGTATGAATCAAAATTTATTTACTTTCTAAAGTTTCAAATACCTTTTTTTTCATTTCTAATATATTTATTATGTATACTATATCACATTAATCATCTTTTGACGATGTTTGATTTGATATCCATATGATATATATAAAATATTATATTTTTTGTTCGTTGATTATTTACGTCCAAATAATACTTTGACGCACTGATCAACATCAACTGTCTTTTTTACTCTTAACAATCTAAATTAGTTTGTTCGCATTAATCAATTTTTTCTTCATATAAATAAGCTATTTATAAGAAAAATATGACATTATATAAATAATTTACAACATATCAAATAAAATACTGAAATATTCAAATATTTTGAAGAACTCACATACTTTAATTTAAATCATTAAATAATTTTGAATTTTATTTTGTTAAAATAAGATTTTATTAAATAAAAATTATTTGAGTCTATTTAAAACCACCAAATGAAATGTTAAAAGTTGTAAATGAAAATTCAACTTTATAAAGAGAAAATTAAATATTTATAATTAGAACTTGAAAGTTTATTAGATAAATTAAAAAATAAATATAAAGTAAAAGTAAAGACATAAAGTGAAAAATATTAAACTTTACATTACATATGAAATATCCAAATAAAATAACATTGTTCCTTTTATTATATATTTTATGGTAATTTTTAATTATTTATAGTTAGAATTTAAAAATTAAAAAAATATATATATATATATATATTAACACATACATACATACATACTTTTATATATATATATATATATATTAACACATACATACATACATACTTTTATATATATATATATATATATATATATATATATATTTAAGCAACAATAGTGACAATTCTGTAAGTAACATTTTTCAGCCTAAAATTTTTAGACTATGATGGTAAGTTGTTGTCACATTTGGTAAGAATCAAAATTTACTTTACTTTATAAAATTGCAAATATATTTTTTCATTTATAATCTATTCATTATGTATACTATATCAAATTAATCATCCTTTGACGATGTTTGATTTGACGTCCATATGATATATAATAATAAGATATTATATTTTAAATATTATATTATTTGTTTGTTGATTATTTGAGTAAGATTTCAGTGTTTATTGTGGGTTGTACAACGATATAGTATTGGTTCGGAATACAACTAAAAATCATTAAAATAATTTGTAAACAAATAATTATTTTTTATAAATTATTTTACTTGATTATTTCATTAAAACCACAACTAATCAGTTTGTTTTATCTACCATGAATTGTCCCAAGTTTTCTTCATTTATTATATTGAGAAAAAAAATCAATGTATATATAATTGAACACATATTTTATCGAATTAAAAGCAATAGTTAATATTTGATTTATAGTCAGCTTATTAAATTATTAAATTTGCTAATGCTTATTTTATATAATAATTATTTTTGTTGATAAATAAAAAAAAACTACAATTTTCACTCATATATATAATTTCATATATGATAATTAATGTTAGAAATCTTTTTATTACTTTTTTATATTTTACATATATTAATGTAATTTTTCTACAAATAAGTACACTTTGCAACCTATGCTATGATATTATACAAATTTCAACTAAATTTCTTTTAAATAAGCAAAATTAACCAATCTCAATTATGTCTTATTATTTTTTATTTTTTTTCGCATTTTGCAACCTAAACAATTTTTTTTTTTGTACATTAACTAATGTATATCTTTACAGGAATCTACCATTTACAATATAAATATATAATTTAATTAAAACTTTTCAATATAAGTATTAAGAAATATTGAGGCACACATATTTTTTATTTTGTTATTCCAACTATTGTGGAAAAAAAAAAGGATGTTTTATTTTGTTATTCCAATGCAACTATTGAATAACTTTTGGATTTTATTTTGTTAATTTGTTATTCTTTGTATATCGAAAATATCAAGTAAAGTCCTAAAACTTGCAAATAAGATTTTTTAAAAGTAAATAGTAGAATTTAAAACTTTATTTAGATAAACTTAAATATTTAAAGTAGAATGAAAAAAATTAAAGAAAAAAAAAATCTTATAACAATTATCCAGTTTATTTTATTTAATAATATGAGTTGATAATTAGATATTTATGTTTGTTTTAATATTCATAATTAATTAAGCTATTATGCATATAGGTGAAGAATGATGCAGGCACACTAAATGTGTGTTTGAATTTCAAAGATAAGAATGATCATTTTGAAAAATATTTTCTTTATATTTAATATTTATCTTAATGTTAATATATATATATATATATAAAGTAAGTTATATTAAATTCATATATCACGTGCGAGAATCTTATATTTACATTACTTATAATTTTGTTTATGGTTTATTCTACATTTAAACAAAATATTTTATTAGGATAAAACGATTACATATTTAAATATTAAATTATATCATATTAATTTTATTAAAATCATTACTTTTTAATAAACTTTCGTGCATCGCACGGGAAAAGTACTAGTTTCTTTTTTAAAAGCACAATTGATTACACGAGAAATGAACGTACGCTTGGTTTGTAATCTCTTCTTTCTTTTTTATTTTATTTTTTTATTTTTAAATATGATGAATATGATAACATTTTCTTTTAGCAATTTTAAATATGATAACATTGTAATTAATTAATGGTTAAGAGAATTGGAGGGTCCAGAGGGGCTTCGAAAATGGCGGCTGCGCAGTAAGCTGCAACTGGACTGCCATTTTTGATACCCTCCAAATCTACGCCCAACAAATTCTCGTGCCAACTTAATTACTTATCCCTAATACGTCGATTCCATGTAACCAAATCAGGAAAGAAGTATCTAGTTTTGATTCATTCCCCAAACAAGAAATAAGTTGATCCATGGCTTCTCTTCGCGCTAGGCTTTTCCCTTCTCTTCTGGTAATTCAGCTTCCCGATAATGCTTATTTTTCATGTTATGTAAGAATCGTGTTTCTTTCACTCATGTACCCTTCAAGTGCATATTCATTTCTAAGTAATGCGTATTGGACAAAAGGTGAAGGATTGTCATTGAAGATGTACTGTGTGTGTAACTAATGTGCGAGTATAAATTCATGGATATTTGGTACTGAATTCTTTTATTCGCTCCATCTAAATGTAAAATAAGATCAATTGTATTTGGTTTTTCTAATGGTTGTTCCATTTTTACCGATTTTTCAGTTGCAGAGCTCGAAGCTCGTGCATTCTGGAGTTGTGGAAGGTATTTTCTGAAATATTATTATTTTAAACCCTAAACATGTGTGGAAGGAGAAGTAACGGTGACACATAATTGGTTGATTGGTTCGTGAAGTTGGTACTTGAAAAATTAATGTTAATTATGTGTGTCATTGCTGATGCTGCTTCCGAGCCCCTGATTCTTATGGTGCTATATGCAGCATGTGGGCACTTTTCTCATTAATTGACGTTAGATTTAAAAACTGATTGGGAATGCATTTCACTTGAGATAAAGAAGTGCTAGGTGTAACACATTGTAATGAAAATTTTGCAGCATCAGATTTGTAGCTTCAAATACAAACATGAACTTGTTCTGAACAATCACAATGGAATTACCTAAAGATGCCAAAAAAAATGAATAGTTTGTATTTCTAAATAAACAAGAATATATGTCTTGGAATTTCGTAGGGAGTGGAGGAAACAGTTTTCGGAGATTTAGTTCAATTGTCACAACAGAGCAACAAGTGCTGAAATTGGAAGAAGGAGAAGGAAACCAGATTGTGGAGGATGAACTTGCCAAGATTCGGCATGCATTTGATGGTGCAAAAGAGAGGTTTCGCAAAATACCAGATGCACTTAAAGAAATGCCCAAATTAGATCCTAAAGGTTACAAGCATGATCGTTTTTTTTGTTTCTTTTTTTCCCTTTAGTTGTAAAGTTTTACTTAGTCCCACTGAAAAATATTGTTTACAAGTTTACTATATGATTTCTAAGAAGTGCTTCCTTTATTGGTAATTTAGGCATATATGTCAACAAGAACTTGAGACTGGACAACATAGAAGTGTACGGGTTTGACTATGACTACACATTGGCGCACTACTCGGCCAATTTACAGAGCTTAATATATGATCTGGCCAAAGAGTATTTGGTTAATGAGGTTTGTTCACTATGTATCTGTGGAGAAATTTTAATGTATATCTAGTTCACTTTGCACATATTTAGGAAGAAACAATTAGCAACTGGTTGTTTCTTTGTTTAGTTTTGCTTTTTTTTTTTATTGTCTTATTTATTTATTCGTTTGGTTTGGTTTTCAGCTAAGATATCCTGATAGTTGCATGGAATTCAAATATGACAATTCATTTCCCATAAGAGGGCTATACTATGACAAGTCAAAAGGGTGCCTTATGAAGCTGGATTTCTTCGGCTCAATTGAGCCTGGTGGATGTTATTTTGGCAGGCGCAAGGTATAGTGTTTTAGCTTCAGTTTTCTGAATGATCTCCTTTACGCTTTATGTTTTATTGAACACATAAATTGCAAAATAAGAGATTTTTCCTTCTTTCTCTTTTTATAATTGATGAGATTTGAATTTTACTTCCAGAAAGGAATTGAAAATCTTTTATCATTTAACAAGTTATGGATCACTGGTGCCTTTTTGAACTTAAATTAGGCAATACCAAAAACAACAGAAAACACGGAATAGTTTCATTTCCGACATTGTTTGGTGATTAGGGCAATGTATCTGGGTAGTGAAGTGGCGAGGCTGTAGAGAAAGAAATATATTTCGATGATTTGTTGGGGAAATTGCTCTGATCTTGTACATTGGGACAAAGTCAATTGGATATATAGTCAATGGTGTTTTGGACATTTCCAACTTTAGATATTTTGTCAACATTGTTCTGTTGTAACTGGCAGGTTAAGAATATGATTAGACTTCTTATAAAAAAAATGAATACGATAGAGACTGTAATTGTCTATTGTAATATAATATTGATGTTTTGGGGAGGGACAATCCATTTTTAAAATTGTTAGCGGAAAATGTTTTTCCTTTTAGGACTTAGGAGAAGGAAAATGATTAACGGGAGATGAAATCCGGTATACAATGAACTTTTGGCTTTTGGATATTGTTAGTGTCATACATAAATTACCATGTATCAAAGATCAGGTTTCTTTCATATATTGTATTCTATGCTAATCTGATCAACGAAGTGCTATTTCGAATTTACGTCTGTTGCAGTTTTAGTTTTCCTTCGTTGAAGCTTTAAGCCATCTCCAGTCCTCCGATACTACTTAGATTGAGTTTTAGTTTATCTATGTGGAGATTAATCATTTGGCTGTACTCCGGTGTTGTGTGCATGAACTTCTATCTCATTGAGAAATGAGTCTTGAATTTGAATCAATCTATGTTTTGCACTCAAGAGATTCATACATGATTGTTTAATAAATTCTGGAATTGAAAATTAATCCATACTCCATACTATAGGGTGTTTCACATGCACTGCTGCACATTAAAGGGTTATGTTTGTTCATGCTGATCTAGTGTGTGAATTTTCTAAAATTGCTGAAAGCAAATGAGATCTGAAACAGTATTGATAAAACTGAGCTCCTTGATTTTATTGACTTTGGGATTACAGCTTAGCCGATCAGAAATCAATGACTTATATGGCACTCGGCATATTGGTCGTGATCAAGCACGAGGACTAGTGGGTTTGATGGACTTCTTTTGCTTTAGCGAGGTTGGTTCTTTTTACACTGTTACCAACTTCTCAACCAATCTTCGCAGTTTGCTATCATAACTTGTCATGGATATTTATACTTAAATACTTGTTGCTTTAGTTTGAAAAGTCCAAACATATTTCGTAATGGCCTATCGTATCAGTAATTGCTCTTTTTTATTATTCTTTATAAGAAATTGTAAAAGGGGTAATACTGCCGCTGCCGGTTTGACTCCCACTGTCATGGATGTCAAGACTACAGCTGCGCAACCGCAGAAACTTGCATTCAATCTGCCCAAAACTGGAAATTGCAAATGCGTTTTTTCTTTTTCCCCCCCTGCTATAATAGCTGGTTTTTTAGTTTCTTTTAATAATTGTGATAAAACAGACACACATACACACATATTGGGATAATAAACAAAATATATCACAATTATCTAACAGAAAAAAGTACACTCGGAGATGCGGTACAAGTAGTGCTTATATTATAGTCCTTGAGTTGAATATAGGAAGTGTAGGTATCTATTTATCTCAGAAACCACATTTCATCGTGTAGCCATGTATGGTTGATTGCATTATTATAGTGTTGTTCTTATGCAGGCCTGCCTTATTGCTGATATCGTTCAACATTTTGTTGATGCTAAGCTGGAATTTGATGCTTCTTATGTTTATCAAGATGTGAATCAAGCTATTCAGCATGTACATCAAAGTGGTTTAGCACATCGAGGAATCCTTTCTGACCCACAAAAGTACCTTGTAAAGAATGTATATTTTCCCCTTTGCTAAATCTTTCTATTCTCATTACAACATTTCTTAAGTGAAAAATTTCTCACTCTCAGATTTTTATGTCCCGTATGTGGTACTACAGGGGCAGCTACTTCGCTTTCTAAGAACGCTAAGAGATAATGGAAAGAAGCTTTTTCTGCTGACAAACTCTCCTTTCTATTTTGTGGATGGAGGAATGCACTTCATGTTGGAGGTAATTATCATGTTAGGAGATATGCATGGTCAACTTTACTTGAAATCATATTTTGTAGTTCAATGAAGGATCTTTTCTTCATTCAACAGCTCATGAGCAGGGGTGATTTCCGTAGGCCATATTTGTCGACTATTGTATGTACCTTCTAGAAATATTCTGGTTCTGCTGCTGTAACTTTAGGAGAAAGTGTTGTTTAATATTGTCCTTCAAGGGTCCGATTTGAAAATTCTAAACTTCCAAATGAAGAAAAGTATACAGCATTGTGAACCCTTCCCTGATTGAGCAAATCTTTTTTATTATTGTCCATCGGTGTGCTTTCCTCTGATAATTGGTGCCTTTGTATAACTTGATTAATTGTTATCAGTATTAGGAACTGCACATGATGGATCTACAGTATTACTGTCATTTACTTGGTGAAACTTTACCACTACTGGATGTACTTTGTGAATATATCTTCCTAACATACTCAGATGCGACTTCTTAGATTCGTAACTATTTGTTTGTTTAGATCAATTCAGTTGGCTCTTTATATCATCCATTTTAGTGGATTTATCTGCCAGTTGTACTTCAGAGCATCATATTGACTACCATCATTTCTATTTTTACCATTGCCGTATATTTTTACTCCATGACGGAGGAATAAAGCACTAAGTTTTACTTTTTCCTGGCAAACTAGGGTTCATTGGGACACCAGGACTCCTGGAGGGAACTTTTTGACGTTGTAATTGCTAAGGCCAACAAGCCACAGTTCTATACATCTGAGCATCCATTTCGGTACTCCTTTCTATCCGAGTACTTTTCCTATTTTTGGCTCTTTTTTTGTACGACACGTAGTCAGCTTCCACTTTGAATTATCAAGAATCAAAGGTTATGTGTCAATTAGTGTGTATATGGCTTGATAATTTTCCACCACGTAGATGTTGGCAGCCATCTCCATATTGGCTGGAAACTTGTATTGTGTTATCGAATATATGATTTTTGAACTTACTGTAGATCCAAAAACAGTACAGCCTCATTAAGAGAGGCTCATCAGCTTCAGAGGAGATGAAAAAATGATTTCATTAAGTGGTCTTCTGTGGATTTGTGATTACTAAAAAAGCATAACAATATTACTATATCTTTTGCTTTATTGAACAAAGACAAATAGATTTGACATAATTTTATGCATCTTCTCTTGAACTTACTCAAAGAATAAATATTTCATACAGGTTATTGGATGTAACCACCACTTCTGCTATTTATGATTCTGGTGGCTCTTCATATAGTTCATTAGATATGAGAGAATCCAGTATCTGTAGGAAGTGGTTCTCTATTCTATAGGGAGTGGATCTAATTTTTCAGTTTGTTTCTTGATTTCTTTGGAATTAACCTCTATTACTAATTTCCTTTTATTTTTCCACTTTTCACTGTTCAAACTGTGCTCTGGAACTTCCATGTAGCTGTTATGATGTGGAAAAGGACACTTTAGCTTTTTCAAAGGTGGATGCATTTCTTCCAAACAAGGTTTACTACCAGGGTTGCCTGAAAGCTTTCTTGCAAATAACCAAGTGGAAAGGTCCTGAGGTACACCTACATCTCAAGCTCGGCTTTTGAAGTCAGATATTGTTGATTCGTTGTCGATTGGACATCAGATTTTGCCAACTGTGTGCGAACTTCTTATACATTTCTATATTCTTTGTTCCTAGTGATGCAATTTCTTCATATTTTTAGGTGATATACTTTGGTGACCACTTATTTAGTGACCTTAGAGGGCCTTCAAAGTCTGGGTGGCGTACTGCTGCCATCGTTCACGAATTGGAGGTATGCCTTGAGGCCATGTTGTTCTATATTTGCATATCACACATGTCCGAAGCAATATTCCTTTCTGAATATAAATTTTAGATGGCTCATACTAATATTGTGTCAGTCCAGAAAAAAAGGGGCTTTTTCCTTCTTGATTTAAAAGTTCATGTTAAACATTTCTTGCTTGTCAAGAGTGACAATTTAGATTTGAAGATCTAGATCATGTACATGTAATTTCAACATTTATTTGGTAAAACATTAGATGCTGTAGAATAGTTAAAGTCTTTATGTAAAATTCACCAACTTAAAAGACTGTACATCTCGTTTATGGGTACTTAAGTGAACCTTATCTTTCAGATATTTTTTGTTCCTAAACTTTGTCACCACTATGTGTCAATTTAAAAATGAATATGTACAGAAGAGGATACTCTGAACTTGCAGAGGAAAAAATACTCTGATGTAAGAAGCAATTATGTTGTTTAGGGTTTCAGGAGAATCTGGTTTTGAGCATTTGGCCTTCTAGCTCCTTGCATATGAGCTCGGTACTTCTATTTTAGGACGTGTCACATGGTCTGAGAATCATTGTTTATGACATTAGTTTCTCGAACTAAACTAAGGAATCTTAGTTTACAGCAGGAACCAGTTAATAACCTCAGTGATACACCTAGAACAATTAAACTAGCTATACATCTACTGGATTTTGACTTCAAGTGAGGGGCTTAGTATCATCAACCATTGATCACCAGAAAATATATTTTTTGAAAAATAAATTTCTCCCTCCTAAGGTTTTACTTGGAGAGATTTTTAGTCATTTAACATTCAGGGTCATCCTGTTCCTATACTTGTGTAGTAACTAGTTAATACACTGAACAACATTACAGAGAAACTAGATATAAATTGACAAACTAAAGTATGCAACCTGTAGCTGGCCATTAATTTTTCTTACTTCCTCAATTGCTTTTATCTAAATTTTGTGATCCTAGAACCTTTCATATCTTTTATGTGCTAGTCTTGTTTATTCTTGTCAGATTATTGGTACCCTCGTGACGTCTTTCAAGTCAAAATTGTTGAGAGATAGGCCTTCAATCTATCTATGCATTGTGGTCTAAACCAGCAAATGATTTAAATATGTTTGTATGAGGTTTCTTTTTAAATGATTATCCCAACAATGCATTTATTAATTTACTCGGAAGTTCTTAATATTGTCCACTTTCCGTGGAAGACGCATCACTGTTGTACTTTCTCTGATTTTTTTGCTTTTGGTCTTTGTTGCTGTCAGAATGAGATACAGATCCAGAATGAAGATAATTATCGATATGAACAGGTAACTCCTTTTTTATGAATATGAAGATTCTACTTATAGAATATGAAGATTCTACTTATCTACTTTATTAGGAGGATATTTCAGTTTGAAGTTTGATATGACACACATGTATAATAATGCATATGCATGTGCATAAGAAAATATTAAGGCAAAATATCAGAGTTCTACTTGTAATGCATATACTGATTCAGTGAAAGATTCTTCTTCTCTTCCATTGTGTATTGCACTGGTTTGTTTTAAAGAACCTTGGGATAATAAGGTAACAAGATGCTTTCACTCATTTTACGGTAGTTTAATATCCTCATTCCTTATTCCTCTAGTTCTTTTATTGCAGAAAGTTATTATCTTTTATTAAATTTCTCCTATGAATTTAAACTTTAATTTTTTCTTTTTTAATTAGATGAAGGTACAACCTTCTAAGAACCATGAATTTTCACATATACGTTTTTTTATTTGTTGATTTGACTTATCCAATCACAATAACTTATTCGGGAACTTAACATTTTAAAATTTTTACTTTGACTGAAAAAAAGGGAACATTGAATTTTGAAGCACGACTCCTTTTCTGGGTCAAAAAATATTTCTCAAAGAAGATTCTTTTTCATATGACAGAGCGAGTAACTAGTAACAAGACATTTTCGTTATCACCATTGTATTTGTTTGTTGTACCCAATTGTTTCCATCACTCACAGGCAAAGTTGCACATAATACAAGAACTTCTGGCCAAGCTGCATTCTACTGTTCCCAAGGGTGAGGAAAGCAACGAATACACATCTCTTCTTCAGGATCTGAACAAAGAGAGGCAGAAGGCCCGTCGCACAATGAAGGAGATGTTCAACACGTCTTTTGGCGCTACATTCCTAACAGACACAGGCCAAGAGTCTGCATTTTCTTACCACATCCATCAATATGCTGATGTTTATACCAGCAAACCCGAGAATTTCTTGTTTTATCCTCCGGAGGCATGGCTGCACGTACCCTACGATATCAAAATCATGCCACACCATGTCAAGGTATATTTCTTGATGTCACTTTCAGTTGCGTTTGAATGGATGGATTGGAAAATCAAAGTGAAAAAAGATGCATTCTGGTAAATATGCATTGACTAGGCAGTTGTGTATATGCTCCTACACTTCATTCTGTTTGCTCTATCTTTTCAGGTGTCCTCGAGCTTGTTCAGAACTTAATCGTCATATTCGTCACCTTGGAAGGGAAAAAATAGAGACTGCAATTGACAGAGATGGTTCATTAACTAATTGATTACCTTGGACCGGTTGTGGCCAAGTTAGCAAAGTCTGAGCTCTGAAGGTCAGATCAATTCTTTCAAGGGGCTACCGTACAACTTCTATCCTTAGAATCTTTTGAGGTAGTCTGGAACACTTGGTAATGGCGAATATGTAACTGAAGACATTTTTTGCCCCATAGTAGTACCCAAGTTTTGCATATTGTCAGATGTGATATTGACTTGGGTGCATCATGGTGGGAAATCAAATTCATTTTTTCTTGGGCCAAAATTTACTATGCCCAATAAGAAATAATGGTATTCTTATTTACCAGTATTAAAGTTTCTTTCTTCAATGTTCTGAATAGTCTTTGTGGATCTGCAGTAGAGCTTACATCGTTGGAATTTATTTTTCCTACTTTTTGTCGTGTAAGCCTCCTCTTTTTTTTTTTTTTTCTCCTATCAGCTACCCAAAGTAGATCTGCATTAGAGCTTACATTGTTGGAATTTCTTTTTCTTATTTCTTTTTTTCGTGTGAGCTTTTTTTTTTTTCCGTATAAGTTACCCAAAATAGATCTGAATCTTTAGTGTTAATTCAATAAATAATTTATTGTACTATTTATGTTGTAAAATATAAAATTAATCAATTAATTATTTTAGTAAAAGAAACTTAGGATTATTAGTATAAGAAAGAAAAGTAATATCTAATTTGTTTTGTTTATTATTTTATCGTAATATTTTTTTTAAGAGTTGTATGTTTTTGGATATTTGTGTGAGTGTGAAAATTTATAAATAATTGAACTATTTGTAATGATTTTGTTATTACCAAGAGCTATACTCATTCGTCACTACTTATCGTTCTATATATAATATACTTTGTCTGTTCCTAAATGAAAGACGTTTTAAATTGAGGGAAAAATTAGGGCGGCGATTATTTCAGCCGCAAATTCTTTTGTGCAACTCAATTCTTAATGTAGTTCACTTATATTTTCAAAATGAGTACAAACTTCATAATACAAGTCGTCTAATAATAATTTTACCATTCTTCATTAAATTAAATTATTTAAAAGAAAATTATAAATAAATCAATTTTAATACAAGAAAGGGACACCGTTCGTTAAAAAGGAGAAAAAGAAAAAAGAAAGAAAGAATGCTACTGTAGAGTAGAAAGTATTCCCATAGACACTGCTCCTCTGCTTTTTATCGGAGACCTTCGTTTTTACTCAAATAAGGTGTGCCACCTGAGATGTAATATTTGTAACCAAGAAATTTGATAGAAAATACTCGATTTGATTTTATGGCACGTGTTCTCTGAAAAATCCTTAGATGTGTTCAAATATTAGTTGTGATTATCTAACAAAGTCTTGCATGAGGATATAAGGGAACTATTATGAACATATAATGAAAGAAGTATCTTCATTGATATGAGACATTTTGAGAGTTAGCCCAATAAAAAATTCGTTCGAGCTTAGCTCAAAGCGAACAATATCAATACCAATATGAAAATGCGGAGCCCAGTCGGAGCTCAACGAGTAGTATCAGAGCCATGGTCCCAAATTAACCGATATGGTGGAGATCCTCGAAATGTACCATGTAGGTCTAGCTCAAATGAGACGACAGAATTGAGTCAGTGGACCAGGTATGTCCGGCTCTAGGTCCCAGACTGATCGATATGGTGGAGATACTCGGAATGAACCATGTAGGTCTAGCTCAAAAGAGACGACAGGTCCGAGTCAGTGGACCAGGTAGGTCCGGCTCTAATAATTAGGTGAGGTGCACCTGGGTATGGCAGATTCCCCAGCAAAGACAACATATCCGACTCTCGGACCAGGTAGGTCCGTCTACAGCAGAGACCACTGACAGACCTACGTTATAAAGTGCTACTATATATCAGTGTCCCCTTGACCCCGGCATAATGTGTTATTATATATGTTTATTTTAGTCGTTTTTAGTATAATTAATTAAATAAAATAAATAATTCTATTGTTTAACTTGAACAATTGGATGTATTGATATGCATAAGTAATAAATATATAAAGATATTAGAAAATATAATGTATATGGATAGATTATATCTTGATTTTTTTACTTTTTGAAATTAAAATAATTTATTGATCTTATCTAAATTATTAACACTTTTCTTGTTTTATTTATACAGTTGATACACTCATTGATATATTTTTTTTTACTGTAATTTGTCCAATATTTTTAAATTTAGAGCCAAATAAAAAAAAAAAAAAAAAAATCATTTCTAGCATACTCAGAATTTGTCCTCTTTTTGCTAAAAAATTGTCACATAACCTTAGAACATAATTAAAAAATATTAAAGAATTACCTTGAGACGAGCTCCTACATTCATCTACAAATGAGCTCCCTCGACTAAGTTTTTGGGTCCGTCACTAGCAGAGACGATAGGTCCGGCTCTACGGACCTGGTGCAGAGACCAGTTGAGGTGCACCTTGGTAGGACTAGCTCTCCAATTGGAGCAGGCTCGGGAGATGGAGCAAATATGGTTAGTTGACCAGATGGACCAGATGAGGTGCACAGGTTGGGCTGGCTCTCCAGATGGAGCAGGCTTGGGAGATGGAGTAGATATGGCTAGTCAATCAGATGGAGCAGGCTCGGGAGATGGTGATTATCTGGTCCAGATGAGGTGCACAAGTAGGGCTAGCTCTCGAGATGGAGCAGGCTCGGGAGATGGAGTAGATATGACTAGTTGACCAGATGTAGCAGGCCCTGGTGATGGTGATCGACGTTCAAGGGGATGGCTAGTCAACTAGATGGACCAGATGAGGCACCTGGGTAGGGCTGGAAAGTCCCATATCAAGAATATAAGGGAAAAATCATGAACATATAATGAAAGAAATATCTCCATTGGTATGATTCATTTTGGAAGTTAGCCCAAAAAACAAAATCGCGCAGACATGGCCCAAAGCGGATAATATTATACCAATGTGAAAATAAGAGGTCCAGTCAGGGCCTAACAATATTTTGGTATGTGTAACTAGTATTAACAATTATTTATCCCTAGACAGATTCTGTTGTGTTTGTACGTAGAAACACATTTATGTGTAACAACCAAAATTAAATTGGAGATATAATTTTTTATGAAGTTAGGGTTTACGAAATTTTGGGAGAGATATACGGTTTGATTGAAAATAACACCGAAGAAGAAAAATTAATTTTTTATTTTTATTTTTTTATGTATTATTTTTTAAATTATTTATGTTTTGTTATTATTAATTTTTAGTCATTTTATAATAGTGTTTCAATTAATAAATTAGTAGGGTGAGTTAATAAATTTAGTGGGTTGCGAATAGTCGCCAACAATTAAAAATTCATGAGATGGACAAATAATATCTACATGCAATCTATCTCTACTATTCTAAATTCTCTATTTTCTAAAAAAATGAAAGAGAATAATCAATTTTCTCAAATTCTTTATTTTCTGAAAAAATGAAAGAGAGTAATCAATTTTCTCAAAACAAAAAAGGAAAGAGATTTTATGAAAAAAAATAGGAGATTTTTAGGAAGATTTATTGGGAGAGCAATATTGGAAGAAGGATGTCTTTTTTTGTTTTTTTCTAAAATAAAATGTTTTTACTACAAAGTACTTCCTCAGTTGAAAAAAAAAATGTCGCTTTAGTAAAAACTCCACAATTCTTCAAATCTTACTCTAAACAACCTACTTAATTTAGTTCATTATTTCCTTATTCCATAAAACATATCTCAATTAAATTGATTTTGTATGGATATATTTGTCCTTCTACCCAACCTTCAATTAAAAAAAAAAAAAAAAGGGTAAAGTGACACTTCTTTTGAAATTGAGAGAGTAATTTTTATAGAACAACTTACATATTTTATATTTATTTCAAACCAATGAGTAAAGGTAAGAAAAGAGTATATATGCATGCACTAAATTAGGGGCAGAGGTGGTAAAATCTATCCAGCTCGATGGACTAGCCTAGCTTATCTGACACTTCAGGTGGGCTAGGGTTATAGGAATTTTAGCCTAAGGCATTATGTGGTTTGATGGCCCCGGTTCGATGGGCTAATAGCCTGATGGGTTGTGGGCCTTCTCAACAATCTTAATGTCTTTTTTAGAAGGATTTTGAGTTGAACTCACAAATAGATGGACCCATGTAATTTCTAAAAGTGTGTGCTACTCCGTAATACATGGAGGTCGGGTATGCGGTTTACCCAATATAAAGTTAAAACAGAACGAAAATGAAAATAATAAGTGAGGTAAAAAATTCACAAGTGTTAAATAACTTGTGGATGCCTTTAGAGCAAAAGTGTTCACTATAACACGGTGATTTACAAAAAGAATCAGAATGTGAATCAAGACAGACTTTGATTACACTTCGAGAATCTTATTGTCTCAAAGGACGGATAAACGAAGTCTGGAGTACTAAATAACCTATAAAAATTATCCTAACAATTATTCTATAAAAAGTGATTCAGCTACGTGAGGAATCTAAATATTACTAAATCTGGATACTACAGGCTGGATAAGAGGTTTACTAAACCCTCTAAACAACACAACAACAAGACATGTAGAAGATGACAGAGTCGAGCAGCTAGGCAATGGAATAATAAGTTTTGCACCAAACTGTTAGCTGATGGTTCCAAACAGTCAGCCCATGACCATTGCTTGTTTACTTGGTTACACAACATTCTTTCATGGCTTCAGTAGTTTATGTGGACGATGTATCGATCATTGGAGATTCTCTTTCTAACATCTTTGCTCTGAAACAATATTTGCAGAAAGCATTTACCATTAAAGACCTAGGATGTGTTACATATTTCTAGGAGTTGAGCTTGCCAAAAACAAATCTGGACAACATTTAAGTCAAAGGAAGTACAACATGGACATCATTCATGATGTTGGTATGTCACATTGCAAACCGGTCTCTACATCTTTACCTGAGGGGTTGAAACTTGCTACTAACAATGGCACTTTGCTTCCAGATCCAGACAAATATAGGAGGTTGGTTGGAAGGTTATTATATCTTAATCTCACACAAACAGATATTACATATGTTGTCCAGCAGCTAAGTCAGTATGTCCAGGCTCCACACACAGCTCACTGGACATCCACCCTTTATCTTCTGAGGTATCTAAAAACAACTCAAAATCTTAGTTTGTTTATAGCAAAAGTGGGAGCTTTGATCTCACAGAATATACTGATTCTGATTGAGGGTCCTGGCCCGACTCATGGAAATCTTTAAAAGATACTGTGTGTTCTTGGGTCCTTGCTTAATCTCATGGAAAACGAAGAAATAGACAACAGTGTCCAGAAGTTCTGCAGAAGCTGAGTACAGGGTTGTGACTACTACAACTTGTGAATTGGTATGAATTGATTATATTGCACAAGATTTGGGTATAACAATGTCTAAACATGTTACCCTCATGTGTGACAATCAAGCTGCTCATCATATTGTGCAAATTCTCGTATTCCACGAGCGTACAAAATATATAGACATCAACTGTCATATTGTCTGGAATAAATATAAGGAAGGCTTCTTGCAATTCACATATGTCTCAACCAAGATGCAACTTGCTGGTATACTCACTAAGCAATTGGGAGTCTCTCAATTTCTTTTTTTGTTGTCCAAGTTGAGCTTAGTTGCTATGGCTCAGCTTGAGGGGGGATGTAGAAGATAACAGGGTCGAGCAACTAGCATGTGGAATAATCAGTACACGTGGCAATTTAGTATTGGGTAGCGATAAGCAATTAGTTGAGTTGTTAGTCAGTTAGGTGAGTTGTTAAGAGTTGTTAGCTAAGAAGTGTTAGTCTATATAATAACTTTTCCTTGTAATCAATTTGACGATTTCATAACAATACATTTGAGCAGTTATTAGCTTGAGTTGTTGTCTTTCTCTTTCTACTGAATATTACTTGAATGTTCATTGATTTATCATTTCTACAAGGCATACTAGCTTTTTTCATTCGTATGGTTGATTGTCTTCTATTGATAGTTGAAGCCCTATTTATAGGTCAACGAGTAGCTTGGACAACACTCTCATATGACCACCTTCTCGTATAGTTGTGGACATTGACGGTTAGTGGCTAACCACCCCGACACCTAGGGTGGTGGTTGAAGGCTCAATCCTCCTTGTTGAGGACTTGGTCTTCGACCTTTTTCTTCTCAACCAACTTAGATTAGGTCTTAACTTCTCTAAATTGCTCTCATGCCCCTGCAAAAATATTGGCAATTTGACACGTACAACACACATTTATTCAACGCAAATTAACCAAGACACCTTGGTATAAAATCATATAATGTGTATAAAATGCAAAACAAATAAATAGAGGATCTAGTTAAGAGTTTGAACACTCAAACTCTAACAATTTCGTCCTAGCCCAACATATAATATTGGCCTAAAAACTGAGCAGCCAACGTGAATTGCCACCTCTATTTAGGAGTATATATTAGTAATTTTTTATGTTCCTTAATTTTTTACGGAGATTGAACAAAGTAAATTTTATTATAAATATATAAATAAAACTATTGGAACTGGCTTGGGTATATAGTTATTTCTACTAATAAAAAATGATTTGATATTTCTAGACATGATAATTCCGGTGGATTTTGATTGAGTTTGAAACAGGGCAGGCCCTGAACAAGGGCCCAAGGAACGACCGCTCTAGGTCCCAAAATTTTGGGGGCCAACATTACATTTTGTATATGTGAATGCATGTGTGGATGCGCACATGTGTATAATCGTGAAATATTTGTGTACTTTTGAAATATAATTTTTAAGGCTTCTTTTTTAATTTTTAGGAGAAGAAATCGGGTTATTCTACAAAAAACAAAAATTTTATATTTTGTAACAGTAATTTAATATTGAGACATATTTTATCATTATATTTTTTAGGTAAAAAAATATGAATTAGCAATAAAAAAGAATATACAAAGTTTCTTATCGTTTGACTTTCTTTCCCTAAAAACAAAAACATTGTTGATTTATTAACTATCAATGTCCCTTTCATTCTTAGTTCTCATATCCTTGTTTTTTCTTTCTTTATTATGTTAAGTTTTCATAACTGTAATTACTGTACGGACTTGTATAATGAAATAATTATATTTTAATTTTAGTGTTATCTACACACAAGTGTGCTAATTTTGTCATCAGTCTTATTAGCCTATTAGGGTCTCATTCATCTTATTTCTCTCGAGCCCTAGAAACTTAGGATTGGCCGTGCCTAACAAGTTTTTTTCTTATTGACAGACCTAATTTCTAATCCAAAAATATTATAAATATGCGGGTGTAGATTTATATAGGGAAAGTTAAGATTGATTCTCATAAAACAAGTTAACGCAATTTGATACCCTAATTTTCTAGGATTATTTTAACTAGACACTCGATTGTGTAAGAATGATTTTAATAACTAAATTGCTTAAATTAATTAAACTAACTTAACAAACGAGGAAATTCCAAATAACGAGAATGTATCCCAGGACATCGATTTCATGAATTACTCCAATATTTATTAAGTTTAACTTATAGACTTTTAAACCAATTTTAGTATCTATTAGACAACACTTAAATAACTTAGTCCTACTCTCGAAGCGACTAAGTCGTGGATTGATTAGGACAACTACTCTCTCGAGTTAATTAATCCTAACAACTCCCAAGAGACCCTTAACCCTTGACTACGCAGTCATAAACAACTACGCTATATGTTGTACATCTATTAGCAATTCTCTTCTCTCGAAACGAAATTGTTAAACGGGTAAACTAAGAAGGTGTTTGGCTAAACTTATTTTGAACATCTTATAAGCTCCAACATCTTATAAGTTGTTTCAAAAGCTTATAAGATGTAGTTTTTAAGGAGCTTATAAGTTAACAAAGTGTTTGGATAAAAGAGCTTATAAGCTTGTAATAAAAATATAGTGATTTAGCTATAAATTTGGGTCTAATTTAAAAGTTAATATTAAACACACATTTTGATTAGTGTATAAAATGTATGTAGTGTGTGAAGTGTGTAGTGTGTAGTGTTTGTAGTGTGTGTAGTGTGTGAAGTGTGTGTAGTGTGTGTAGTGTGTGTAGTGTGTGTAGTCTGTGAAGTGTTGTAGTGTGTGAATAGTGTGTGAATAGTGTGTGGAATTTGAGTGTAATACTTAAGATCTTAAAAGATAAGATGGAAATAAGATGGGGTATAACAACTTATTTTTTTTTAGAGCTTATAAGCTTTTAGAACTTATTTTTTGGTCTTATAAGCTCTTCAACATCTTTTTTTGCCAAACACTTTGCAAGAACTTATAAGCTCCTAAACATCTTATAAGATGTTTTTAGGAGCTTAAAAGCTCAGCCAAACACCCTCTAAGCATAAGTGATCAATTTATGCTCAGTTATGGAATAAAACAATCATATAGATAGATAACTAAAATCGGAGTCTATAAATAAAAAACTTAAATCAAACATTGTTATAAAACACTACTCTCTAACTCTAGGACACGAATAGTTTAGCTACTCATGCCTAGTAGCAAATCCATACAATTATCCATTGAATACATCGTAAAGAAAATTAGAAAAGAACTAAATAAACCCGATTATGTCGGCTCGTCAATCTCCATCTTCTCACTCTTCAATTGCTCTCCAGTATGTGTTATGTTTGAAAAACGAGTCTCTCTTGCCTTTTTATAGACTTCGGAATAGTCCTGGGGAATTTCGGAATCCAACTCCTATTTGAAATAGGAGTCTTAAAAAACGAACAATTTGAAGCGATCGCTTTGCACTTCTGACGCGGCCACGTTGATTTGAACTCGCAATTTCATTAAAACATAGCCTTTTGACGCGGCCGCTTTGCATGTTGGAGGCGGCCGTGTTGCACCATCAGTGTCGATTTGCATTGCACGTTGTTTTCGTCACGACCCCGTTGGTTTGCTAACGCAGTCGCGCAGTTTCATGACCGAATTAGTTTCCAGGCCGGTTCAGACCGGTCTAAGCCGGTCTAGGCCGATTTTGGTTGGTTTTGACCGGCTTTTGTCGGTTTTAATTTTCCTTCGACTTGACCGGCTTTTGTCAGTTTTGACTGGCGTTAGTCGTAATGTATGATTTTTAACCCTGAAATTGCTCAAAATACCTCAAAGACAAGTCAAATACGTTAAATGGTCCAAATTACATAAATCCATACAACTCTTGACCAAATACGCATGTAAATACTATAAAATACTATCTTAACTCGACTTAGATACATGCATAATTATCGTGTATCACTTATGCACAATGTATAATGAAATAATCTCATTTGAAAAATGAGTATAAATTTCTGAATTCTGATGTACTAAGGTGCATAACTGCCATACAAACCTAGCAATATGTTGTGAATGCATACTATATACTGTACCCCGGCCCCAATATTGTTACCTGGATCTGCCACTTCTTATTTTGTTTTATTTTATTCGACCTTTTTAGCTATATAACTACTTTGAAAGATTAAAATGTTCAACTTTTTACTTGAACTATTTAATAAGATAAGATATTGACTTTTGATTTTAAACTAGGAATTACATTTTGGGCAAACAAAATCAAAAGAATAATCTTATTCTACGAAGGGACTAGGCAGTACCAAAGCATAGTTAAAAATCCAACTTAATATAAATATATATCCGTTTATATATAGATATATTATCTATATAAATTTTTTCGCTCGAAAAGTCATTTAAAAATAAATTATGAGTTAAATTAGAATAAAATATGTATTTAAGTTAAGTTTTGACTTATATACTAATAGTCATAAATAACCATTAATTTCCGCCCCAGATATTACTTAACATCAATCTCAATCATCAAGAGCTATAATTAATATGTCCCTTATATAATAATATAAGTGAGGATTCTAATACTAAAAACATAACAATTATTTATATTAATAAAAATTGTGATCGAATATGTAATTCTTTATTGGTTAATTTTTCGGGTTGGATTCAAGATATTGATTTTACTATATACTCTCTCCGTTCCATATTAATTGACGTTTTAGGTTGAAAGAGAAGAATTAAGGATGAAATATTTTGACATATATACCCTCAGTTAAAGATTTAAATCAAAATATCTCTGATAGATTGAAAAGTAGAGATATTTTAGTATTGAGCCCAAAAATATGCAAAACGTCAATTAATTGGAAAGGGAAATAACATCCTAAAACGTCAATTAATATGGAACGGAGGGAGTATTTGTTAGATTAATATAATTTTTTGAATATTATAAATATCATATAAATTTGTTCAAATATATATATATATATATATATATATATATATATATATATATATATTACAGGTTCTTAATCTTCCATTGACATGTCAAATCTTAATGAATAATTAGTTGGAGTTATCAATATATAGCGAAATCACACATTTTATTTTTTTCTATATGTTGTCATGTATTGGAACTTTTTTCTTTTTTTCTTTTTGGGAAATTTGCTAGAAAAATAACAGCGCATGTGTAACATTCCCCTCATGTAGTAGACGGTTCTTGACGGGCTTTACATAGATGATAAAAATGCTGAAACTATTAATTTCTTTTTTCTTTTCCAATTTCTTAATATATTTATTAGTTTTGTTCATAATTTGTTTATAGTTTCTCATGTTAATCATGATTTTTAATTATTCAGTTAAATATAATTAAACAATAGATCATATTAGAAAAATATAATTTAGATTGATTATTGCTTGAGTTAGACTTTAGTATTTATTGTGAACAGAACTGTACAATTTATATTGTGACTGACTGCAAATAAAATTAATAATAAAATAAATATACTTTATTTTTTATTTATGTTTCTTTTGTTAGGCGAATTGTGCTATGTTTTTTTAGAAAACAAAAAATGTGAGATTAATCAAGAAAAATAAAAATTATAGACAAAATAAAAGAGATTGATGTATGTAACACATCGCCCTAGCTCTCGGCAGTTGTTCCGAAGACGAGTGAAATTGGCATTGTAAATTGATTTATTTATTTATTTAGGAAAACTTTTTTAATTTCTTAAAAATATAATATATTTTTTCTTAGTCCATTTCAACATTTCTAAGATTAGTCTTCTTTTCACGATCTTTGATCAGACACCATGTTGCATATATTAAAATTAAATGTTAGATTATAAAAATATAACTTTCTAATACGTGATTATTTGTATGTTAGACGTAAGTATTTATTGTGACTGACAATTTGTATTGTGTTTGGTAATAATTTTTTTTTTTTTTACATTTTATTAGTCGACATGTGTCGCCATTTTACTGGTACAAAAAGAAACATGTGCAAGTCACATGGCCTATATAGTCGAAAATTTCGCCAGAGATTGAAAATCGAAAAAAACAATTAGTACAGGTTGTCATCGGAAAAAATAAAATGTTCAGGGTGCAAAAGTAAAAAAGGCTCATAGTACAGGTTCTTTTGGTAATTGACCGTTAAATATATGTTAAATGGTGCTTAATTTTGACATAAAAAACTTTTATTAGGTTAATCGTTACATGTTTTGATGTTTAAAATATTATTAAAAAAAGTGATATTATTCAAGAAAAAATATATATTCTGAAGAAAATAAGGTTATTAGTTCACTTTACTTCCTAGTATCTAAATATTTTTGGATTGTTTGAAATTTTATGTTAAAAATAAATTGCCAAAAATATCACGAATTCAATTTACGTTAATATCGATTGAAAATGATAGTGAAATTAGTCAAGTGATTTGTTAATCAATTTTTATTTTTTTAATTTTTTTCTTTGTCTTTTCTTTAGTTTTCCACCAATAACTAATTGGAGGCAAATGCATCTTTTAATCCTTCAAGTATCCAAGAATATTTGTTAAGGTCCCTCACTGATCCAAAAATGTTCATAAGGTCCCGCAGTTCTAAAATATATTTGTAAACCATGTAAATCGGCTAGTTGCAAAGTGATGATTTTCGTGTAGTTCAGGCACTGAAATATTTTGAAAAATATCTTTTGTATCACATGTTGAGCACGTGATATACTTTTGGCCGTAAAAGTCACCGACGGATTGCAAATGACAGTTTCGTGTTGTTCAGGCACTGAAGTGATAGTAAAAAGAGTATAGGAACCAAATTGATAATTCAGTCATAGTTTAGGCTGGAAAATCTGTTTAACCCTTAATTTAAATAGTATTTGAATTATATGATTTGATACTATTTATTCTGTTAATTTAATGGAACAATCTCATAATTATAATTCTTAATAAGCGTTGTTGTTTATTAGAATGTCTTAGACTAAATTCTTATTAGATCGACATTCTATATTGCTTACGAATTATGTTCTTTCTTTAAAAAATACTCCCTCCGTCCCGGCCTAATTGACCTACTTTCCCTTTTTGTTTGTCCTAACTTAATTAGCCTAGTCCATAAATGACAAATTTCTCTCACAATCTTCAACCTCAAAATCACCACTCTTAATCTCCACCTTCGAAAAAGTCAAATATTCCACAAAATCTGTTTTTTTTTTAGTCTCCGTGTCTGGCCAAGGTAGGTCAATTAAGCCGTGACGAAGGGAGTAATATTTTAAGCCTAGAGACCATATAGTTAAAATTATCTATTTATCTATATGTATTATTATCAATTATTTCAAACATACATTTTAAAATATAATTAAAAATTATATTTTTTAATACAGTATTTCAGTCGGTTCAGTCGTTGGTCCGCCATTGGCCGAATCGGATAGCCGCCGGTTCACGCCGGCTGCCACCACAAACCGGCCGCCGGACCGGTGCAGCTCCTCCACAGGCCAATCGTCGCACCTTCACCGAAGGCCGTCATGGGACCGAAATTGCTCTGTAGCAGGTCGGTTATCAGACCGCCTCACCGCCGCCGCTTGGATCGCTTATGGCGCGTACCGAAGCGTGTTAGCGCGTGGGGCACGTGGGACACGTCTTGGGTGCGTGGAGGTGTGTGGTGAGCTCGTGAGACCTTCATGGTGGTGTGTGGAGCGCGTCTGAGGTGCATGGTAGCTCGTGCAGGTGTGTGTTGGTGTGTGGGTTCGTGTTTTGGCATGTACGAGCACGTGAGGCATGTGTTTTGCACGTGTGCGCATGTAGTGCGTGTACGAGTGCATATGCGTGCATGTGAACATACAAAGGTGAGTGTTGACGCAACGGAAGCGTGATAATGCGTGACAGAGCGTATACAACTTATGAACATGCGTAAGGGGCCATGTTCATGGGATTTTTGCTTGGAAAATCTCCGTGACGTTGTTTTTCACACCCTATTTTCTGTGATTTCAATTATTTTCTATGGATTCCGAATTTTAGAAATTTGAAACCATCTCAAGAATTCAATCTATATCTAGAAATTGGATTGGAATGTGAGAACACTACAGTATATTTCCGGATGCTTCGTAAGCATGTGAAGGAAGGTCTTCTGTCATAAATGGCATATTGATAAGAGCATTAATTTGCTTTCAAACTGCATTCCCAATCATGTGAACGGTGCATGTATTATGATCCTTGACATTCAATTGTGTGTTGAACCTCACGTTATGTGTGATCAACTTGTTGACAGTACAACTTGAGTGTGATCAACATAGTAAAATCATGCTGAGGACATGATTGGTTACTTTAGTGGGAGTTGTGGGTTGGAAGAATCTTTGCATTCTCGCCCATAACATCTGAAGATTTTGTTTTCCCTTTAGGATTGAGTTGTGGTAATGCGACGGTTGGATATGGGTGATGATTGGGAACATAGTGAACTTTCGAGGTCATACCTTCCGTTAAGTTATCCTAAAGTTTATTCTAAGAACAAAATCTTGTGTCCATTTAGTTTTAGTAAGCACATATGTGTGTAGTCACCTCCCTTATACGTAGATCATGGCATAAAACACAATAAGTTAGATGCTTCTAAATTTACCTTGTCTTTAGTGAAACTAAACGATATGCTTATGAATAGGAATTTATAACAATGAGATATGTACTAGACCTAGAGACAGTCTTGAATAGGCATGTCAACGGGGTGGGTCAGGTCGGATTTCTGGATTTTCTGACCCGCCCTACCTTGCCCTGCCCCGCCCCCCGCCTCACCCACGGGGCAAAAATAAGCGCCCCATGATCTGCCCGGCGTGCGGGGCAGATCCGCCCCGCCCCGCATCCATTATTTTTTTTAAAAAAGAAAAACTGACTTTTTATTGTTAAAAAACTTATTTTTTTTCTTTGTTGAAGTCAATAGGGTTTTAATTTTTAGGTTTACATTAGCTTTGTTTTAACATTTTTTTTTTAAATTTAATTATTAAAAAGATTAAAATTTAATTATTTAAATTTACTCTAGTCATAATTTAATATATTAAGATGACATATATATCACATATTATATATAAAATTTTATATTATAAATACATATATATATATTATATTTTTTTGTGTATATATACATATATATATATCTATATAATACTCCCTCCGTCCCGAATGAACTTGCATACTTCCCTAATCGGGGTGTCCTACCCCTTTTGCACACTTTCCAATTCAGGAAACAAAACTTTACATCTCTACCAACATTAATCACATAATTATAAATCTTCCATCATATAAAGGTAAAAACAGATTTGACTAAGTCAACATTTATCAAAAAATAACTTTACTTAATATGTGTGCCGAGGGGCCAGTGCAAGTTCATTCGGGACCGATGGAGTATTACATATAATATATATTTTTAAAAAATTATATATATATATATATATAGAGGGGCGAGTTCCCCACCCCGACCCGATCCGTGGACGGGGCGAGGCGTGCTCTGCTCCGTTCTCCATCGGGTCGAATTTTGCCCTGCCCCAAAGACCTCGGGTCAGAGCGGATCGGGGCGGGGCAGATCGACTTTGACATGTCTAGACTTGAATGTCATTAACCAAATCATGTGAACCCTAGGAGGGTGTTAGTGTTGGAACATAGAAGAAATCGAAAACAACGATGTAATGGTTGATCATGGAGCCTAATCTCCCGATACATATAAGGATTGCTCACACGAATTGGTCAATTTCATTTGATTCGCTGAAAGTCCAGAAACTGGAGTGTTTAATACAACGATCAAATGAATAAGACATAAGTACTCTTAGACTAATTACAAGTATGAAAGATATCATGATCATCTTATGATCAGTGTAACGGAGACATAATCAAGTAATCATGACAAAATTGTGTGGTGAAAGGGGGGGGGGGGAATATGTTGCTAGATAAATGTTTACGTCCATGAGGGTGCAAGTCATGTAGTTTATTTTATTGGAAAAGAACATTATCTATATTGCGACCCATACCTTAAATCAATGTAATCATTGAACCAGTAACTTAAATATCTCGTAAATTTTTGGACTTATAGATAGTCAGACCTGAGCAAATGAAGGTTCTAGGGTTCCAATTAAATTTGGAAAGCTAAAAACCTCAATAGAGGAAATGTATCCTTCGGGGATACTCTGTCAGTCCAAAGGTTATATTTCAAACATGAACAGTGGATAAGTTTGTTGCTGAAGTATGGAGATATTTCTTGCAATGTTCAAATGAAGATCTGCATCCAACTGAACTATGAGTAGTTTGAAAGGATATTCTGAAACAAGATTCCAGTGGGTGTCCACTTTCAGTGACAATAGGATCTATTTTAATCTTCCGTTGGAATAGTACTGAAAAAATGCATGCTTGAATCTATGAGATTGCAAGGCATATTTGACTAGGGATCTCCAAAATTTGAGAAAGAGTTGAACTCTCATCATCCTTGGATGGATGAAAGCAAAGGAATAGTTGTCTAATTGGTGTAGTTGAAACTAGGTCCATGAACTGGTTGATATTCTATTGGACACAGAGAGATTGTGAATAAACGGTTCTCAAAAGGCTATTAAAACTGCTAGAAGTTTGGATGGTTTGAATGTTACTCTTTGAGTGTAAGGCTTGTCCATAAGGACATTTCCTACCAATGTTGAGTTTTACCATGATTCGTCCTTAGTTAGCCAACTTAGAATTTGATTTCCAATTTTTGAGGTGGTTGACTGACTGTATTTCTCAGTGGAGAACTTGACTGATAAGCATCGATTTACCAAGGAGGTTTATGGTCAAAGGCCAAGAAATCAAGCATATGGCCTAATACAGTACTCAAGTCAATGGTATATGAGATTTTACGAAAGTATTAATCCCATGCTACTTCATTATGATGAGCGGATACCATTGAGAGTTGTAACACCACAAGGAAACTTGCAATCTAAATTTTACCAGTGAACAAAAATATTGAGTATTATGACCATTGATAGATGAGTTAGCTTACAACTTGGAGTTGAAGGATATAGATAGGGTTACTTATGGGATAAGTGAAGATTCCAAGGGATAATCTAGATGACTACTTGTGATTGTATAAGCATCGCTTGTAAAAGGCTTCAATGATTCCATGTGGACGTCCATGCATCCGTTAATATTCTTATTGGCTAAAGGTGAAATTTTAAAGCCACTTAATGCGCCCAGTAACTTCTAAAAAGAAGTTTATGATGTCCATCGTACAATATTCTAGTACTACCAAGAGTTGCAAATAACTTTAAGATATGTGTGCCTTAGTGTAGCCTATGTCACAGGTCTAGTAATTGAGCATTAATTAAATCCTAGTGAAAGCATAGGAGTACACTTGAAAAGATTCTTGTGATGTCTTAATAGCGTTGTACTTGTACCATCCTTCTAAGTGGAGGAACTATGATTTTATTGGAATAATATATACCTAATACTCAGTATAGTGATACAGATCAGAGGATATTTGTGTTTAAGTAGTCATTCTTGTAAAGTGGCAAGATCATCTCAAAAAGATGAGAGTATTAAGTGAATGTATAAATTTCCAAGATTAAACAAACGCATAAATTTTTGAAGCATAAGGCCATGTAGAATGTATTTATTTGTTTTTAGTTACAAGTGGGATATGTCATTCGAAGTGAACTTGATACATTATTCAAATTGATGCACCTACAACTAAGATTGGTTAACCCTATAAGTAAAATTAGCCCAAATAATACCTAAACCATATAATTCTAGTACAAAACGAAATAAGTAAATCGAACATAGTTTATATATAGTTTGGTCAAGTACATTTCTTTTATAGCTCTAGTGACTTGCTCGTGCCAAAATCCAGATTGGATAATCTGTTATGATTTATATATCGTCTATTTATATATCGTCTAATATTTCATTAAATCTAACACAAATCATATGTTAATTAGTAATATTATCATATACACATAGCATATAGTGATTGTTTTTGTGAGATATAAGGTGCGGCTTCACAACTGATTAAGCTGCTGGAAAGTGATTGTGGATAAGCAGAAACAGAAGGAAAAACAGCTAAAATAAGCCGGAAATAGTTGGAGGGAAAGACAGTTTCAGGCAGTTAAAGTTTGTTACAAAAATTGTTGTCTATCATACTGAAAACCGTTGCGAGCTTCCAGATTTTGGCAGTTATAATTTTGTTACAACCGTTTGATCAACAATCAATCTAATGGCTAGAATTAGATGTTATTAACTCATTCTCTGTATCTTATCACGCGATTAGGAGTTAGAGAGAGAGATAAAGTGACTTGAAGATCATCTTCTTCATCTTTGCATGAATTCTTATACTCTCTATTCCTTGTAATTCTTGGTGTTTAGTGGATTGGTAGAGATCATTCTACCCGTGGATGTAGGTTTTGATAACCGAACCACGTAAAAGTGTGTTGATTCATTTCAATTTCAGTTTTACATTGGTGTTTCTATATTGCATAGTTTGTGTTTGTTGGTTTGCTTGAGAGAGGTTGAAGAACTCTTGGTTGGATTGTTTTAAAGTAACGGTTTTGAAATACAAATTGAAACAGAAGTTAGAATAAAGGATCTCGTCTACCCAAAATGTTAGGTTTGAGAACACTTACACCACACACACACAACAAGGTTCAATCCAGAAACGAATGAAAAACAGACTGAAAATCAAACACTAAAAACCGAACGCAAAACCAGAAATAAAATGAAGAACACCAAGCTTTTACGTGGTTCGATCAAGGTGATCTACATCCACGGAGGCTCTATACACCTCAATTCACTCAACTAAACAATCAATTATAAGAAACAACCCAGAAAACTAGAAGCCCCAATTCACAATCCGAATTGAGCTTAAGAACCCTAGCTCTCTAATTCTAATGATTGAGTAGTGTTTACAGAGGGAAAATTACGTGTATCAACTCGTCTTTACAAGTAGAACAAATGTATATAAAGTGCTAAGCTGGAATCAAGAAGTTCTGGAAACTGGAATAAAAAATCAGTTGCAACTGCTATTCAAACTGTTACGAGTCTTCAACAACGGTTTTTCATGCGTCAGTCTAAAACCGTTGCGTATTTCTGTTATAACCGTCACCAACCCGGTTCTCCAATAACTTCCAAATCTGATCTGAATTTATCCTGATTCTCCGGTCCGGTTCTTCCCAACCCAAACCCGGTTCCTAATCCTACTCAACCTCTACTACAAGACATGTTCACTTGAAGAAATTGAATTGACACCTACAAATCTCCACCTCAATGAATTCAAGTGTACTTCATCACCTCTCACTGCCTTCTCTTCTCCAGGTTTAATCACATTGTTCAAGCCTTATCAGGCTTGAGCAATGTACCATCTTATTCCTAGGAACTGCCTTAGTCAAGAAATCTGCCGCATTGTCCAAAGTATGCACTTTCTTTACTTCAACAGATCCAGCTTCAATGATATCCCTTGAAAAATGAAGTCTAACATCAATGTGCTTAGACCTTTCATGAAAAGCTTGATGCTTCACCAAATGAAGAGCACTCTGATTGTCACACTGAATAGTAACACAGCCTTGTATTATTCCCAAGTCCTTGAGAATTCCTTTGAGCCATAAAGCTTCTTTGATTGCCTCAGTTAATGCAATGAACTCTGCTTCTGTTGTTGACAATGCAACCATTGACTGTTGCACACTCTTCCAACTCACAGCTGTACCATAGAAAGTAAAGACATACCCTGTAATGGATTTTCTAGTATCCAAATTCCCTGCAAAGTCTGCATCAACATATCCTACCAAAGGTATGGTATTTGCTTCTTGTCTCTGGAATTTCAATCCCATACTGACAGACCCCTTCAGATATCTTAACACCTGCTTTAAAGCTTCTCAATGTGATTCCCCAGGATTTGACAGATACCTGCTTACTAGAGACACACTATAGCCCAAGTCTGGCCTGCTACATATCATTCCATACATTAAACTGCCAACACCACTGGCATATGGAACATTCTTCATGTGAATCTCCTCAGCTGCAGTCTTAGGGCACTGATCCTTGGATAACTTTGTCTGTAAATTAACTGGAATACTTACTGGTCTGGACTCATGCATGTGGAATCTCTCCACAACCTTCTGCAGATACTGCTTCTGTGAAAGCCATAATGTTCCAGTCTCTCTTCTTCTAATGATGTTCATTCCCAACATCTTCCTGGCTTCCCCTAGATCCTTCATGTCAAATTCTGAATTCAACTTTCCTTTTAGCTGTTGTATCTTGTCACTGCTCTTACTAGCTATGAGCATATCATCCACATATAACAAAAGAAACACTTGTTCAGCTCTTGAACCTCTGTCAAAATATACACAGCTGTCATATAAGCTTCTTATGAATCCTGCACTTATCATGAACTCATTGAACTTCTTATTCCATTGCCTGGGACTTTGTTTCAACCCATAGAGTGACTTCCTGAGAAAACAGACCTTCTCTTCATTTCCTGGAATCACAAAGCCCTCAGGTTGTTTCATGTATATCTTTTCAACCAGATCTCCATGCAGGAATGCTGTCTTGACATCTAGCTGCTGTAGTTCCAAGTCTTCTTGAGTAACCTTTGATAGAAGTAACCTGATAGAGCAATGCTTCACTACTGGAGAAAATACTTTATTGTAATCAATGCCTTCTCTTTGAGTGAAGCCTCTGGCAACCAACCTTACGTTGTACCTGATCTTATCATCTTTTCCAGCCTCCACCTTTTTCTTGAAAATTCATTTTGAGCTAACTAGCTTCTGCCCTTTTGGTTTGTCTACAAGCTTCCAGGTTTGATTTCTCTCTAAGGATTCCATTTCCTCCATCATGGCCCCTATCCAGTTTACACTCTCACTGCAACCTACTGCTTCCTTGAAACTACTAGGCTCTTGAAACTCCAAGTCTTCTGCTACACTCAGTGCATAAAATACACTGCCAGCTAATCCATAGAAATCAGGTCTTTGGATTTGTCTTCTTGGCCTGTCTCTTCCTATGCTATAGGTTCTGAGATTTGCCATCTCAGTTTGACCTTCTTCCTCTTCTGATGAACTGTCATCTTCTTGCTGAGATTGAGTATTTCCCTCTGTTGGTCTGCTCCTTATTAAGCTCCACCTGGACAGAAATTCTTTCAGGTTCCACAGCTCCATCAGCTTCCTCTTGGCTTCCAGTAGAGTTGTATCCCATCACATCTTCATTGAACTTTACATCTCTACTTATTAGGAGCTTCTGGTTTCCCTGTTCCAAGCACCATAACCTGTAGCCTTTTATGCATTCAGGATATCCTAAGAATACACATCTCTGTGATCTTGCATCCAGTTTGTCTTGCCTAATGTGAGCATAGGCCAAACACCCAAACACTCTTAAGTCATGATAGTTTGGTGTCTTTCCACTCCATACTTCTTCTGGAGTTTTAAATCCTAGAGTTGATGATGGTGACCTGTTGATTAAATAACATGCAGTATTTATTGTCTCTCCCCAGAAGGATTTAGGTAATCCAGCATCAATCAGCATACATCTAACTCTTTCCAGCACAATTCTGTTAAATCTTTCAGCAACCCCATTCTGTTGGGGATTTAGTGGAACAGTCCTGTGCCTGGTGATACCCTTCTCTTCACAAAATCCTGTGAATTCAGTTGATAGATATTCCAAGCCATTATCTGTCCTAAGATGTTTTAATTTCTTTCCTCTTAGGTTCTCCACCTGATTCAACCATGTTTTAAACTTGAGGAATGCATCACTCTTGTTTCTCAAAACATATATCCAGGTTTTTCTGCTGTAATCATCAATGATGGACATGAAATACCTCCCCTCTCCATGTGTTTCTGTTCTTGAAGGCCCCCAAATATCAGAGTGTACATAATCCAGGGGTTCCTTAGTGGAATGTATCCCCTTTGCATAGGGCAGCTTCTTTGCCTTCCCCAGAGCACACTTGTCACAGAATCCAGTGTTCTATTTCCCATTTCACCAATGATACCCTTCTTGGATAACTCCTTCAACCCTTTCTCTCCAATATGACCCAGTCTTCTATGCCACTTCATAACATCTTCTCTGCTTATCACAGAATTAGCACATCCTATCACAGGTGATCCAATCAAAATAAACAGGCCATTGTGTTGCCTTCCTTTGATTACTAGCTTATTGTGTTTAGTGATGTGAAGATGACCATCTAGGGAATTGAATTGACAGCCATTTGCCACAAGAGAACCAAGGGATCATAGATTTCTTTTCAATCCAGGGACATACCTTACTTGAGAAATAGTTCTGATGACTCCATCATACATTTTAATTTGAACTGATCATGTGCCTTTGACTCTGCAGGAGTGATCATTTCCTAGCAGTACACATCCACCATCTTCTTTCCTTAGATCCTTGAACCAGGATTCATTGGGACACATGTGGAATGAGCATCCAGTATCAAATACCCATTCCTTTTCCATTCTGGTGTCTGTGATGTTTAAGACTTCTGGGATGTCTTCTTGATGCTCTGTCATTGCCACCTCTGCCCTCTGAGTCTCCTGCTTCTTCAATCCTTCTTTAAGTGTCCTGTTTGCTTGCATTTGAAACACTTCCTGGTTTCAACCTAGTCACCTTGTTTCTTTGCATTCTGAGTTCCAGATTTGTTATCTTTAACTCCCTGGAACTTCTTCCTTTGGAAATTCTTTTTGAACTTAATGTTCAAGCCTTCTCCAGCTTGTGTAGAACCCTTTTCTCCCTGATTCTGAAAGCACTTGGTCTTCAATGCGGACAAGATGGATTCATAACTGATTTTTCCATCTCTTCCAAACATCAGTGCATCTTTAAAGCTTTCCATGGATTTTGGAAGAACATTTAACACCATCAGAGCCTTATCATCATCCTCCAAGTTCACCCCCAGATCTTCCAGCTCTTCAATCATCTTGACAAACTCATCAAGTTGATCAGAGATGACTTTATCATCAGAGATTTTGAAGGACATTAATTTCTGTTTCAGAAATAGTTTGTTGGAAATAGACTTTGATTGATAAAGTTCCTCCAGTTTTCCCCATGCCTCCACTGCATTCTTGCACCTCGAAACCTCCCTCAAAGGTTTATCACCCAGACATAAGAATATTAAACTCAGAGCCTTCTTATCTAATTCTGGAAACTTGGATTTCTCAGCATCAGGCCATTGATCAACAGGAAGAAGTGCAGAGTCTAAGTCATTTTGAATCAGCACTGCATTCATTTTGATCTTCCAGAGTGAGAAGTCATTCTTGCCAGAGAACTTCTCCACATCCATCTTTGCTCCAGCCATTCTTCTTCTTCTTTGAGTTTGTGTGTATGCTTCCCACAGACGGCGCCACTTGTTAGGTTTGAGAACACTTACACCACACACACACAACAAGGTTCAATCCAGAAACAAATGAAAAACAGACTGAAAACCAAACACTAAAAACCGAACGAAAAACCAGAAATAAAATGAAGAACACCAAGCTTTTACGTGGTTCGATCAAGGTGATCTACATCCACGGAGGCTCTATACACCTCAATTCACTCAACTAAACAATCAATTATAAGAAACAACCCAGAAAACTAGAAGCCCCAATTCACAATCCGAATTGAGCTTAAGAACCCTAGCTCTCTAATTCTAATGATTGAGTAGCGTTTACAGAGGGAAAATTACGTGTATCAACTCCTCTTTACAAGTAGAACAAATGTATATAAAGTGCTAAGCTGGAATCAAGAAGTTCTGGAAATTGGAATAAAAAATCAGTTGCAACTGCTATTCAAACTGTTACGAGTCTTCAACAACGGTTTTTCATCCGTCAGTCTAAAACCGTTGCGTATTTCTGTTATAACCGTCACCAACCCGGTTCTCTAATAACTTCCAAATCTGATCTAAAATTATCCCGGTTCTCCGGTCCGGTTCTTTGATGGGTATCAAACCGCCAAATTAAATAAACCTACTTTCAAAATAACGAGTATAGTGACAAGCAGGGTCGAATCCATGGGGAACGGGGTTTAATTTCTTTTAAGTGAAAACAAGAAATAACAAGGGGGGTTTTGAATGATTTGATTTTATCTACCTAATCTAAAATCCTAAGATTAACCAAAACATATAAATAGAATAATTAAAATATAAAGACGAACAAAAAACTAGTAACTCTGATCCAAGGGTGTTGGCATTCAATTATATTATTGATCATAGGCTCACATATATATTTTCTTGCAATTCAAATAGTTTAACCAAAGAATTATTAGGATAGCCATAATAAATCTTGTGTTTTCCTAAATTAATTGACCAATCCCAGCAACCAATCAATACTTATCATTAACGAGTTGGGCACGATAGCGTTCCATACCACGTTAATGATAGCATTACGATTTATGAAAACAGCTAAACCTAATTACTAATAGTCGAGATAGCTGCAACTATCAATAATTAGTTTGTAGATTCAATTAGGTTAAATTAATTATGATAGCACGATTAATTCAACCTATTGCTACATCAATTTCAATCCTTCATGACAATTACGGATCATGAATTCATGAATAGCAGTAAGAAATCGAGTAATTAATTGAGTTGTCAGTTCAATCAATTAAACAATTCCCATATGCATAAGCTTGAATCTACAAATATTTAAATTAAACAAGAACGATTAATCACATAGCCTCACAATAACATAATTGAAATAAACCCTTGAATCAGAAAATAACCTTAATTACTGAATATGGAATCCAAAGTCTTGAACAAAAGATGAAAACTAGGAGAAAATGAGAGAAAGTGGCGTGATTTTTGGTGGGAGGAGAGAGAGAGCGCGTATTGGAATTCTTGTCTGGACTGGCGCCTCTCCTCAGTATAAATCACGCTAGGAATTAAAATTCCTATTCCTACTCCTAATCAAATCTTAATAATATCCAATCTTATCTCTAAAAAGGAATATCTAAATAATATCTAGATAATTACATAAAAGAAATAATAAGCCTAATTAAAATAAAGCTCTTAATGGGCTTCCCCATAAATTGAAGACTTTAACAAATCCAAGCCCATCTTCTCTCTATCTCGGCCCGCTTCTTCACTTTTCAGCCCAAAACATCAATTTAAGCCCAATTTTGCTCCAAGTCCAATTATTATTCTTCTACATCAAAAGATAGTTAATTAAGATCAATAAAGAATAATAATCATCCAGAATTAAGGGAATATGGATATAAAATATGGAATAATATATGCACATCAAATTCCCCCACACCTAAACCATGCTTGTCCTCAAGCATGCATTAGAACAGATAAGCACAAGGTAATAATTGTCAGTCTCTCTTATATCATCACTATCTCCTCACTCAAATATTTTTCATGACAACTCAAGCTACCATGCAATGAAGAAATCAAGTAGACGACTTTTTTCAAAAGTAAGTGATCATGATTTCGATTTTTTTTAATGAAATCCATATGCCCTATCAATACTTAACAGCTTCAATAAGCTCCAGTGTGACAATAAACAACACCTCACCAAAGATATCGCTCATTCCGCTCTTTAAAGTGTATGATAAGGGTATATATATGTAATCACTCAATATCAAAACATACATGCCATTACCATATGCTTGCTAATATATCAAATCTCCACCACTGAAGTATGAAATATGCATTAATCAAAGGGTCTTTTCATTGGTTGTAACGAGGCCTTGGTTAAAGGTAGGATAAAAGGGGACATTGAAAGCTAGCAAGTCAAGAAGTTAAGGAAATTCATATCACGTTGTCTCTAATGACAAACACACATTCATTCTCAACAAGATCAAGAGACCATTTCCTACCAACCACACTTGGTAATCTCACAAGATCGTAAGAATCATCAAAACAAAATCAAGAAATAACCAAGTAATAACCTATAGGTGCCAACTCTCAAGTAGCATATGTCAACCTTTTTATTTTTGATATGAAAAGAGTAACACAAATATGTTGACAACCTCACAATTTCTCTACCCGTTCTTCATTGAGGCAATGTCTATTTTTCACTTTTTCTTTTCTTTTTTTTTTCTCTTTTCTTTTTTCTTTTTTTTTTCATCTTTCTCTTTTTTTTTTTTTTTCATTCTTGCTTCTTCTTTTTTCTTTCTTTTTTTTTTCTCTTTTTTTTTTTCATTGCCACAACGTCCTTTGCACATCTTTCCCACCTCTTTTGTGTTCACAACAAAAATTCACCTTTTGACATGCAATTCCACACTTCTTGACAAGAAGGTTCAAAAATTAAGGTAGACTGTCATAAACAAGAAAAGGGAATAGGCTATGTATAAACACGGTAAAATCAAAGAATAGGCTATAAGCTCAATGTGTTCAACTAAGAGACAATGTTTGGGTAGGTTATTCAGAAAGAAAGGCCATCAAAGGGTTATTCCTAAGTGCCCTTATCATTTTAATGCACAATTCATGAATGTGGTCTCGAAATGCATAACAAAGCAAGTTCTAGAATGTACATGATATGCTTGATTCACACACAACAAAGAAATTAGAGCACAATCGTATTTATTGCTCTTAGGCTCAAAAGCTCACGGAAAGGCTAATTTGTGTTGAATCTTGCACACTTTCATTCTATCCACTATCAAGATCAAAGAGACACGTTATTTTTTAAGTACCAAGAAAAATAATCAATCACACTTAACTCTTTTTATTATGCCATCATACTCAACCCAACAGAGACATAGCAACTGAGCACAGAATTAAC
This sequence comes from Ajuga chamaepitys, assembly GCA_958295605.1. NCBI lineage: Eukaryota > Viridiplantae > Streptophyta > Magnoliopsida > Lamiales > Lamiaceae > Ajuga > Ajuga chamaepitys. The sequence continues at coordinate 8,214,137 of OY282497.1, forward strand.
ATATATACACAAGAGTACCCCAACCAACAACAATTTCAGATTTTTTTTTTTTTTTTAAAGAAACAAGCTCCACTATAGGTTCCTAGTATGAACTCCCCCCACACCTAAATTCTACATTGTCCCCAATGTAGACAACGCAATTCAAAGCAATCACTCAAAAAAGGTTAGGTAAAGTGCTACCATGAATTGTGCAAAAAAGAAATAGCGTGAGATAGAGCGGAATATAACATCATCGGAACCAAATTAATCGCGTATATAGGGAAGACAGATAAAACAATATGAGCACAGATAAAGCAAGAGGACTTCCCTGAAAATGACAGAGGTAATCAACGGCGGCTGGTGGACTTAGAACAACAGCATTTGGGTAGCTTGCCGAGACCAGTGTGTATATGTATGACGAAGTTAGAGGCCGATTTACGCAAGGTGGTTCGCGCGTCATATAGAAGACACAGTGGGGCTGTGGTGAGGGTTGGTCGAGAAGAAGCTGCGAGATTACTGCGAAGAAGAAGATTAGAAGATAAGAATTAGGCTTTTTTCGATTTAAGGTTTTTTTTTTTTTTTTTTTTTTAATAAATAAAAACTTGAAAATAAAGATTGTAAGACATTTTTAGGCAGAAGACTATTTCAAATTGGGCGTGATCACGCCCAATTCAATTCTGACTCAAAATTAGACTAGTCCGTTTTTGGCGTGATCACGCCAAAACTCGACTAGTCTTCTGCCCCCCTACGAAAGTTAGGCTATTTAAAGGGAATTTAACTTTTTTATTTGGCGTGATCACACCAAACAAAAAGTTGTCCCTGAACCTATTATTCTACTAGACACGAACGAACAACTAATAAATCTAAAAAAATTGAAAATAATATTAAAGACGAAACAAAGCAAAATAAAATTTGGGTTGCCTCCCAACAGCGCAATTTTTTTGCGTCGTTATGCTCGACGTTCTTCCTCCATCATTGTGGTCAGCCAATTCCACGAGCATCCGTTAGTATCTCATTCAGGTCAAAACAGGCATATGCTTCATAGTTGTCAAGAATTTTCACGTAATATGTGTCAATGAGAGCACCATCCTCTATCTCCCGAATATAAAAGCTAGTTGGAACCTTCGAAATCTCCGGATACCCATGGATTTCCTTGGTCTCTTCTAAAGGCGGGTTCATGACTTCCACCTCTTGAAAGATTCCAAAAACTTCTTCTTTGCTCTCATTCTTGGTGGATTTCTCTAGTCTGCTAGGAAACGGAGGAACAACCAATTTAGTAATATACGAAAAAGAGAGTGAAGATTTTATCTTTTGTGGATCAGGTGACTTTTCTTTCGCTTCATTCTCCTTCTCACTTTGATGTTCAGTGGTTTCCTCAAAGAAATCAAGTCTAGACTGTATCTCTTTTTCGCTTTGGAGCACAATTGAGCTGACATTCTCCGTCGGACTAACTTCAATTTGTGATGCTAGCCTCTCTGAACTTTGAGCTTCCCATTTACCAATAGAATTAGCCAGTTGACTAATCTGATTCTCGAGGATCTGGATGCTGGCTCTTGTTTCCTGTTGAAACTCTTGGGCATTCGTTGCTAGAGCTTTCACTATTTCCTCCAGTGATTGGCCAGAATCGGAATGTTGAGTAGGTGCTGACTGTCTCTCGTAATAATACTGAGAAAATCCTTGTTGTGCTCCTGGATCTTGATAATTGGAATTCATCCATCCCGGATTGTATCGAGCATTGTAGGGACAAGTTTTTGTAGGATGTCCAGGAATTGAGCATATTCCACAAATTTGGACCTGTCGTACCTGAAATAAAACCAACTTTTCCGCAAGAGAGATTACTTTATTTATCCTTCTATCTAAAGAACTCTCATGTGGAATGTCATCATGCCTAGTTCCAAAATATTGTGCATACGCCTCCATTTTTTAATATGAACAAGGCAGAAATAAAAAACGACGAAAAATGGTGGGAGAATAAATAACTAACTAAAATAAATACTAAAATCAACTCAAAAGAAATAAATCACTTTGCACCGTTCCCCGGCTACGGCGCCAAAATTTGATGGGTGTCAAACCGCCAAATTAAATAAACCTACTTTCAAAATAACGAGTATAGTGACAAGCATGGTCGAATCCACGGGGAACGGGGATTAATTTCTTTTAAGTGAAAACAAGAAATAACAAGGGGGGTTTTGAATGATTTGATTTTATCTACCTAATCTAAAATCCTAAGATTAACCAAAACATATAAATAGAATAATTAAAATATAAAGACGAACAAAAAACTAGTAACTCTGATCCAAGGGTGTTGGCATTCAATTATATTATTGATCATAGGCTCACATATATATTTTCTTGCAATTCAAATAGTTTAACCAAAGAATTATTAGGATAGCCATAATAAATCTTGTGTTTTCCTAAATTAATTGACCAATCCCAGCAACCAATCAATACTTATCATTAACGAGTTGGGCACGATAGCGTTCCATACCACGTTAATGATAGCATTACGATTTATGAAAACAGCTAAACCTAATTACTAATAGTCGAGATAGCTGCAACTATCAATAATTAGCTTGTAGATTCAATTAGGTTAAATTAATTATGATAGCACGATTAATTCAACCTATTGCTACATCAATTTCAATCCTTCATGACAATTACGGATCATGAATTCATGAATAGCAGTAAGAAATTGAGTAATTAATTGAGTTGTCAGTTCAATCAATTAAACAATTCCTATATGCATAAGCTTGAATCTACAAATATTTGAATTAAACAAGAACGATTAATCACATAGCCTCACAATAACATAATTGAAATAAACCCTTGAATCAGAAAATAACCTTAATTACTGAATATGGAATCTAAAGTCTTGAACAAAAGATGAAAACTAGGAGAAAATGAGAGAAAGTGGCGTGATTTTTGGTGGGAGGAGAGAGAGAGCGCGTATTGGAATTCTTGTCTGGACTGGCGCCTCTCCTCTGTATAAATCACGCTAGGAATTAAAATTCCTATTCCTACTCCTAATCAAATCTTAATAATATCCAATCTTATCTCTAAAAAGGAATATCTAAATAATATCTAGATAATTACATAAAAGAAATAATAAGCCTAATTAAAATAAAGCTCTTGATGGGCTTCCCCATAAATTGAAGACTTTAACAAATCCAAGCCCATCTTCTCTCTATCTCGGCCCGCTTCTTCACTTTTCAGCCCAAAACATCAATTTAAGCCCAATTTTGCTCCAAGTCCAATTATTATTCTTCTACATCAAAAGATAATTAATTAAGATCAATAAAGAATAATAATCATCCAGAATTAAGGGAATATGGATATAAAATATGGAATAATATATGCACATCATTCTTCCCAACCCAAGCCCGATTCCTGATCCTACTCAACCTCTACTACAAGACATGTTCACTTGAAGAAATTGAATTGACACCTACACAAAACTATGCACTTCCTCCTCTAATTTAAAGGCGGTCCTAAAATCAGTCATTTATATTATTATTTTTATAGATTCATCCTTAATCAGTTTAGTTGCTCGAATTATAATCGTTTTCAATTAAAATTTGAAATCTTCGTTGTTTAATTGTATGTGTATCACATATAGCCACATCAAATTTGGGATATTCATTTTTTTGTTGAATATGGCTCTTCATCAATGAATTTTGATATATGTTTGATGTCACGTAATTTATCAGCACGATATGCCTACATCATTCTCAAAATGGCTAAAAAACCTCAATTTGACTTAGGGGATGTTTGCTTGGGGTTTGCCAAACCCATAATCAGTTTGGCCAACCCCAAGTGATGTTTGTTTGGCCAAACCACGATATTAGAGTTTGGTGGGGGGACATCAATCACAAATCAAAAAATTATTTTAATTATTCTCCCAATCATTAATAACTACCTCTTACTCATATTACATCACATTTCACAATTAATAATTAAATTTCCCACCCAACCAAACATCACTCTTTAACATCCCAAGCCATTAACTCCAGCCACTTTCCCCAACCCAACCACCCCAGCCCCAAGCAAACATCCCTTTAGTCATATGCAACTAAAAATAATGAAATTCGAGCGATTAGATAGGGAACTACCAAGATTATATGAATAAAATTAGTAAGTTTCAGAATTTCTCATAAATTACGGAATTGGCGTTGCGGGGTATGATGACGTGAGGGTGAGGAATGAGAGGTTAAAGACTTCATTCCTATTTTATATTTGGTACACTTGAATATGCCAATCATTACTCTCGTATTGTTAACAACTCCGCTCACATAATACCATAGTATAATTGACCCATCATTCCTACCTGCTGTCATTATCATTCCTGATTTTGAACCAAACGACCCTAAAAATTGTAGGTCCAAGATCAAGTAGTAAAAATGTTTTGTACATAGAATAATTGTTAAGGTATGTGTGTATGATTTATAGGGGCGTAGAAAATCTGAACATGAAAATTTTGATCATATGAATTCCATATTTAATACTCCCTCCGTTCCAAAATAGATGATGTTTTAGAAAAAAACAGAATAATTAAGAAACAAATATATTACCAAATATAACCCCCTAAAATTTGTGCAGATAAGATTTAATGATATCAAATGTGAGTGGGAGGTTGAAGAGTCAAAGATATTTTTGGATTTACATAGGGGTAAAATAGAGAGAAATGGTAAAAAAAACCTAGAACATCAATTATTTTGGAATTTGTTTAAGAAGCTAAAACATCGTCTATTTTGAAACGGAGGGAGTATTTCTTTCGAGATAATTCGGGAAGATGTGGTAAAATTAATGAGCTATTGCTAATTCATCATCATTACTAGAAAGTAACAAAAATATATTAAAATTTTAAATAATATTTAATAAAAGTATTTGAATCATATATCATCCCGTCTTCTCTCTGGACTGAAAAATCCATATAAAATAATTTATTTAAAATTGGAGAGTGTTGAAGTACTTTTGACTAATATAAATAATGTGGTTAAGTAGGTTGGGTCCTTCCCCAATATATTGGGCCAAAACTTTACCAAAACACGCCCAAAATAGGACAAATCTAACTAAATATTATACTATTCACACATCTCTTAATTTGTTATTGGATCTTTTTGGATGCTTCATAAAATAGGTTAAATTACCTCTACCAGAGGCGACATTATTAAAAGGGAGTGGTGACAATGAGCTTGGTTGGACTTGGTTAATTTCCCCAGTTCATTGTCGTCCATACCATTAGCGACTTATAATTAAATAATTTTTTTAATTTGATATTATTGGTAGTAAAAATTAGCATTAAGTGAAATAAATTACCATAATACGTAAAAATATATATAAAATATTAATATATATATATAATATATAGGGGGTGTGTTAGGGACGACTTTAGCAAAATTCACTACTCGATAATATTCGCTTGATCGAATTTGAACCCATTTCATAACTCATTTGATCGATTTTTTATTCATTCCATATAAAATGCATTTAATGCGAATTCATATTTCAACTCAATTTTTAAATATTCGTAAGAATGTCGCATCTGGAAGAGGGACTTAACCTATTCTTTTAGTTAAATTTGCTCAAGATTAGCCTTACAAATTTGAGTTAGGAATTGTAATAGGAGGGGTTTTCTTGGGGGAAAGAATACAAACTGCGCAACACAACGGAACGACAGCGTGTCCGACCCGAATATTAAAAGGCTAGAATTTTCTGGAATCGCAAGTAAAGAGTTAAACAATCTTCAGCAAAATCAATATTTAGAGCTAGCTGAGAAACGAAGCGTATCGATTCATCGATTAAGGCTGACGAAATGGCGGTGATCGAAGAAGAGTCCTCCCGCGAAGAAGATTCCAGATCACAACCTCGCACGCCGGCTACTGCGGCACCGTCGGGGTACTGTTCCGATGGCTATGAAACCGCCAGTGATACCGAGTTAAACGACGCCGTTTTAGAACCTGAAAGTCATTCGCGCAGTAATGATAATGGTGTCGATGATCGAAATAATGCCGGTAATACTAAAAAGGTGGGTGATGAGGTCAGCGGTACAGACAGGGAAGAAGATCAACAAGAGACGACTGTAACCGTGGATGCTGAAGCAATAGAGGTATTGATACATCTCCTCTCTGTTTGATTGACGAAGAAGGTTTACTGTTTAAATGGAGTTATTATAATTGGTAATTAGGTCAATTGATAGGGAATGCAGTGTTTGAACTTATGTATGCAAGCTAAGTTGTACTGATTCATACAGATGTATGTATGGTTTTCCGGTAGTCAGTCTTAAGAGACTTACTAAATTGGTTCGTAGTGGTAAATTCTGATCATCACATCTCATTTGCAATATTTTCTTTACATATTGTGTTATATTTGTTTCCTGTGAAGCAGAAAGCTTTAGCTCAAGCTAATGATGCAAAAAATGAGGGGAATTCATTGTTTAAAGATGGATTATATGAGGAGGCACTGTCAAAGTATGAGTTTGCTATACAAACTGTCCCAGATGTCCCATCATCTAGTGAAATTCGATCCATATGTCATGCAAACAGAGCTGCTTGTTTCTCCAAATTGGTATGTTCCACTAGCTTGATTGTAAGAACGTGGATTCTGATTTTCCCCATGTATGTTTGATTTCACTGTTAGCATGTTAGATGCATAAATGTATTTAGGGCTCTGCAAGATTTAAGACATTGAAATTTTTTGCCAAATGTATATGAAACTTTGGAAGGGAAACATTTTATTACTTCTGCGGCCTAGTCACTGTAGATAATTTCTCAATTCTCTTCACCATCTTGCATTCTTTGTTGTTGTCATCTCTTATGTCTCCATCAAACAACTATGATTATATGCGGAAAACACAGGTCAGATCACAATGTTAAGTAGTTAGCTGATTAAACTAATTGATGTAATGGAATTCTTAGTTTATCCTGTGTTAGAGCTGCAGTGGAGTACCATTGGATTTGTCATTCATGATAAAGCTCTGAGCTCTATTTAAACAATGACCATCTGGTGTCTCTCAACCCCTTTGAACTTTATTGAAATAATTCAGAAACATCTGCTATTAGACCGTATTTAAAATGCTGATTAAAACTCAACCTATAAGATGCTTGGTTCTAGTATGTGATCGTGATTTTTAGTCAGCATATTTCAACTTATGCTGGTTTCATGCATTATCATCCTTTAGTTATATTCTACTGCTTGGTGATCAGGAGAAACACGAGGAGACAATCAAAGAATGTACAAAGGCATTAGAGCTGAATACCACATACATGAAGGCTCTTCTTAGGAGAGCAGAGGCACGGGAAAAGCTTGAACAGTATGAAGAGTCAATTGCTGGTAAAGTTGCAACATCCAAAATTATAGCGAAATAGTGGGTGAAATGTTCTCATTTGCCTGTAATTAAGTTGTTCTGCTGCGCCAATAGGACTCTTAAGTTTTGCTCTTTCGCACCCTTAAGTGTCTCATTTACAGTATTTTGGTTGCAAAATACTTTGGAGATGTCTCGATTGTTCAATAGGCGGATTTTGACATATGAATCAGTCCTTGGTCTCTCATGCATGTTCAGTGCATTTCTTTGTGGTACTTTTTCTCCTTTACGTGTTTGTTTTGCCTGAAATATCTCCATGTTTTCTTTCAGATTTGACTAAAATCTTAGAGTTGGATCCTTCAAATAACCAAGCTAGGAGAACTATCATCCGTTTGAAGCCATTAGCAGATGAAAAACGTGAAAAGATGAAGGAAGAGATGATTGGTAAGCTCAGATGAACTAATTGTGCATGCTCTATTAATTTTAATTTTTTACTTACAATTTCCTTTTGTACTGGGATTGCTAGGCTGGTTCTGTATGATATGTTGCCTCTAATTTTTTTCCTGATGCTTTGCTCTTAAACCACCACCAACTAAAAAGGACGTGTATATGTACACAAGAAATTGATGAATCCACTACACCCAGAGAGCTTTAACTGGCAAGCGTGTATATCATGATAGATGTTGTTGGATTGGTTACACTATATGTTCATAGCATACCTAACTTATGGTGTTACCCATCTCCTGAAGAATCTGCTCGTAATTAATTTCTAGTAAATTGTGTACGAATTAGGTGAGTGCTTCTCCAATTGGTAAAACATACAATTTATCCCTGTATGAGCATCAGATCTAGAACTAGATCATTTAAACATCGTATTTAGCATTGTTTTCCTTGCTTAAGTTGGAATGCTCCATAACTGCAATTATTTATACACTAAACAAGATGCATGCACGAGTACATGTTGTGTACTAATACTGCTTGGAAGTGTATGATGTTTTTAAAAAACTGGGCCAAATTTTTTAGTTTTGAAGTTAGCTTATGGTAAACGCACCCTTCATTTGAGCTATACTACCTACGTCCAATAATCATGTATTATTTTGAGATTGGCCCTAAATGGATAGTTTGATTGATGTCTTGGGTGCAGGGAAACTGAAAGACATGGGGAACTCCGTCCTGGGTCGTTTTGGTATGAGCATCGACAACTTCAAAGCTGTGAAAGATCCAAACACTGGCTCCTATTCTATCTCATTCCAACGCTAGGTGTGCTTTCCCACATTTGTACTGAATATATATCTGATCTTAAGGGAAGTAAGATAGCCGTTTGAGAAATGCTATGAAGTTGGATAGTTCTTTTGTGGTCATTCTTATTGTAAAACTTCTCACTTTGAATTGTAGTGAGGTAGGTACATGATTGTTGAACGTTGATTTGGATTTCTTTCATCGACTTGTTTCTTGAATAAGAATGACTCTTACTATGTTAGTTCGCATTGAATTTATGTGTAAGTTCGCATTGAACATTTGTATGTGGATGAAACCTACAGTTATCAATGGCAACTAAGAAAATCGAGTGAAGGTGTATCTATTTTTCAAAGCAAAATTGTTGTTTTTATCCCAGCAAAATTTATTCTAAAGCATAGAGGTATTTAGAAATGTTACGGGTGGTTATTGTTAAGTTATAAAAAATTCAGAATAGATTTCTTAAAGATTCCTCAATTATGGAAAGTATTGCGAGTATTTCCATAAACTTCCTTTGTAGGAGTAATTATCTGTGAAGTAGGGCAAAATCAATATTTTGCCAATCTTAAGTTGTGCAATTATAAATCCGATTTGGAAGTTCAGAAATCTACAGCTAAATCGAATTTGAAATTGTATAATCCAAGATGTGTGTTTGATGGTGGATTTAGGGGATAAATCTGAAATCTGCTATTGAATACACTTTTTGATTAGTATACGTGGTGTTTGCAAATTGTATGTGGTGCGGTGAAGGAAGTTTGTTTTGTGTTTGAAGTGTGTAATTTGAGTGTGATTATAAGATTATAATTTTTTCTTTTATTTAGCATTTAGGTTGTTTAATATTTTGTTTTGCAAACACATATTTTAAGATTATATCTTATAACATCTTATAAGATGTTTTGAGTAACTCATAAATTTAGGTGCAGCTCAAATTTGCAGTATGAAGTTCGCTTTGTTCGGTTTGATTACAACGTAAGTTTATGGGTATTCATTTGGACAGATAGTCGGGTGTGAAGATTTTTAAAAAAGTAGTATGTAATCCGATTCGAAAGATTTTGGGCATTTGAATATTCAAACTGATAGGATTGGGTGTCAAATTATTCGAAATTCTCAAGCCCACAATAATAAATACATCTACATTTTCAAATACACCAAGCGAATTATTTCAATCCGTAAGAACACCAAAAACAAATAAAAATAATCCTATCATTTACAAGTGTGATGTTTCATAATACAATAGCAGTCACCATTACGTATGTAGATACAATTTCTAAATTCTAATAATTATATTTACTGTTTGTTTGGGCCCCTTTTAAACTTAGGTTGGAAGTCCTAAATTAGTGTGTAATACAATTTGCTGGACACATTATATCCATCTGTAAACTGATATGTATCCCTTTGTAGCTGAAATTGAATGCGATTGGTTTATATAATTAATCCTAATGAAAGAAGACATATATATATATATATATAAATAATATTCTTCTGCGGATTTTGGATGAAATCCGAATAAAAAAGTAACGTTCGAATCCGATCTATTTATCCATTTAAAAATTCGAATGAACCCATTTATTCAGTCCGAATCTGAAATATCCGAATTAGTAATCAATCTAAATGGTTTGAATGAATTTTCGGATAATTTGAATAAATTCAAATAATGAACACCCTATGAACGGGGGATTAAGAGTGAATTACTTTCTTAGTTATCACCTCATGATCAGCATTTAATATGTAAAATAGAAAGTGGCAAAGCAGTTTTACTGCAGACCTTAATTTCTTTTATTACCGCAGAGCAATTACACAGGTTGAGGTACACATTCAACACCAACAAAACTAACCTCAACTATGTAACTCACCGACCACTCTGGTTTGCACTTCATCTCAACCACTTCCAACTTAGTATTCTTTTCAGCAAACTATTTCTCAAAATTACCTAAAGTAAGCTAATATCAGAAGAATCTTTCGTTGCCTGTGGTAAAACAGGCAATGGAATTTGATCTTCAAATGGATTCCCAACATTGTTAGTAGAATCATGCACAACTGGTTTTCCTTCTACTTGAGGCATTTCGGTCACTGGCATCAAATCTTGACATGTGATCGATGATTCCTGTTGCTTTCCGTCTGTCTGCAGATGCTGTTGCTCATAGTATTGCTCCGCGAATGCCGGTTTCTGCGAGTGGTCCATGTTATCTTGGCCAGCAATCGATGATTCCTGTTGCTTTCCGTCTGTCTGCAGATACTGTTGCTGATAGTATTGTTCTGTGAATGCTGATTGCTGTGAGTAGGCCCCACCAATCTGTGTGGGGTCGTAAAGAACCATCGGTTGTTCCTGATGTTGGTCAGGATACTGCATGAATGCAGCTTGCTGTTGGTGGGCCACACCCGCCTGCATGAAACTCGGATGTGCTACGAGGCTTGGATCATAAAACATGTTTGGATCATGAGCATAACCGTTATATAACATGTTTGGATCATGAGTATAACCGTTATATAACATGTTCTGGTTGTAAGCATTATAATCATCAACTTCGAAAGGATTGGAGGGTGCTATGTCTGTTTGAAGAGGTCCATCAGCATTTGTTTTTGTCTGTGCAGCATCGTATAAACTGTCAAGTAATGATCTGTCTAATACACCGTCCTGTTCAAATAATCAAGAAAACTTGAGATGTTTTTTTTTTTTTTTAGATAGAAGAAAACTTGAGATGTTGAATATTATTTATACAGGATAAACATCAGTTGTAACCAATAGTACTTATAAACAAGATTGTAGCTTAATAAAATAATTTACCTTGGTGAGTGCAAGTGAAGTGGCATCAGAACCTGAGGTTGTAACTAGTGCAAGCTCCCAACTAGCTGGTTCACTTGAGACCTCTGAATCTACTAAATTGTTGGACAAATTTTCTGCATGTGATCAGAATACATAATCACAAGCTTGTCTACGTGGGAAAATTGCTAATCCCGTAACCCTAGGGCGGTCCAAATTTTGTTTTGCATGTCCACAGTTTGCAAGTTAGCATGTATCTACAATTAGTTGTGACTTTTGTCCTAGGAGTCTCCATATTCGAGGCTATGGTCCTATTTCTTGTCATCCTTCCCGGAATTGTCAGATGTTTTAGGTCAAATTTGATTAGATTGGTAAGCAAATTTTAACTCGTACAAGCCCAAACTCGCCCTAGTTCGCGGTGATGGAGGAACTGGATCGAAAAAAAGAGGGATTCTAGTTGTAAGATATCTAATGAAACCGTAGCTATAGTTACAGGAATACCCTGTAGCTAAAAAATTATATGTAGCGGAACCAAGGAATTTGGATCCTCTACCTTTGGTCACATAGATTTCAGAAAGAGAGACACACCACCAGAGCATATCGATTAATATGAGGAAATGGACCCTACTCCGAAATTTGTAGGAAATTCACATAATCGTAATGTACGGGATCTATTTCCAAGAGAGAGAGAATCACCTGGTGTGGCTAATTCAAAAGGAAGGGAATCATTTTCGTCCGATTCAGATGCTTCTTCTTCAGGCTCATCCCAACTCTGAGAATTAAAAAAGGATTTACCTGAGAAAGATTACCAGACACTTGCCCACATGGCTACATTTGACCTCTAAGAGTTACAATACCTTTTTAAAACAAATAAATGAATAAATCCTTACCAGTAGATCAGGAATGAGTGGGGGAGCATCTGTATGGTCAGGTTTGGTGGTCTCTTGAGAAGGTGAGTGAGATCCTTCTTCAGAAGTGGCTTGCGGCTCATGAATAGCAATCAATTTCGGAGTAACGCACTCATCATCAGTCTGGTGGCACAAAGAGGAATATCTATTATATAGAGTTGTTGAGAAGTATCACTAATTCAATCTTTGCATGGCTGAGAAGTAGGGATCGTGGATATATGTCTAAATTGCTAGACAACATGTTGGAAGATGATTTAATACATAGATAAGTGCACACAAATAAATCTAGTACAAGAGATAATTTGAACATTTTATACAAAATTTTCGGAGGTATATCATGTTTGAAACATTGGCATACATACATCGTTCCAAGGAAGCATCAATTGTTGTGGGGCTTCCTTTATGTACTCCTCCATGGTCGTCAAAAATGATGCAGGGGGCTGCAGTGTGGAAATGTCAGAGAGAAAGAGAGAGAGACAGCGAGGAGGGAGAGCGACGAGATGGTTTCAACCTGTTCAATTTTGACATACTTCTGTCTTCGTCCAAATTCAAGGCTCCTGCACATCTCAAAGAACTCAGACAACCTCTGAGCCTGGAGCAACATGCGCAAGGTATTGTAATAAACTTTTGATTTAAGAGGTCTAAATTGCACATCACATTGAACTACACAAAAAACATACTTGGTCGCCAGCGTTCCGATAGATTTCTAGTGCTCTCACAGCATCTCGACGTTGCATCCCAAAAAACTACCAATCAAACTAATTTTATTACTAGTTCTTATGGAGAAATAATTGATATTGATGAAAGGAAGAGAAGAATACTCCAGACCTTGTCAACCAAGATAAGTACTCCATCTGTTATTGCCACATAAAGCCTTACACTTTCTGCAGCTACCTAGAGTAGAACATTAGAGGGCAAGAATAAACTATATACCAAATTATGTTTCCAGTGGGAATGAACAGGAGAATACGATAACTGCTCACAATTGAGAGGGCATACTGAATCATGAAATTATATTGAGCGGCTCCAACTGGCTGCACAATACATTGCAATGAACATAACTTACATTCACCATTCTTTTGTTTTTTCTTTATTAACTACAGTACTGATAGACTAACTTGCTCATCAGTACCTGACAAGAAAGAAGGCGAAAAAGAAGTTTCTGCAAAGAAGGTAACTGATCGAGCAACGCAGGAATGTCAAATTTCTTCGTTCTCTGTGAAAGAAGAGTTGGCTTATGATCTTGCTGACAGCAAAGTATTGGCAAAGTATACTTTAAAGTTATATGAAGCATAAATTCACCAAAGAAGAGTCTACCGAGTGGTCCCTATAGAAATCGTATTTGAGCACACGAAAACATTCCAGGCATTCCTCAATGTATAAAGCATATGTACGGATCCAAGTGGAATAGTCCCATGCTTACAAACAGAAAACCTCAAATGGGTCAGTTCACCTAAGAATTCGCTAGTGATTGCGTCATGTCAAAGAACGAGAATTACCAATGGGGCTTGATTCATCCTTGAAATGTAATAAATTCAATAAATGGCCTCTGTGTTGGTTATGGTAAATTAGTTCCTCACAAAATGAATGATCAACTTCCCTCAATGCACGATGTATTACAATCAGTGTTTTCAGTGCAACCTGAGAAGAGAAGACAAACATTGTTGAATAGAGAATCAAAGTTGTTGAACTCCAATCTAAGAGAAAGCACTTAGAATTATAAATAAATAAATAGGCTCTGGTGTAAAAGGATGAGTTTCAAGAAATACAGTGCATAAGTTTTCTGAAATTATATCATAAAGAAAGAGAGAGGAGTGAGCATGAAATCTATAGGTCCACAATCTCAGTTATAATCCAGTTCACAGTGAAAGGTTCCATTTCCTGTCAATTTTACCATGATTCTCATAATTGGTGTCTGATATCACAGAATATGTAGGAAGAGAAACCTGCCGTCCAATGGTATCTCCATTTCCAATCGCATACATACTACACTTCGAATATCCAGTGGAATGTCTCTAATACTTGATTAATATCACCAATCTGGTGGATATATTTCATCATTACTAAATATACAATAATACTCTTTCATATCCTGTACAAGCTCTATACTAGGAAAGTGACTCAAGCTTCTCAGCCTGTAAAATTACTCTAGTGAGAGAAACAAAATGGAATCATATTAAGTGTTTTCTCGAAAATATGAACACAATAGCAGGTGAATCTTCCACCGAGGAGAGATGCAAAAAGGACAAGAGCAAAAAAGATGGTCGATGATTGTTAATGGTTGTTCTCCTTCTGCAAGAGGATTCTTAGAAAGGTAAACATGCTAATATGGGATGTAGCTGATGACTGAAATTCTAGATTATTTATGACATTTGGAAGGCTACTAACTGGGCCCAAAAGCTAATCTCCTCGTCGTAGCGTTATATTCCTACATGCACTTCTTTGTAATTGGAACTGTCTAACTGAGTGAGGTTTAATTTTCAACTTAGCAATGTTGGTAAGATGAACCTTAGTGAGTGAGATGTACTCAATTCATAAAGTTAGTTATTAAATGTAATGTTCAGCAGCTCACTGTAAGAGTTGGTATTTAAGTTGCACAAGTTTGTGATGTTAAACACTTGCAAAATCTGCCAATATGGTGAGATGCAAGAAGGAATTGCTTTACTTAACCTAGCAATTAATGGGGAATAATTCAAACAAGAGGCTGGAAGTATACCACCCAAGAACGTGTTTTTGCAAGACGCTTTGTAAGTGTGTGAATACAGTAAGCAACATCTGCTCGAGGCCTTGAACCAGAGACTGCCCCAAGAATAGCTGACAAAAATAGAACTTAAGTAAGTCGATTAATATAGAATCAAACTCCATACTATAGCTAATTGAGAACTCAATAGTTAATGAAACTGACATGAGTCTAACAGTTAGAAGACAGGCAGAATGCCGAGCTCACCTCTTACGTGCTTCTCTTTCGGCAAGACGTTAACATGGTTTGTGGCTTTAAGAATGGAGACTTTTAAATCCTGAAACGATTAACATCGCACTTAAATATAAATTATGTATATGAATAACCTTCTAAATCAGAGGTTTTAGTGAATTGATGCTAATATATCACCTTATATTCACTATTGACTTTGGCAATTCCAACCGATGTAGAGTCTTTAATAGCTTTAATGGCTTTCCTAAAGTTCTGCTGACTACCACTTCCAGAAGCCATTTTGAAGGAATCAAACTAAAAGGAAGAGATCAAAATACCTATACCAACAAGAAAATGATGCTGGTTCAGAACTTTTATCAAATATAATTAGCACAACGTTGAAATGAAATATCTAAATATACTGAGAAACTCACTAATCACATAAAAAATGAAATCAAATTTACTAGCTCACAATACAAATTCGCATACTGATCGATACAGATTCAACTGCCCACACACAGATGAAGGAAGAACCATCGCTGATCCTAATTCGTTAATATTGCAACTGATTTCCCCTTCGAACGCATTAATATCTATGTAACTCCTCACTCACTAACGATATTTTAAGCAGAGTAGTATACCCTATGAATCGGTCGCCGGCAATGACGGCGTTACCTGGAGAGAGAGAGAAAACGATGATTTCTGGAGCGAGGTGAAGATGAATAAAACCATGACTAAGTAGACGTTTCAGCCATTGATGGAAGAAATTCGCATCAACTTAATCAGTCTTCCACATATCGACACTGTTGCTGCATTTTACACGTTGCATGCTTTGCATTTTTTTACCACATCTGAATCAATCCTACTCATTTTTTGCTTTTCATATTGAGAAGTTATAATGTCAAATTTAATCAGAATTTTCGACTTAGATCAAAATCAGATGAATATCAATTTACGAAATACTATATGAGAATATGTGATAAATGTTTTCATAGAAAATGTTCATCTTTTGAGATTAGTAAAGTCTCACGTGCGTCGCACGTGGTACACGTGGATTTATAAAAACAAATATATAATAGTCTAATTAAATTGAATTGGCTAATAAAATTAAGGTGCACCATAAAAAAAAAAAAAAAAGAAATAGTGAGATGATTAAATAAACTAAGAATTAGAATATATATATATATATATATATATATATATATATTATAAAAAAATTTATAAATACTTAAAAAGTCTTTGCTTGATTTATGATCGTGCAACATGTAAGTTCTTATAATTGTGTTTGCGTGGATTATTATAAATTTTATTTTTTTTTTATTTTTGTTTTTAATATTGACTTCTAGGTTGTAAAGTTTATTTTGTTGCGTATGGTATACATGAACTTTCATATTATATTTTTAGAACTTTCTAGAACAACTTTTGGTGTTCTATGACTAAAGGATTTAATTAGATGATCAAATATACTTAAAATACATTAAGTTCTATTTTTTTTGTATCAATACAAAAGAGGTTTTGTTTGATCTATTATCGCATTATATATGTAAGCTCTTATTTTATGTTATCTTGGATTTTCATTATTTTTTTAAACATTTAATTTTATGTAGATGTTGTCAATGATTTCTAGTAAAAATGATTATATGCAGAGAATAAAAAAGTTACTGAGCTTTATAGTTAGAGGACTAAATTTGAATTTCACCAAATAATTTTTTTATGTTGGAGCTAATAAGCCAAAAATATACATATTTATCTCCTACATGATTAATTTTTATTACTTAAACTAAGGACGTTCTAATATCTATGAATGATTTTTGGAGATTTACTTATAAACCTACTTATTTCTGTTTTGAAAATTATCACTTTTCTTTAGAGTAATAAAAAATTAATTATTTTTGTTCTTCTTCCTCTATCTTTGCAAATTTAAAAATATTTTTTTAAGTATAATTTTTATCTTAAAGATATATGCTAAAAACCATAATTAATAATCAAAATAATTTTTGTTCCCAATATTCCTTTATCTTTTAAATTAATTATACTTAATGTTTCGTGAAGTTCCTTTAATTTATTATATCTTTATATTCATACGTATTTTGAATATACATACTATATATATATATCTATATATATATATATATATATATATATATATACTCCCTTTGTTCACAAATAAGTGTCATTATAGGAAAAATTATTTTTTTCACAAAAGAGTGTCATTCTAGAATTTTTTGCATATTTATTCCAATATTGTCCTTTGCTAAATCTAAGGAGATTTTCATACAAATATTTATAATATTAAATAAAGAAAATTTGGTGAAATTTATGGTAATAAAGAAAATGATGGAGAGAAAATTGGAGGTGTGTTGTTGTCTATCCCATAATTTCTTAAATTCCACTTGGAAGTCTAAAATGACACTTATTTGTGAATGGAGTGAGTATATTTCTTTAGTTTATATTGATTTATAATTAGGGTCATTTTCGTTTACAAAACATCAAAACTAAAGAATTGTTTCCTTGATATATGACTATGCAATGTAAATGGTCTTTTTTTGTGTATGCATGACTTTTTTTGTTCTCTTTATTTTTATTTTTTCTTAGACTTCTAGTTTTCTATGTTCACTGTGTTGTCTATTGTACACATGAATTTCAAAATTATATTTTTTTAATACTTTGACTAAATAGGCTAGAAAATTTCATGGAGTTCCATGACTAAAGAATTAATAAGATGATTAAATATACTTAGAATACTTTTGGTACCATTTTCTCCCATCAACACAAAATAGTTATTTGCATGATTTATTATCACACTATATGTATAAGCACTTATTTATGCTTTCTTCAATTTTTTTTTTTAATTCCATCGTAGGTGGATGTCAATGTTTTCTAGTAAAAATGGTCAAATGTACATAACCAAAAAAAGTTAGTTGACTATATTTGAGTTTCGGCCATTAATTTTAGATATCAAAGCTAATAAGTCACAAAGATACATATTTATGTAATAATTTTAAGTGATTAATTTTGTTTACTCAAACTAAAGACCTTCTAAAATCCTTGAATGGTTCTTAATTGGAGACCTACTTCTAAACCTACTTATTTCTTTTGTGATTTTTTTCACTTTTTCTTTGACTAATAACAAAATTATTTGTGTTGTTTGCAAAAAAAGGAAAAAAAATAATTTAGTACGGTAAAATGTTTGTCATGTTTGCTTATAATTTTATTAAACACCAATATTAAATAAAATTAATTATACAATCTCCTCATTAGTGTATAATTTTTCTTTATCTTCCCTAGAAAATTGAAATATATTTTACATACATAGTTAATAAAAAACAACACACACACACACACATATATATATGAAGTGTCGATAATCTTTAACTTAAAAATGATGAAAATAATATCAAATAAATTACTACAAATATTTCTTACCACCTCTGTTATTGTAACTCACTTTATTAGCTTGAAGATTCATCAATAAACTTATACGTAATTTTCTCCAAAATTATATAATTTTTACTTGCATTGTTAAAATTAAAAAGGTAAAAATGTTAAATTTTTCATAATCCTTGGCTTAACATAATAAAAATAAATCACATCAGCTAAGTATATGCTTATGATATATATAAGGTTAGCAAGCTCTTATGATATAATTTAATATGGAATTAACTTTATTTAAATTTTGAAAAACATTTAAGTTATAAATCAAAATTATTGAACTCTCATTTACCCTTCTTAATATATTCCAATTCTTATTCAAGATTGTTATGATAGGCATCTTAACCATCTAGTTTAATTAGTGGTGAAATATCACATTTCTCATTTAATTAATTCCGAGAAAGTCGCATGATTCAAACATAATTTGAAGTGCATAAGTTATTGGTCATGAAGATTACAATACCTGCATCAATGATTTGGAAAATAATTTCGTCAAAATTGAAAGGTGCTACTCTATAAACTTAATCTAGAAAACAACCTAATAAACTTAAATTAAATAAAATTCCACCCACTTAAAATTTCATTTACAAAAATCCAACTTAACTAATACTAATATATATATCATATTACGACATGTAAGAATAATTTAAATATAAATAAATAGGTAATTCCTTTTGTTTTTCTTTTTCTTTTTAAGAGAGTTTTATAATAGTAATTGATATAGGTTATCTTTCCACCATTATTATCTTGGAATTGGAGCATTTTAATTATATAATAATTTACTTATTTAACCTTAACTTATATTTATTGATATAGGAATATTTTTGTCCATACATTATTTTGTAAGGAACACCCACACGTTTATAGGTAGGGGGATAATAAATTCATCTTGTTATATATGGGGTTAGCAATTGATAAACCGACAATAAACAAAAAAAGAAAAGCAAAAGACAAAGAAATATCTGCATTTCGTTCAAAAAAAAAATATATATTTGCATTTAAATACAACTAGTATATATCCCGTGCGATGCACGGAATTCTATTTATATAGTAATATTTTTAATAAAATATATATTATGTGATCCAGTCATCTAAATTGTAACCAAGTTTTAATCAAATAATTATTTGAACATTTTGAATTAGACATTAGACAATCGTAAGCATTATAAGCATTAGATAAATTATTTTGCACAATAAAATTAAGATAAATATTAAACGTAAAATCTGTTTTTGTAATTTATTCAATCTTGTTTGAAACTCACACATGTGATCGGTGTATCACTTTTAATATATGGAATCTATGGTTCAAATTGAGGATTGTAAAATAAAAGAAAATTATTTATATATATATAAAAAAAACTAATAGAATGGTAACCTCATAAACATACTTTTAGAATCGATATATGAATAAAAGTCAAGTGATGTCTAGATTCAAAAGATAGCAGAAAAAATGAAAAATACTTATAATAGTTTTTAGCATCTATTTCAGTTTAGTAATTGCACAGAAAATACAGACTTTAGTAAAACGTGTATAATCCATTTTTTATGTTGATGATGAGGTCGCTCAGAATAGTTTCTCTTTATTTTTTTCAACAAATTTGAGATAAGAAATTTAATAATATAATTGATCAATTATACATTTTTAATAAAATAATCTATTATACTTGTACGATTTTTTTTAGCTAACTTCTTTTATTTTTTTATACAAACCCTATACAAATAATTCAACCACAATTAATATCAAATTTAATCCAAAATCGATAACAACAATCGGTTTCATTCTTTAAATATAATATCTTAGTTTATATATCTGATATGTATGTTCAACTAAAAATCATAAAAAAAAAAAATTAATTTGATATATTATATGTAAAAATGAATTGGAAAAAAAAAAGATTATTTATATTCTAAAATTTTGGAGAGAACTCTTAAAAAAAATGGAAAGTTAACAAAACTTCTATAAAAGAATAGTGGAAAAATATATTTACAGAAATTCTCTCCTTATTACTTTTGTGTATATAATTGAAGCAGGTGATCGAATATTAATTTATTTGATGTAAAATGAAGCAAACCAATTGATTTTATTTTTATAAATAAATTAATTAATATTTTTATAGAAAAAAACTATTTAACTAATCTTAGTTTACAGACCAATAAATACTAACATTTAATACAAATAATCAACCAAAAAATAATATGACTTTTCATATTGAATGTTTCATTATAATATGTGCGACATGAATATTAAATTAAAGTTCGTGAAAAGACCATTAAAATGATATATGTATATATATATATATATATTACATAAAAATGGGCTAGAAATGAAAAAAAAAAAGTTATTATTTTATTTTTTTGAAAAATAGTTTAAACTTTCCAAAATTACAACTTAATTACAGAATTATGGTCCAAAATTTAGCCGAAAAAATTAAAATTACGAAATTAACCTTCTTATAGTGCGCGCACACACACACAGAGATTTTTGGTTTATCTAAACAAAAATCTAACTTATAACGTAAAAAAATAATTTTTTTCTTGGAAAATTAGATTCTCATTTGCAATTTTAACATTTCACTTAATGATTTCAAATATACTCAAATAATTCTTATTTTTAAATAAATTCGAACATTAAAAAAACAAAATCCAAAAGGTATTCAATAATTGGATAAGAAATAAGATCTGTGAGTTCTTCAAAATATTTGAATATTGTTAAATTTTATTTGATGTTGTAATTTATTCAAATAAAATTTATATTTTTGTTAAATGGTATATTTATTTAAATATAATTTTTTTTATTAGATTTAAAAAGACATAATTGAGGTTAGTTAGTGCAACAAATTATTGTATTGGTTGCAAAGTGTAAAAAATATATAGTTGAGGTTCGTTATATAAAAAAATAAAAATAAAATTGCAAAATCTAGCAAATTGATGTTATAATTTAGATTGCAAATTGTAATTTTTTTCTAATTTTTTTTTACATTATATAAAAATATGAATAAGTAATAAAAATATTTTTTATTACAATTATGAAATGAAAAGACATTGTTATATAAAAAAAGAACATGCTCAAAGCTTGCGTATTTCCACGACTAATCAAACAAACATTGTTATTATAAAAACATATAAGCAGATATAATAATTTAATAAACTGATTATAAAATTAAAATATTAACTTTTTACCTTTAATTTAATAAATTAGGAGTTTCATTATTTAAAGAATGATTTTTCTCCTAGAGTAATTTAAATAAAGAAAATATTTGAAAGTTCATGTCGAATAAAATAAACTTATTAGATGTATTTTTATAAAAAAATCAATCAATATATTTTTTTTAATCTAGGAATTATTTTACGCATTTTTAATTGCAACTTAACCTCAATATTATAGCCCAATTCATGATAAACACGCAAAGGTAATATAATAATTAACCAATAAATAATCTGTTATCAAGTATCTTTTTTTAATATATGTGATCTCCATGTCAAATTAAAGATCGTAAAAAATTGAATAATTTGATATATTATGTCTGAAAAACGGATTAGAAATGAAAAATTATTTATAATTAAGAAATCTATAAGAAAATTATGAACTTACCAATACTAATAAAAACTTACCAACTATATAGTCTTAAAGTTTAGGCGAGAAAACTAAAATTACTAAATTAACCTCCATTTTACTTCTATATATATATAGATTTAAGCCAAAATTTCCAAATTTGTCTAATAAACCACGACCAAGAAATTTGTGCACGATGGCGACCAAATATATTGGGTCAAAATTAGCGATGATGGAGATGACAAGAAAAACAATTGAAAAATATGACATTATCCCATTCATTAATATGAAAATTGTAGGAAATTTAACTTACTAGTTTAATGGAATGAGTTATTTCTATTTTTTATGACATAAATGAGTGGGTCCCGTATGTCGGAAATCTCATTTTTCATACATGTCTAATCTACAAATGGAGTAGATAAGTGTCAAGTTTCCTTAAATTTCATTAAGAAATGAAAGTGATATTGACACACAAAATTTATATTATGAGTCATGAGAGATGTAGGAGTTTTGTCCAAATGAAATTGTCACACATTGCTAAAACTAGTTAAAAGTGTCCTATATATAAAGCTTTAATTTTATATATGGTTTGGGTCCCCAAGGAGACTCCCAATTTTGTGAAGGAGGGAGGATTAGGCTAGTGCGGGTTAAATCCCACACGCGCGCGCCGCCGACATCGGTCGGCCGGTCCAATCTTGGGCTTGGGCCAGTTTGGGCTTGGGGGTCTATCTATTTCTTGGAGACCGAAAATAAATAATTATAATTTATTTTCAATTTAATCTAGAAATTTTGGTAGACTTTAAATTTTGGTCCAAATATGGATAAGGTTTACCGGGAAAATCTATTTTGAAATTCAAAATTCCGTTTTTGAATTCAAAATTAACATAATAAACTGTTATTTTTTTCTTCTATAAAAAGAACATCCACGATTTATTTCGAACACGCGAATTTTCCAGTCTTTCTCCTTTCTTTTCTTCGCATGTAGACGTCTATACATTGTTTTATCTTGGGAGGCTATTGCATATCGGGCAATTTTGTCTTAAAGGCAGAGTGTCATCACTCGACTCAGTGTTGCTTTCTCTCATACACTTACCCGCTCCATATACATTAACCTACAGTTTAAAACAAATTTTAATTGAGTGTTTGAAAAACATGTCGTCTAGTGTTCAAGGTGATGCCACCCACGTTTCTGTCATCCCTCCACCGGCTGTTGTTCCAGTCCTTGTTAACATTCAAGGTGAAAAACTAGAAAAGTTTCTAGGAACAAACTTAAAACGTTGGCAGCAGAAGATGTTGTTTTATTTCACTACGCTTAGCCTGTCACGCTTTGTGACAGAGGATCCACCTTCAGGTGAGGCAATGGACGTTCTGATACAACGGCTGAAACCGATCATGGTATCCAGGTCACTAATGGCCCGAAGTTAATGTTGGATGCATGGAATCACAGCGACTTCATGTGCAGAAATTGCATTTTGAACGGTCTCTCTGTACACTCTACTCGGTGTATTGTTCTGCCAAGACCGCCAAAGAATTATGGGAGAAGTTAGACAAAAAGTACAGTGCACAGGATGCGGGTATTAAGAAATTTGTTGTTGGAAAGGATTCCAAATATGTGGCAAGCCAAATCCAAGAATTTCAAATGATCTTGCATAGTCTGGATTTGGAAGGCATGAAGCCGAACGAGCAATTCCTTGTTGCTTCGTTGATTGAGAAACTGTCTCCTTCATGGAATGAGTTCATAGGTTATCTCAAGGTAAAGAACAAGGAAATGGGCTAAGATGAACTTATTATCAAATTGCAAATTCAGGAGGATAATAAGAAGGCCTTAGTTAAAGGCAAGCAACCAATGGAGGCTAAGGTATATCTAGTAGAACCCAAGGAGAACGCTGCCAAGAAATGAAAGTACAAGGGTGATGGGAAAAGCCAGCCCTCGAAAAGAACGTTCCAAGGGAATTGTCATCACTGTCAAAAATCGGGATACGTGATCAAGGAGTGCCGCATCTACAAAAGGGAGCAAAAAACCAAGGCTAAATCTAACGTCGTTCAAGACGAAAGTGGTCCTTCAAACATTGATAAGTTGATCCCAGAATTCTTTGCAGTGATTCTAGAGGCAAATCTAGTTGAAAATCCAAAGCAGTGGTGGATTGATGCGGGAGCAACTCGCAACATATGCAATGACAAAAGTGCTTTCTCCACCTACACTCCAATTTTAGGCAAAAAATTGTTCATGGGAAATGATGCCACTTCAGAAGTACATGGGGTTGGAAAGGTAGTTCTCAAGATGACTTCTGGCAAGGAGTTGATGCTGAAGGAAGTCATGCACGTTTCTAAATTTCGCAAGAACTTGGTGTCGGGACCTCTGTTGGTCAAGGCTGGTTTTAGACTAGTGTTTGAGTCCGACAAATTTGTACTTACTAAGAATAGTGTGTTTGCAGGTAAGGGCTTCGCATGTGACGGGCTCTTTAAGATGAATGTCATGTATTCATTTGCTAATAAAAATAAGAATTCTGCCTACTTGCTTGAGTCGTTCAATTCGTCCTCTATTTTATGGCGTCAAAGATTGGGACATGTGAACTTTAAATCTATACAAAAATTAGTTAAATTGAAATTGATGCCTTCTTTTAACCTGGACACTCAACATAAATGTGAAGTGTGTGTGGAGGCAAAATTATCCAAATGTCCTTTCAAAACAGTTGAAAGTTTGGGGATGTTTGGTTAAGGTTGAAATACCTAGGTCAAGATTGGATCTAAAACAATTGATTGCATATTTATTGGATACGCTAACAACATTAGTGCTTATCGCTTCCTAGTGCATAACTCTGAAATAGAGGATATCCATAAGGATACCATCATTGAATCAAGGAATGCTGACTTCTTTGAACATATCTTTCCTTGAAAGGAAAAAGAAGGTGGAACTTCTCACAAACGAGGTTATGAGCCGAGTACATCAATTTAACAAAATGATGCGTCACAACATAGCAAGAGGACTAAAAAGGCCAAGTCTTTTGGTCCAGATTTTCTTACCTGTATGGTAGAAAATGAACCTAGGACTATCAAAGAAGCATTGACAAGTCCAGAAGCACCGCTTTGGAAAGAAGCAATAGAAAGTGAAATAAATTTTATATTACAGAATCACACTTGGAAAATTGTTGATCTTCCTATAGGAAACAAACATTTGGGTTGTAAATGGATACTTAAAAGAAAGTATAAAGTGGATGGAACTATTGACAAGTACAAAACCAGATTAGCGGTTAAAGGCTTCAGATAAAAAGAAGGCCTTGATTACTTTGACATGTACTCTCAAGTATCTAGATTAACATCCATAAGAGTATTCATAGCTATAGCTGCTCTACATAACCTTGAGATACACCAAATGCATGTCAAGACAGTCTTCCTAAATGGAGATTTGGAGGAAGAAATATACATGGAACAACCCGAGGGGTATGTTGTTCCAGGTCAAGAAATGAAAGTATACCGACTTATCAAGTCTTTGTACGGACTCAAACAAGCCCCTAAACAATGGCATGAAAAATTCGATAATATTTCATTGTCGAAACGTTTCTCCATAAATGATTGTGATAAATGCATCTATGTAAAAGGAAATTCTGAGTCCTTCGTGATGATATGTCTTTACGTTGATGACATGCTTATCACCGAAAGCAGTTTAAACTTGATTTAGAGACAAAGAATATGTTAAAACAATGTATTGACATGAAAGATATGGGCATAGTAGACGTAATCTTAGGAATAAATATCTCTAAGACAAGTGATGGACTTGTCTTATCACAATCCCATTGCATCGAAGATGTTTTAAAGAAGGTTGATGTCTTTGACAGTCCACCAATGAAGTCACCTATGGATATGAATCATAGAATAGATAAGAACTGAGGTGCTCCTGTTTCCCAACCGATATATGCTCAAGTCATTGGTAGTTGGATGTACCTTACCAACTGCACTCACCCGGATATTGCTTGTCCAGTCAATAAGTTGGCAAGATTTACTAATAATCCCGGAAATGAACATTGGAAAGCTCTAAATAGGATTTTGAGATATCTGAAGTACACACTAACATACGAATTACACTATTTGAGATATCAGTTGTATTATAAGGATACAGTGATGCAAACTGGATATCTGACATCCAAAACACCAAATCCACCAGTGGATATGTATTTACAATAGGTGGTGGAGCGGTGTCTTGGAAATCATCTAAGCAAACTTGCATTGCCCGATCCACGATGGAATTAGAATTCATAGCCTTAGATAAAGTCGGGGAAGAAGCCGAATGGCTTCATGATTTCTTAGAAGATATTCCGTGTTGAAATAAACTCGTACCCTCGGTAATGATACATTGTGATAGTCAATCAGCAATAAGAAGGGTGCGGAACAGTATGTACAA
Source organism: Ajuga chamaepitys (assembly GCA_958295605.1). NCBI lineage: Eukaryota > Viridiplantae > Streptophyta > Magnoliopsida > Lamiales > Lamiaceae > Ajuga > Ajuga chamaepitys. The sequence continues at coordinate 8,240,616 of OY282497.1, forward strand.
CGATAAGTCTAGACATATTCGTCGTAGACATAAAACCGTGAGGCAGTTGATCAATACGGGCATCATTTCCATTGATTATGTTAAATCAAAGGAAAACATAGTGGATCCATTAACTAAAGGCCTATCTGAAGATCAAATATTCTGGTTGTCTAGGGGAATGGGCTTAAAACTCAAGCAATGAAATCTTTATGGTGGAAACCCAACCTTACTGACTGGAAATCCCAAGAATTTGGTTCAAATGGTAGAACTAAACTATAGAGATTTGGTCTTGGAATTATAAACTATCCAAAGGATATCATTCCAAAGTTGTTCCCGTGATAGACAACTAAAGTGCTACCTGCAAAACGGGGTAGAAGATAAGTTTTGAAACTTTTAATGTTCCTAAACACGTGTTAGTGGGGTATGACACGATACCTAGAAAGGAGATCACCTATTTAAATGCGAAGACAGGTCGTTTCAAAAGAAAACACTTAAGAATCCAAGAGTTGTCTGGGAAAATCTATTTTGAAATTCAAAATTAACAGAATAAACTGTTATATTTTCCTTCTATAAAAAGAACATTCACGGTTCATTTCGGACACACGAATTTTCCAGTCTTTCTCCTTTCTTTTCTTTGCCTGTGTCTATACATTGTTTTTTCTTGAAAAACTATTGCATATCGGGCAATTTTGTCTTAAAGACAGAATTTCATCACTCAACTCAGTGTTGCTTTCTTTCATACACTTACCCGTTCCATATACATTAATCACTCAATTGTCATTTTCTGTCTATCTTGATATACGCAACTTTCAAACAGGGGCTTGTTCCGGGTCCCAGGCCTTAGTAAACAATTAACTTAAAACCCATTATATAAATATATTCTTACTTTGTTGCATAAAATAGTAAAGCATTATTAGTACTTTCAAATCTTGAAACCAAAACTAAACGCAATAAAATCTGAACATCATATAAAGTTACAAATCCAATCCGATGATCTTCAATTGCGAGACCAAACTACATAATTTTTATTTAATTATAACCTTTATACAACCGAATGCTTTATTACAATCCAAGTATAAATAATTGGCTATCTGGTCCCTTCTCCTGTAAGTTTTTATTTTTTCCTGCAAAAATCCACTCCCAACATTCTGGTCCAGCCATGATGGATGCCTACAGTTGCTACAAAAACTACGAATGTGCGGCTTTCTCATTTCCTGCCAAAGTTTCGGCATGCTGCTCTAAGTACTCTCTGCTGTTCATTTCCGTTAGCCTGCACCAACATCGCATTTTAAGTCCCAGAGTTTAATATACTTAAGAAAAACTGATTCATATTTGCAGGAGAACAAAATTATCACAAGTCAATACACGATATATCTTCACATATCAGCTTCACGCAACATCAACTGCATATTATGCTGCATGTACTTTTTGATTTTAGACACTTCATTTTCCAGAGCTAAATGTTATTTCTTTTAAAATTGAAGTGGGAGAGATGAACTGTATAACGTAAAGTGCAACAGCCAAAAAAAGTATGGTGGGTAGATTTTTTTTTTGTGGGGGGGTGAGAAATGATTTTACAAAATGCTTATGATTGATCATCTGTCAATTTCAACCAATTCAATGTTTGAGAAACAAGCAAGTTAAATGAATTAACAAGGTTGTTCATTCAACGCAGTCTTTTTTCCAGAACGGGCGAGTAACCGTGTACCAAAGTTTTGACTTGGCAGCTTCCTACTTTGGCTTATAGAAATGGATAAAGCTTTGTAGTAAATCTTGAGCATTTTCAGAAGATGGAATAATCTTGAATAACTTATGCCGATATAGAGTAGAACCTCTTACCTACTAATGGTGCGATCTTTTGCAAAACCTAATTCGTTGTCCACACAAATGTCAGAATCATCGGATTTCCTTGATCTCGAAGAGGTCCTAGGTGCCAATTGCTGAGCATCGCCTATAGTAACAATCCGATCAAAGAGTTCGAGTGGGGTCCCCTCAGCAGTGCATAGTAATCTAGCTCTGTTCTCGTACATAACCTATACGTACAATACAATCAACTAGGTCAATGGTAATTTTCAATACATAGAATATGTAAACAGTTCCAATCCATACACGATGAGAGAATTTGATAAGAAAAGGACTAACATCGACTAAAGTGACAAACCGATATGCTGCAGTCCGATTAGAGAGCCCAAAAATAGGCACGCCATCCAAAGCCAGCGTATGGAATTTCTCTAGTGAAAAAGGAAAAAAACTGCTAAGTACATCTAACATTTCTCTAAAGTGTGTGAAAAACATAAGTATGTATCGGGAATATTGTGCATTAATATAAGTTTCGAACTTAAAATGACTTACTGAATAGCCCGAAATAGTCAGCAGCGCCAAGAGGCCTATCACACAGTTCCTCAAAAGGGAAATAAGCACATCCATTGGCTCCCAGTGGGACCTACACAAGAAAGAGGAAAAAAAACCATGAAACTCTTTCTAAATTGACACTTCTGTAATTTTTAAATCAGTAAAATATTATACCTGTAATTTTCTTCCCATGACAACTTCGACCTCTTGTGGAAATGGTATCCGTTCTCCAATTAATTGTTGGAATTTTTGCTTGAGAAGACCCGACAAATGTTTGCCAACAAAGTAGAAGCCTTGCTCTGCCTGAATTCAGGGGAAGCCAATCATATGCATAATGACATCAAACACGATTTTCTTGTGTATATATGAAGATAGATATTGACATGAAGTACGAGAGAGATTGGAGAACTATACCGATGTCATTTTCCGGTAGTCAACAGAAGAACCAATTTCATGAACTACACATCTTTCCTACATCAGAATCAGATTTCGTCATCAAGTGGCTCAAAATTGTAATATTAGAAATAATCACAACTAAAAAATCTTTATATAGACATTCAGGAATCATGATTGATCCTGGGGATTGTCATACATGTGCCATATAGTTATAATTATTTCAAAAGGGGTGGCAATGTTCAAGTGTCTCTCTCCATGGACTTGAACATGAGAAGAAACTCTCCCTTTCTAATAGCTTAAAAAACCTAAAAACTCCAGCTTATGGATCGTGATAGTATAGATGCGCAGTACCTTCAAAGTAGCAATAAATGGAAGAAACAGATCTCTTTGCAGACCCCCTTCGTAAAGGTTATCTGGAGCTCGGTTTGAAGTAGCAACAAGAATCTATTCATGAATCACATAACAAATTACCAGTCGCCATGTATGAATCAGTTTATGGATGTACCAGAGTACAGAAAACAGGGGTGTTAGAATAACTCACAGCTCCATTGCTGAATACATGTTTAAATAGTCGATTCAGAATTAAAGCATCAGCAACATCAGTCACCTAAGGAAGAAAATGCAAAATAAACAACCGTCAAGATGATAGAAAAATTGACAAGGATAACCTATACGTCGTTTCACGAACTTCTGCACTAACTCCTTGAGCAATTAGTACCACTAGCAACATAGAGTAATCATCTGGTATGATTAAATTATTCCTAGCAAATTTATAAAATGGACACACTAGCAGAAAGATGATAACATCATATAATGTTATGTCACTAAAACATACCATGAACTCATCGAGGCATAGCAATATTGCTTCATCTGACAGCTCTCCAGCAACAACTTCTAAAGGATCCGCTACTCCCTTGTGCTTCTGCATTTAAAATTAGATCACGATCTTAGGTTCTTATCATGGTAAGATAACATCTCAGGCATATGGTTAGACTCCACCCTCATTTAACACGTCAGCTAATATGAGGAACTTCCTAACATAAGGTAATAAAAAATCTTTAATAATGCCCTAAATTACTGCAAATATAATATTCAGTCACATAGAGCACGTATCAATTTTCTTTTCCCTGAAAATTCATATTAGGTATATTAAACTGATGATTATAACAGATGAAGCAAATTTCATTAAAAAGATTGCTGCGAAGTAAATTTAGGGAGAGAATTGAGTAAAATATTTGTTTTTCTCAAAATGGAAGAACCATGGAGTAGAACAAATACTGAGTTACTGAGTAGAACCATGGAGTAGAACAAATCAGAAGGTTATTTAGCAAATACTGAGTTACTTTCTCTACATGAATTAAGAAGTGATGCACAACATGGAAGAACCATGGAGTAGAACAACCAATCAAGAAAATTGAAAGGCGATGAAAACTAAATCATGTTACCAATGCAGAATAATCTTTAGTAGCTTAATCTTAAGCTTGGTAAAACGTGATGCAACTACAGTCGACCTTTAACAACTTCATGGAAAAAAGTCACAGGAGGAGAAAAGGAGAGAAGTCATACTTGTAAACGGCTGTGAACATTCAGCATAAAGTCATGGAAATGGATCCTCTTCTTCCTCCAACTGGCAGGTCTGGCAAAATTTACAAGGTATATATCAGATGTAAAACGGCATTTAATTCTGTTAGAAGATTAAAAAAGTTTGATACTTACAGCTGACTGAAAAACAAGTCCATCAACATAGTCTTTCCCGTTCCCACTCCCCCATATAGATAAAGTCCTTTCACGGGCGCTTTTGAAGATTGGGGTATGAAACGTGACCACAACCACCTACTCCTGCACATAGGCACATTTTATTATTAGACAATGTGATACTGGTACTAATACAGCGTTACACACTATACAGGACCAAAATAATTAATCTTTATAACAGAGCAAAGGGAACAGTAAACTATCTTGCCAACTACAGACCATTCACAACACCCGGAAATATAAAGGTAATTAATATTAAATATTGACCTCCCAGCTTTCTCAGAAGTAGCATAACGATCCAATCGGCAAGCTTCTGCATTTTCTACAAGCTCATCATATAGTCTTTGAAGCTCCCCTAAGGTACCTAGCTGCAAATTCAAAATCCATACATTATACAGGTTGAAAAAGTAGTACCCTTGAGAATTACATGAGGTGTAAAAAAATTCTGTAACGTCTTTTAGAAGGATGTTCACACTTACATAGACCACAAGCAAATGTTAGATCAAGTTATTGGCCAACTAAAATTCAGTTTTGCCTATTAATTAAGGTGGTCTTTAAGTTGTGATCTCAATTACGCATCTAGTTTCCCCTATTATAGGGCACACTGGATTCCACCTGAGCAAATTTCTAATACGAGCTGCCAGTATGTATCCACTAGAGTAGCAGTTTCAAGGGAGATTTACATTACTCAGCAATGTCACAAGTGAGTGCACTTCTGTTTCACATAAGAACATCAATCTACATTACAAGTCAAAATCCGTATCTACCACTAACAAGTCAACCACAAAAGTAAACTAAAACAGATTGAGAAGCATGATAACTAACACACCTGGCAGGCATCTCCATCCAAAAGTTCGCCAGCAGCCACCCTTCGCTCATATTCTAAGAGGGGCCCCCCTCCATTTAACTCTATCATTACATTAGCAAAAGTGAAAACAGTGAAAAAAAGTGAATTCTTTACTTACAATTACCAACTTGTATAACCAACTAATAAAGGTAAATACTTTAAGCAATGTCACACCTCCATGAACTTTTGCTGCTTCAGTTGAAATGGATCTGTGAGTGATGTATGACAAATATCGACATCGACAGATGGCTATACTATCGGATAGACTACATAAGGAATGGTAATTCGTATTGACCCAAAAATTATGCCTTCTCAAAGAGCCCTCGTAGATGGACTTTCCTGTATCCCCAAAAGCCGGCCTAATTTGCCTCACTGCCCGGATGACTGCCCTCATTTCCAGTCAAGATTCCTCTTAATTGCACAGGGGCTATGATATGCCCCAATTTATTCACCAGACAAGCTCAGAATCTCGAGTTAAAACAGAGTGCTGAACGAATCTGCATCAAGAGATAAAGAAGAAAACCACGGTTAAGCCAGTTTAACTGGATTTGGAATATATTCGCACTCAGTGAACACAAAAGAAGTACAGAAAAAGTCTTAATCTTATATTCATCAAAGATTCAATCTGTATTATATAATCAAGTTGGTCAATTATTGACGATAATCCAAAACCAAATTTAATATATACAGATTAAATGCACCTGCAGCAGTGTCTTCAGTCTGCACATAGTCCCAACGCAATAATTAACCTCATCAACCAACTCAAACCAATTCACAAACAAAAATCCATAGAAACATAATACCAGAACTTAGATTGAAAAGGAAAGTTTTCATGTTAATTAAGCAGAGATTGGCGGAATTAACTGCACGAGATAAATAAATAAATAAATAAATAGAGGAGGAGGAAAAGGTGGAAAGCAAACCTGATTGATACCGCTGCAGAACGTAGAATTGTTGAAGCGATTATCTTTGACGGATTAAAAGTTTAATGTTGAAGGAATATTGACATGCAAAATCTAGAGGTAATTTGTGTATAAAGTTGGATAAAATTGTGGAAACAGTGAAGCAATAATGAAAAGTAAAGAATTTAAGTCTTTACGTTTTATTAAAAGGTATATTTGAGGAAACGAGAAATCCTATATATGAGGAAGAGAGTCAAAAGAGGGAGAGACGGAAGGGGGATGGTATTATGGGATCTGGGTTTCTCCAATTATTTAGCGTGCTTTTCCTTATTCAAAGGATTAATAATTCAAAGCTGCTGATCGTCTCATCAATTCAAGCCCATATTCACAGGGGACCCAAAAGCTAAATATGATGCTATATATATTTTGGTTGTGACATTGACTTTTACAAAACTCTGCTTATTAAATATTTTGGCTACTGATTGTTTGTTTTTATTTTATTTTGTTTTCTCTGGAATTTTTCTTGTCGTGCATCCGGCATTTGATTTTTATTTTAGATGGGTCATCCTGCCCTTCCAAACTTTATGCAGTCTTCAATCTCCGTTTTTTATGGATACTTCGATTATGAATTGTGCGTTTTATGGATTACTTGCTTCTTTGAATTATTGTGAATTTATTGCAGATGAGAATAAAAGTCACAACTTTTCATATCTCTACAAATTATAATGGTATTGTTTGACACGTTTTTCTTTTACTTCTGCGGCCAACTCGTCTGTATTGGGCCAATTTTTAAAAAATCATAATTATTCTACGTTACATTATCATTAATAAATGGGAAAATTGGTAACAATGCCCTTTAACTTTCGCATAATTAAAAAATTGTCCTGTAACTTAGCTCATTTAAAAAATTACCCCGTAATTTACAAAATATTGATAAAATTGCCCCACAACCGGCAATTGCATGTAACCCAACATGTCACCTGTTGAGGTGGAGCTTATTTACTGATGTGGCGATTGCTTTTTTATTTTATTTTATGTTTTTTTTGCTGAGTCACCTATTAGGGTGGAAAAAATTTGAAAAATAGTATAAAAAATTATAACTCCAAAAAAAATATTTGAAATCCAGAAATAAAAAATATTGTAAAAATTATTTTATAATACTAAAATTTATGTAATTTCAAAAAAAATTATTTTAAGAATTCAAAAATTTCTTTAGATTTCAGAAAATTTAAAAAAAATAGAAATTATTTTAAAAATACTTAAATTCATAAAATTAAAAAAATTATTTCCGAATAATTATTTTAGCAATTCTAAAATTCATGTGAAAAAAAAAAGAACTAATAAAATACTTTTAAAATTTAGTTTACTTTACGCGAACTTTATTTTCTCATATTTTTAATTGATATGGTATTTTCAAACCACAAAAGGAGACATATGGGATTATGATTCATTTATCGGACTTATCTGAAAAATAAAATATGAAATTTTTAGAAATAATTTAAATTTATTAAAAATTATATTCAACCTCATCTTCCCTAAACCTGAAAGCCCACGACACCGCACCACCACCACCACTTCCGATCCCCCTACTCCATCTATGGAAGCATATATCTACGAAATCGATTTGTACAATCGATCGATTCTTCTCTTCGTTTACGAAAATATTTAGATATGTGGGATTGTCGTCATCTTCGTCCATGGATTGATGAAATCTGACATCTGAGTCCAGATCTAGATAATGAGCGAGGGAGAGACATAATGAAATATGAGATCTGATCAAGTTGACCTTGTATGTTGGCATTGCAAAGGTCCTGAAATCAGGCTTCGACGGGGTATGGAAGGTCGCGACGGAGGGCGGTTGTTGCTCAGATGCATGGCGGAGGGAAGGATATTCGTCTCTGAAGGGTGTCGATAGCGAGAGTAACGGTAAAAAACGGCGGTAAGAGAAGAACGGAGGTAGATGCGGCGCACATAGCCTTCTGTACTCCAGGGGAAGAACGAAGGTGGAGGCGCACATGGCCTTCTGTGCTCCAGGATCAATTAGAGACCTTTAGCATTTGAGGCCTTTTGAATTTTTTATTTGTTCTAACTTGATCAACTTGCCACATCACACAAAATTTGTCCAACAATTGTGTCAAATCAACTTCCTAAAGCCAAATATTACGGACACATCAGCAATCCCTCGCCACCTTAACAGGTGACCTGCTGGGTTACAGGCAATTGCTGGTTGCAGGATAATTTTATCAATATTTTGTAAATTACAGGGTAAATTTTATTATGTCAAAGTTAAAGGGGATTTTTACCAATTTTAGGTTTTAGGTTTAGGTTAGGTTTAGGTTAATTATGGAGTGAAAATCACCACATTCTCTTATCTCAATTTTAATAATAATATTCAAATTTTGTAATTCAGATTTTGTCATGATTTGTATAATCTACCTCAGATTTGATATATTTTTAGTTATAATTTTCAAATGATTTATTAATTCAAATTTTATCTCTAATATCTCACATTTATATAACATAAATTAGTTTATCAAAAAGTGGATGGTTAAAGATTGATATCACTACGGGTGTGATTAAAAAAACTATCTTTATCATATCATAACATTTTTATCTTTTTTATTTAAACTATAAAACCTTAGATATTTAAGTGATCCTTGAAAAGGGTTAGGATATGCAAATACTCTATATTTATAACTGCATTTGTTTTTCTTTATTTATAGTTTATTTTATATTATTATGTAAAATATACATTTGTATTCAAAAGCCTATTATGTGACGCATTTAGAATTTTAATCACTCCCAATCAGAATTTTAATCTTTTTTATTGGATTGTTTTCATGCGAATAACTAATTTATTGTACAAGATTTTCGTTGTACTGTGACTATTCATTGAGATTTCTCTCTTTTTTTTTTTTTTTTGCTTAATTATTATTTTTCGTTAATATTTGACTTGATTTGCCTCAAATATTTTTATGGAAAAAAGACAACTGGTAAAAATTATTTGTAATTTGTCTTATTTTGATAACGAAAGTAATTCTGATTGTTCCTATAACTCCTCATATCTTTATAAAATAACATTTCATAATCTCGACCTTTCATGAGTTCATTGTGTAGCAGTGTAGGTGACAATCGTAGTAGCAAAACTATCAGAAGAATGTAAAATAAATAAATAAATAAATACATAAAATATATAATTACGAGATTTGGTCACTCACATTCTAAAATATATTATAAATTATTTTTTTAAAAAAAACTTGAAGAAAAATTTATTCAAATTAATGACCACAAATTGATGAATTTAACATTATTAATAGTACAATATGTACGGAATGTCTTGCCCAAAAGAAAAATACTCCCTCCGTACCACTTAAATTTGCTTACTTACATTTTTCATCCGTCCCACTTAACTTTGCACACCCTTAAAAATGAAATTTTTCTCACAATCTTCACCCTCAATCTACACCTTTGATAAAATAAACTTAAAAGCAAAAATAATTTTTTCTTAACATTTGTGTTCGGTCAACCCCGCAAAATTAAGTAAGACGGGAAGTATATGAAAGCAACTCAAGATTATTACTTATTATAATTTTGAATTATATAACCATGATTGACGAATATATTAAATTTGATTGGTCTTCTGTTTACTTGATTTTTTGGTGATTGTCGAGAATTGACAATATGATGAACAAATGAGTTTTTGAATTCTTCTAGAGATATTTTATACCACAGTTATCGTATATTTTGTGCATAATTAATTGTAAATATTGCAAATTTGTACTTAACTTATTTCTACTATCACAATCAGCTGAAGATATATGACTTCAAATATGCAATAAATTTATTTATTGAACAACTCAAATCCATCATAATGAACATATCAATGTCAATATGTAAAGATCTTCACCACTATATTAATCTTGAAAGATTCACATGATTCTCTACTCTTTATATACTAAGGACAAACAAAATGAACATGTGTCATGCTGAGAATCATTATAATATCTTTGAATTATACGAATTAAATAATTTTTAGATCATTTAAATATAAAAAAAAATCAAATTTCGTGATATACGTTTATAATTGTTTCAATTTTAAATGTTTTTCCCCTTTTTTTATAAACATAAGTATATTGATAAAACAAAAGTATTACTAAAGTTAAAACAAAAATTAAACAGACCCGTGAATATTATTCACGAGTACTGTACTAGTTAAATGCTATAATAGGTTAATTAACTCGGGGTGCCAACTGCCAACTACACTAAGTGCACCATAGAACGAACATTAAAACATATTCGACTATAGGGTATGTTTTCTTAGGGTTAGAGTGATGGAACATTTTTTAATATAGTAAAATGGCTGGGGAAATGAAAAATGATGTTTGTGAAAATGATTGTAATGATCGATATATTAATTAATTGTAAAATGTTAAATATGTGTAAAAAATTAATTAAATGATTAAAATAATATTGAAATTGTAATTAATTTCTTAAAGTAGAAGGAGAGTTGAAGGGACTTGGACGAAGCGATCAACCAAACATGGATTTATGTTTGCACTTAGGGTCCTTGCTTAAGATTGAGGTCAGTAGATTTAGAGGATCGAATCCCAATAAAGCACATTCATTAACTCCCTTAGTCAGAATTGATCCAGCACTCCCAGTTCCTTAGTTTGCGTAAAACCCAAGCAAACATTAGGTAATATGATCCAACAAAATAATTAAAAGATTAAGAATACATTTTTGTTAGAAAATAGTAAAAAAAACTTGGGTGTGAGTGAGTAGCCGGTCCCTTATTAGTCCTTACGTACTCTTCTTCCTCGTGTTGAATTTTCCCATTTCTCAGAGCTCAAAATTCAGTCCGCCGTCGTCTCTCAATGGCAAATCAGGGAGCGAAGAAACGCAGAGAAGAAAACGCCCGCCATATGAAAACTCTCCAACGCGTCATCATCGCCTGCAATGTACAGATTAAATCTCTACATTTGTGTTCCTTAATATATTTTTTCTGGTTTGTTGATTTCAGTTTCTGATTGGATCGAATTTGGTGAAACAGGCGATATATCTAGTGTTAAGGATCGGAGTCTTCTACTCGAGTTTCACATGGAAGCATTGGATAGGCTTGATTTTGACTTCTCTCGCTTACGTCATTCCATACCAGCAGCTCGCAGCCATGGCCAAGCCCTCTTACACCGATGACGGCGAGCTTCTTGACGGCGGCTTCGATATGAGTACTGGTGGAATTTGTGGGTAAGTTACTTGTTTTTCTCAGGGGATTTTACATTTCCTTTTTGGGGGTTTAACGCAATCTGGAGTTTACTGGACTTGGACAATAGAACTGTGAATTAACAATCAATAGTTGGCTGGAAATTGCTGAAGTAACTCAGTTTTTAATGTGGATTTCACTGTAACATTTACATCCATGGTGCTCGTTACATTGCAAGATTGTTTTTTACTTGTTTGTATGCTTTCTGCAGCATTAATAAAACTGCTTAGTTTCTCGTATGTTCTTTTCTGGCATGCGTCCATGTTTTTTCATTCCTTTTTAGCATTTTACCAGGGAAGTCTATTCTCAGTGCTATATGAATATTTATTCTTTCTGCACTAAGAGATCAGGTTTGTTGACAATGACCTTACTTTCCGTTGCATGCTATTGCAGATATTTGCATGATGTGATCTACATTACATGTTTCGTCCAGCTCACTTCCATCATTTCGGAAAAATTCTGGTACATATACTTGGTGGTAAGTTATTTATCCCTCTCCAACTACAAAGACACCCCAAGGAGGGGAATCCTGATTCACTTATGCCGTTAATTTTCTGTAGCAGAATTTTGGGTGCTATTGGTTAGATTTGGACATAGAATATTTTAACTTTGTTTCCTACTGTTCTTTAAGAATAAAGATCCTGGATCTGTTTGCTCAATGAATTACTTCTGGTTTTGCTTTTCACTGTAGTTCCAAAAACAAGAAATCGAAGTTCTTATTACAACATGCTCTACCAAATCTACTAATAGTATTATAGAAAGGGCTAAAGGGGTTCATGGGATCCTAAGTGACTGAGGGACTTCTAGAAGTCTGCAGGATACTACTGGACACAATTTTCAAAATACGAAAGCAGAATCAAAATGAACTCAACCAGAATTATAAGAACTTGAAAGCATGTCGTGAAATGGAAGTAACAGAGAAGTTCACTAATTCTGGAGTTCATCCAAGTCATAATGTTGGAGGCATATGGTTCACACTTCCTATTGGGAGTAAATAAGGGCACAGGCATAGGCTATGTGTAGGTTACTCCTTTGTCATTGACATCCGTGTCTACACAGCAATTTCCCTTCTCAAGTATACCATTCGGGTTTTGCTCTATTCTTATCCTTGACAGGGAATCATGATTTGCCAAGATACGGTAACTGTTGGAGCTTTTTCCTGGATCGTGCTTTTACTAAAAAATATTAAGCTGAGTAAAATTTGACCATGAGATACTCAAATTGTACTAACAATAGAGGTTTCTTTTTATTTTCTAAAGTTACTTGAAGATTAAAACTGGAACCTTTTCTTATTCTCGTTTGAAGTTAAAACAGAGAGAAGAAATGTTTGAGAAATAGATTGTATATATCCACTGCACATTTTTGTTTGTTCTTTTTGGCATTGTCGTTTTGTTTTATTTTCTATATTGGTGAGCTTGTACTTCACTTTGGTGTCATGCTCCGAAAAAGCTGCATCAATTTAAAGCCACTGTTTGTGTGCCTTGACTTGAGTGACTGGAAATGCTGAGAGCAACTTAAGTTTCACATGGAAGGCTGTCTGATAATTTTTCCGAGCAAAAGATGATAATAGTAAAACAAAAGAGTCAACCTAAAATCCATTGATGAATAAATCAATTCAAACAACAGCATGTAGTCTGGTATGTTAACTTTATCGTATACTTGTGTACTATTCAGATCCCGGGCTTTGCCGCATATCAGCTCTTTGGGCTTGTCAGAGGATTTTTACCTCAGGGTTCAGAGGTAACTGTGCTGTATCATAATTTCTTACTTTCTTATTTTTCAACTGCAGCTGTAACTGCAAGAATCCTGTTCTTTTCATCGTACGATCATTTTTATCCTTCCATTTCTGCTCTATCCTACCCAATGAATAGTCAGTTGTGTGGTTGGAGATTCTCATGCCATTTGATGTGGTGCAGGAAGGTGAGGAAGATGAGAAGACGAGAAAGAAGAGGGAGAAGATGGAAAAGAAGGCTTCAAGACCTAAATTTGTCAAGACCAGGAACCGATAATCCGGGTTTTTACACCATGGTTTTTGAGTATTACAGTCAGAAATCTTTAGAGGGGAGGTTAAATTATGGAGTTCTAATCTGCACATCCAGAAATAGTCATTACAATTGCGGCTATACCTAGGCGAGAGGACAGTAATGTATGTGCCGAATTGTCACATTTAGATTTTGTTGTATCAATGTCTTAGAAATTGTGTTCCAATAGCTTTGTTCGTCTGAATCCTGTTCACTTCTTCAGGCTGTAAAAGTATAAGCACCACATCTTTAAATAAAAATCGACAACGCCGTCAGAATTCCATCGACAATCTGACGGCCATCTTTTCCAAATGGATCCTCCCTCACACAATTACCCACAGAAATGCACACAAAAAAATGAGTACACTGGAAATGCATTTCGAATTGTTGGTAAATGTCCAAGGTGGATTAGAAGCCACAAGTTCGTATCGGCTGGATCTTCATCGTCCTATTACATCAGTGTTAATCAACTTCCTATTTTCTGATCACCAGAACCCAAATTTACATGGAGTATTTCATCTTTTGGTACATATTATCATACACCTCAATTACATCCAGTATATGAACTTTAGCTAAGATAACCATGGTGATTGCATGCCCAACAGATCTAACGTGCGGTTTGTTCTGCAACAGCTGTCAAAAGATTAATCTCGTGTTTCAAGGTCCATGAAGCTTCGTTTTTATGGCTTATTCTGAAACTATATTCTTGAAAATATCCATTAAAGGTGACGGCTGATATAGTGGCTCTACAAAATCAGACATAAATCTTCATCAGAGTTCAAATTTAGTCTGAAATATATGTATGTGCATATAAGTTTGCTTGTGCACGCAAACCTGAATAAACAGTTAAACACGCCAAATTGTATGGAGAATTTGTAACTATAACTTGAATATAAGGACTGTTGAATTGAATCCTGCTTGCAGTTTAAGATATGATACCAAATCTGGATCAAACTTACCTCAAGGCCACAGGTTCAGACATTGACATACTACTGGGCTTTTCTAGCTTTCGGACAACAGCATTACTGCAAGCAAAATCAAAACATTGAAGGGAGATAATTGTATGTGTATTAGTGTTGCGTTTCCTTTCAAATAGTTTATATTTCTTGATTCTTAATTGTGATTTTTCTTTCCGCATCAAAACCAAGAAACAAGACAAAATGAATCCAACGCATCATGCATAATTTCACATTGTCAAGCTGTTCTAGTCATTAAGAGAAAAACAAGCAATTAATTAAATAAGTTATCTGAACCTATACCTTCTGACACCAGCTGCAAAAGCATGATGAAATACACGATGATGAGCAGGATCCAAAGCATCACTTACGGAACCAGGCATTATCGATGCGAGGAAACTGTTGGATTTTCTGCTCCTGAATATACAGGAGAATGCTAGAGCAGGTAGCTTAAACAGAAAAACCAGTTATAACAAATGAAGTAAATGGTTCACGAGGCAAACTCAACAATATTAGCAACATTAGTCTTATAACATAGAAGTCACAAAAGACAAACCATGACATTTTTATTTCACCTCTACCGACTACAAAAACAATAAAATTAGCAAGCAGTTATGACCTCAGTGCAATTGGCAGCCAAAATGGATGACAAGGTGATGAACAATAGTAAGAAACAAAAGATATAGGCTTTACCTCTCATTTAGATCAAAACCCAGGGAGAAAATATGGATGGAACCCGAAGAGCTTGTCGCAAGAAGAATATCTGGAAGATCAGGTGATGGCCCAAATGCCAGAGAAAATATTGTGGATGGATATGTGCCCCTACGGAAACTGTACGACTGCAATTAAGACAACTAAGAACTTGTCTAAGAACCAAAATAACTGAAAGTGATTAAATGTGAATCTTTTTGTGAAATTGCTGTCCTTGTAGAGACGGTCCCAAAAAGAACTCCAATGTCGAAACAACAATCTCACATGTCTACTTATGTACCCTAAAATCTGAAATATATCCCATGTGAATGGCTGTCGCAAACAAAACTTAAATTTCAGTTACTATCAGATAACTGTCTATTTGAATTAGACCCAGAAATGACACAATGAAATTGAAAAATAAACAGAAGGTGAAGTGCCCAACTTTCTAATAGCCGAACATTTATTACACAGATCAATAACTATAGGTGGGTGTTAAATTATTGGTATGAATTATTTCTACAAGAGCTAGTACCCAAAATATACGTAAATCTTATAAAAGTCAGGTCTATGAAGCCATAAAAATAAGTTTCAATTTCACTTTTCAGAACAAAAAAATGTCGAGGCTTAACAAGCAGTGGTTGAGACAAGAAAATTATAAGCTGGAGGATGAGCTTGGGTTGAGCTATCGATAAAATTGTGTGCTTACATGCTCTTACTGTCCCTGACAAAGGAAGGACATCTCGCACACTAGCTCCACCTCATAATTTACACTATGTATAAATGATTGAGAAACTATAATAATCTATTATCATCTGTTGTCCCATTTTGTTTATTTAATTCATTTTTTAAAAGATATTTGACGTCCTAGGAGATATCCAGTTTAACTTTTCGACATTAAATAAGAATTGTGAGAAACAGAATGTAATAATTCCACAGAAGAAAGTAAGGCTTACAGAAAATGCTCATATAATGTACAAGAAATATAATCATTTGTATAGTAAATATAACAGGTTGATTATTGTGTGGCTGAGTGGCATAAAGAACCTGGATTAGGTCACAATTTCGAAATACAATGCTATTCATTGCAAAACAACTCACAAGTCAAGAAATATAGTGGGGACTTTGTGATAGAACTAGTCTGCCTTCTTAGATCCGTGCCAGGGATTTGGCAATTCCCGTTTATAAGTAGGTATAGAACTTTTATTCCAAAGCTGCTACCACAGACAAGTAAACATCATCACAGAAAAGGACAAAAACCACCTTGTGATAATGAATTATTATTAGCTGATTCACCTTAGTTGCGTCAGAAATCAGATGCACCCTGATTATGGTTCCCTGTTCAGATGCCGTAGCTATATACATCCCATTTGAAGAAAAAGCCATGGCAGCCAATGGAGAGCGATGGGCATGTATCTGCATTTAGCAACACCTAGTTAAATTGGGCAACTGCAGGATGATCACAAGAAATTCTTGATCACACTTTAAACCCATAGAAACCAAAATTTCAAATTAACTGATCCTCATGTTCCAAATCAACTATCGAGGCACAACCAAGTCAATTAATTTCCATCGCAAAAGAGGGGGCGAGCAAGGAAGGGAAAGAGCCACCGATAACATGGCCGAGTACCTATGTCATCAGTCTAGCAAACAAATGAATTATATGCCACCAAAAAGCAATGACTTAATGCCCACGTCAAGAAATAGCTCAGGGTTACCCCTAATATTATAGTCAGAAAATTCAAACTTCAGTAGGAACGCATAAGGCTTTGTTTCAAACTTCAATATACTTGAGTTATTGTTAACATGATAATGATCTACAAAAGAGTAGGACAATCATAGGACGATTAATACTGTGCAAACTAGCAGGCAAAATTCTCCCAAAAACTGTTAACTTTCATGAAAGATATATAAAAGATATGATGAAAGGTAATGTCAAACTAATATACTGTCAGCTACACAGCTCAGAATTCAATTTACAACCTCACAGTGCGGCGACTGCAAATCCATAACATTGTAGACCAATACAGACCCTTCCGCCGTACTAGCAGGTATCGCTAAGTAGGGATTATCTGCACTAGCTGAAAATGCACAAAGTCCTGAACAGAAAAGGACAACTGAAACAGGTAAGCCAAAAACTGCCACTAATTCTAATGCATGTCCATACCAGCAACTGCAGATTACTAACACCCGAAGAGGGAAGAGAAGTTCAATTATTTTGTGAGAATTACAAGCTTCTTATTAAACATCATCAGAATTGCTAATCCTACTACGGAAAAGACCATACCAGCAGCTGCAGATTACCAACACCTTTTTCATATCTAAGCATACATTAGAGTTAGTAGTAGGGGATGCAGTGGAGATAAGAGGCTTCATAAAATACTCGATAAATCAATACACGATAATAAAGACAGTAGAGAGACTTCAAAAATCACTTTAATGTTTTCACAGGATATTATTAGATTTTTTAAAAAACGCTTTTTGAAAGGAAATATAGCTAGTACGCAATTGCAGCAATAATACAGATCAACCATAAACAACTCAATTGGTAAAGATAGAATAATTGGCCTCACTGACCTTGTAAATTTGGCACTGTATCAATGATGCGCTTTATTTCCAGACTGTTAACATCGTAGATGTATGTTTGCTCTTTCAGTACAACAATCAATCTGCCCACAACAGTATAACAATAAAACTACAAAACGGAACAAGAAAAGGAAAAAAGAAAGGACTTCTGGCTCACAGTAAAATATGTTTAGATTTACTAAATAAAATCATATTGAGTCGTCAGTATGATATAAAATTCAAATCTAGCAGAACTGCATGTGGACGGAACTGATGATTGCAGATGTATGTTTGCTCTTTGAGTACAACAATCAATCTTCCCATTAGTGTATAACAATGTAACTATAAAAAAAGGACTTCTGACACATGGTCAAAGATGTTTAGATTTACTAAACAAAATATTATTGAGTCGTCAGTATGATATAAAATTTAAATCCAGCAGAACTGCATGTGGACGGACATGACGATCAATCAAGTTTACAGCAAACATGCAGCTAAACCAAAATCTTATACACTACAAAAAGCTCATGTTTGATTCACCACAAGTAGGTCTCTGGTATACAATAATTGAGCAACAAAGCTAAGCTTATTTAAGCATGAAATGATAAGAAAATACATCGCATAATTATTAGAGAATTTGCAGTGTTTATATAGGTCCATGTCAGGATATCAGGAAACTGTTTCAGAGATCATCAATGCACCTCTAATTTCTTTTATTCTTTTTTTAATTTGGTGTGTGTGTGTAGGTCTGGGTGCAATAGTAATAGAGATTCATCTTAAACGAAGCACAGGTTGACTTGATATAATTTTACAAACTTAGTAGCAAATACACTAATGATATACCTCGTCCTATTTACACGAACAGCAAGAATAGAAGTCAAGAAGTTGAGTTCTCTGAGAGCAGTTCCTTTAATGGAATTGAACAAACATAGTCTCCTTGGTGATAAAGATGGCTGGTGGAAGCAAATGAAGCAAAAGAAGTGAGAAATAATACCATTTGAAAAAGATTGAAAAAAAGAAAACTAAATAAGAATAATGAGCCAAACTATAACAACAATGGTCATAATAATTATTAATAAAATTATTACAAAAAGATAATGGTAAACTACAAAAGTACCTTTGAGGTTTGACCTAATTAGAAAAATTCATTTGTTTTGTAGTTACAAATACATTTGAGGTACTACAAATGTACAGGTTACTACCCATCAGTAGCTGCAATTTCTAAAAAATAGAAATCAATATTATATGGAATATCTGGAATTTGTGACTCATAAACTTGATGTCTTTCTTTTTCTTCTTATTTCATTTTTCCTTTTTCTTTTTGGTGAATAGGGCCAAACTTAAGGGTATTATCTGTAGGTCACCAAAAAAAACTAATAATTCGTGTAATTCACCAAGAAATACTAAGTAACTGAAGAAGAACCTGTTCGCCAGCTCCAATTATGGCAAGAAGACTTGATCTGTATAGCATTTCTACAATTATGAATGCCCCAACAACTACCAGAAGAGAACAAAAACCATTAAACGATGTCTAAGCAGCAACAAACATTACGATTCACATTCTATGGAAGCAAAAAACGTATTCGATGTCACATAATAGGGTTTACAAGCGTCTATTTATTAGAGATTGAACAAGAGCTACGACACTTCAGTAGATATGTTCTATTCCACTTCTTATACTTACATGAATATCAAAATCAGGCATAGGCAAGATCAAGCCCATTGTATAGCTTTGGTATGCAAATGAAGCTTAATGATCTTTCCAGGGGCATCATCTCAACTAATTACGGTCTCTAACAGTGTTTTCATACCAAGAGCAAAACGCACATAAACTTCATGAACACAACATTTCGAGCCATTACTCTTCTTCATTTAAAGTACACCAAATTACCAAACAATTTAGGTAGAATGACTACTGGTTCAACGAATTCACATATATTAGAACTGAATTACTGCATTAAATTATCACCTGGAGAAGGTGTTTCCCTTCACTAGCTAACAATACACTATCGGAGATGACAAAAATATCATATCAAAAGTTAACGAAACCGAATCGGAATAAAATTCGAACGCGCAGAGACGTAATATAATCAAAATACCTCGTTCATAGAGGAGCCTTCCAGTATCACAGTCAAATATTTTGAAGCCGTCTCTCGTTCCAATTGCAAAGCAACTGCGGAAAAAATAAAGGATAAGAAGAAGAAGAAGTAGTTTATCAATTTAATTTATTTTCTGGACAAAAACATATGAAATCACAAGTATTTGCGATGATATTTTGGTGGAAAACCTGTTATCCTGATTGAAGGAAGCAGAGAGTATGGGATGAGAAGAGGATTGATTCGCCATCTGAGAGTTAGTTTCTCGAATTTGTGCTGGACGTCATGTAATTACTTCTCTTAACACAGTCTACAGTAGCTTTCTACACACGGTAAGGGAAACCAATGGATTTCAACGGCACTTTCTGAACAAGGAAAGTTCGGTTTAAGCTAAAGAGGACTCACGAGAATATTATTTGATAATTAAACATTCTCATTGGTGGTTATTTAAAGGAAAGAATTATGTAATCCGGGCTTCTATTTATGATGTAACGTTAAAAATGAAGGTTTTGGATAGTATTAATATCAAATTGAGATGATGAATGAACATTAGCCCACCTCAAATTTAATTCGGATCTTCTGCGATCACAACAATTACATAATTGCTGACAATATATTAATAATGTTATATTATAAATATGTTATATAATGATGTATTTATTATATAAAATGTAGCATCATTGACAATAAAAGATTCAAATTGGTTCAAAATATGCGTGCTGATATTATATTCGTTATGCAAAAATATAGTTACACTAACGAAGAATTTGAATAATGCTATTTCGCCTTTTTTTTCGTTTGCCCTTTTCGATTCTACTTTTTTTCTTTTATGGTTTTTTCATAGGCAAAAATTTATGTGCACCCAACACACGATAAGCTTATTGTACACTCTTCTATTTAATTTGGAATTAAAGATAAATATAACGATCTTGTTTGGATAAATTCACAACAACCAAATATAACGGCCTTGTTTGGATAAATTCACAATAACAACATATGGTGCAACAGTGAGGCATGTGCTTGTTAGGTTTAGGTGTGTGGGTTCAAACCCTGCTTTTGTTCTATTTTTACCTCTTTTTATGTTGTTTACATGTATAATTTTTTAATAATATATTCTGTTGTTTAATAGTATATGTTATATTGCGTAATAGTATATGTTATGTTACAGGTATACACATTTTTTTTAAATAATATATAATTTTTTTTAAATAATATATTACATTGTCTAAAATCTAAAATAATATAAAAAGTGCACATATATAGAAAAAAGATTCGAACCTGTACCCTAATATAACCAATAATTTGGGATTGTACCACCTAGGCTAGTGTTTCTTATGTGCCAACAAACATGTCTTAATATATATATATATATATATATATATATATATATATATATATATTATTAATTTGAATTAAAAGAAAAAAATAGAGTTGCACGCGCTGGCTGAGGTCTCGCATAAGGGTTTGATCGCTGGGCCACCAACATTTTTGAGAGTCCAAACGGAGCCCTAAATGTATATCTAATTCCCAAATTAAATTGAGGAGTGCACAATAAGCTTATTGTGTGTTGGGTGCACCCAACACCTACTATTTCTCATATTCTGCCTCTTGCAGTTTGTTTTCTACTCTTCCATCCCTTTCTTTAATTCTTGGCTTGACATGATAACAAGACTTGAAATTATTGAAGAAAAAAACAATGAAACCAACTACCTCAATTCTAATCCAATTTTACTAAATTATTATCTTACAATATAATATTGGGTCCTTCTAGCATGCAACCTTGGTACCAATACAACCTTTTTTTATAGCCATTAGATCTAACAACTTCAAATCACAACCATCAAAATTATTTCTACCTATTTACCTGATCTTTTTTTTACCCCAGTAAAAAAAGGGTCAACTCATATTCACTGATTTTTTAATGAATCCTCTTGGTCAGTTCCTTCACCCTGATTTCCTTTCCCTCTCCTTCCTCGCTTCAAAATCGAATTTCATGCTCTCAGTAAATTGGTCCACCCGTTCACCCCCTTCTATAGTATTTCCCTCCTGATCGTTTTCTAGTCGTCCTCCGGTTGCCTTCATCTGCCATCCATGGGAAATCACGATCGTAAATTCCTAAGGCCCAATCTCATTCCGTTGTAACAGGGGTTTCAAAGCTCATGGGGTAGAAATCGGATCCTCGGTCGCTACGCTCCGGTCTTCTATTCATTGTTGAAGCATGCTCATCCTCCAATTTATATCGCTGATTCGCCACTGATTAAATTATTTGCGTTAATATCTCGCCTTTATCGAGAACTGCTAAATTATGTTAAATTGTTAATAGACGCGTTTCACGGTAATGGGGATTTGTTCAATTGTGCCCGTACTAGCAGGATTCTAGATTTGGCATAATATTTGGTCCGAATCCAAAGGCAGTAGTCGTTGGTAGATATATCAATCTTAGCTTTCTCAATGGCAGTAGTCTTTTCAATTGTTTACGTACTAGCAGGATTATAGATTTGGCATAATATCTTGGTTTGCATTTAGAATGCTCCTTTGGTCTTCAATTATTTTAGACGTTCTTTAGAAATTCACAGTTATTAATTACATAAACTATAAACTTAAAGCCATAGGTAATCAGGGCATAGTTGATCAGGAATGACCTCGAGTTTCTCACTCCGGGTTCATAGAAATATGGGGGCATACAACTAGTGAATGCACTGTTGTGCCTCTTTTGCCGTCTAATTCCCTTCATTAGTCAATAGCATAATCTTACTTTAGTTGCAATGAGTGCCAATTATTGTTGTACAGGTAAAACAATCTGATGTAAGTAAGTTTGGAAAGATAATCATCAGTTCCCGGAAATGAAACCGGTTCGTAAGCTCTAATCTTATTAGTCTCACTACCCACGATTGCGATGGTAGACGTCAGTTGAGCAAGAAGTCTGGCTGTGAGGGTGCGCAATCAGTATATTTATGTGCCTTGGTAGCGAATAACTAGAAAATAAACTAAACTAAAATAACAATCTAGATGTATGATTGGAGTGGTAATTATTAGTCATGCCTGAAAAACAACAAGTGGCAGAATTTGGTTTCTTGGAATAGTTAAATGTCGAACCAATACAGTAATGCCTGTACTTTTTTGTATTACAATTAATCCTTTTCTTTGGTAATTTGTAAGTAAGTTGTTCATTTTAAGGTGATCTATTGATGCTAATCTTTTTTTTTTTTTTTTTGGTTTGCAGTTGCTAGTACTTTCCGAAAGGTCAAGAATGCCTGCGTTGCCACAATTCTGTGCTGGATCAGTGATCCGCATTTCCATCGCAAGAACCGTCTTTACAATAACTAGAGATGGAAATGAACCAAACAACCATATTTTTCATATCTATAAAAGATAATTAATCTTCCCTGCAAAATTGAAGGGTGCCATGGGTTCCTAACTCAAAACCTCACACGAGATACTGAAAGTGAGCAACCGGCCACCCTCCCACGCCCCCCCGGCATCGTACTATTACATAGAAGAGAGATGGCTGGAAATTCAAGCGCCAAGCTGGCGACGTACTCGTCGTCCCCGACTGATAATGCGCAATCTGATATCCAAGAAACTTAATGAAAACCTACGTAAGCAATATGAAAAAACACAAGATTTACGTGGTTCGATCCGGAGATCTACGTCCATGGGCACAAAATAACACCTGCCGAGGTGTTTCTGTTACTAGATCTTTGAGTTTACACGTAGTAATTTCAGAATACAGAATGCGAACCTTAATTCAGAGTTCTTTTCTTCAATTTATACTAAACCCTACTGAACCCTAACTGAACCCTAACTAACTCCCTATTATCACGCCTCTTTTCCGCTGCATGGCGGTTGGGAACGGATCGTGGGCCTTGAGTCGCGGAACAAGCCATAAGTTGGGCCGCGCCACACGCGTTATCCGGGACGCGTACCTCTGGACCTTCTGGGCCGGTTAATGGGCCGAGGTTCTGGGCCAGTTAGTGGGCCGGGGCGTTAGGTATTAACCCGACCCGAAGTGGCCGGGCCATCCCTATCAGATGCCCCCCCAGCCGGAGTGAGGAAGGAGCTTCGGTTGTAACCGGGGTGTTTCTGGATGGCCAAGACTGTTCCGCGTCGACGGTGCTCCACAGCGTAGTCCGTGGAAGCTGAATCGAACTAGGCCGACTTACGCCGGGATGATAGCGAGTCCCCCAAAAGCAAGAAACTGTATCGGAAGTTGATAATAATCTGGCCGAGGTGAAGGGAGCACCGGAGTGTAGTAGTCTGGCCGAGGTGAAGGGAGCACCGGAGTGTCTTCCAAATCTTTCTGGGCAAGGATGGGGTTGATGTGATTGGCGGCGCCATCATGAGAGAGAGGGATGTGAAGTGACACGCTCTGCAATCCCCAATAAAGCGATTCCCCACGCGCCTTGGGAACCGCAAAGCGCGTGCCTAGCACGTCCAGATCTGAAACATGGAATTTGAATAGGCCACATCTGGACCGTTGATTCTTTCAAGTATATATTGGGAATAATAGCACAGTTCCATTCATCTTCTTCCTTGTGATTTTTTATCTTTAGAAAGCGGGAAAAAAAGAGAAACCTGTTCGCGTGTGAATCATCTCGAATCAAAAACTTCTCAAACTCAAACCAAGTAAGTATGCCTTCTTCTTCATCTTCTTCTTCTGTTCAGGAAGTAGGGACTAAGAGCGCTCTGTTAGATGTGCCACCTCTGCGAGTCATAATTCCAGAGAGGAATGAGGTTAGGACTGTGGATCGAGTCGATGGCAGGGAAACCGATGTCAAGATGGTCGATTTCTATGAATGCGCGGAAGAGGACTTTGAAGTGTCCACTGTAGCGTTACGTATGACGCGAGTGCAGATTGAGAGAGAAATCCCCTCATTTTACCTTCCCTTTAACTTAGAATACATAGTACCGGACCCCGGTGATAGGGCCTGCTGCCCGCCGCAGGGTTTCATTAGTGTGTATATAGATTTCCTGAGAATAGGCTTGAGATTGCCCCTGTGGGACATTGTGGTCCGGTTACTGAGATACGACGGCATTGCCTTAAGCCAACTAGCGCCAAATGCAGTTAGGCAAGTAGTGGGATTCACCGTAGTATGCAAGAATGCCGGGTTAGAACCGACCGTAGAGCTATTTAGGTGTTTTTACCAATTAAAAGCCTTCGGTAAATCCAAGGGGTGGTACTCCTTCAGCCCCCGAGCCCGAGGTGGGTTCAAGGTGCAAAACCCGAGTAAGGTGGAGGGATGGAAGGAGAGGTTTATTTTTGTGAAGAACGGAGTAGCTCTCCCGAAGTGGAGGAGGGATGAGGTACTCGATACTGCCCCGGTGGAGAATCCGGAGGCCGAAGTCGTATACATTCCGGTCAGTGGGGACTTTCAAGACCCTCTGTACTGAGGAGGAACTGGAGGGGGCCGGACTGAGCCCGTATTATTCGGGCGGTTGCTGAGGAGGGTAGGAGTTCTCATGTTATGCTTTTTACAAACTGTTGTTTGGTACAGGACTAACTTCAAACTTTGCATGCAGTGGGACGCTTCGGAAAAGAGCCGGCTGGAAGCCCCGCGGTGGCTGCGGCGGTCAAAAAGAAAGGGAAAACTGCTGAGGCATCTCCCCGGGGGAAGATGTCACCTGGTACGAGGCCCAGCGCTGGGTCCGATGAGCAGGTAGGAGCGGCGAGGCCTACCCCTGTACCCAAGAAGAGGCCGGAGCCATCTGGGACTCCTCCAGCAACAACAAAAAGACTCCGCACCGGGGAGAGCATGGAGGTAAATCCGGGAAGTTCTGTTAGTTACTGTTAACGTAAATGCAGTGTACATTTATCTGTGCTGATTTCTGTGTGCTGCTACTGGTGGCAGTTGAAGGAGCAGGGGCCCTCAAGTCTGTTGGGGTTGGAGGGGGCCGATGCCGAAGAACTTCTGCGCTTGGCGCGAGGAATCATGGACCTCGGTCGTAAGAGCGAGAAGGAAGGCAAGGAGGAGCTAGCCGAAGTGGCTAGAGAGCTTCGGGCGCGCAACGACAGGTTAACACAAGACCTGACCGAGGCGCGTAAGAGGGCGGCCTTGGTTAAAAATGAGGCTGCGCGTCTGCGCGGAGTGGAGGCAGAAGCCGGTGTCCTCCGAGGGGAAATACTACAGCTGCGGGCAGAGATGGAGGCTCGGGAGGCTGCCATAGTCGAAGGTCAAGAAGCGATGCTGAAAGCATTCGCCGAGAAACTGTTCCAAACCAGCACGTTTCTTGACTTTCAGATCGACTTTGTTGCAATAGGGGACCAGGCCACGCGATCTGTGCTGCTGGAGCAGATCAAGGAGGTCTACCCGAATGTGGATGTATATCGTCCAGAATTCGGGTACGACTTTGATGCAGTGGCCGGGGTGGAGAAGGCCTACTACACAGCATTAGCAAATCTGCCGGAGTGGCCTCTGTTGAAGGCTCTAACTGAGAAGAAGCAAATTCTGAAGGCCGAGGGGATTGCTAACTGTGAGGAGGACCAGGACCAGGAGTTTCTGGCATTCCGCCGGGGTGAGCTTGTCTCCAAGCCCCGAAACAAAGAACCTCCCCCCTCGAATGGAGGTTGATGCCATAGCTGCGGATGAAGCTGCCGCAGTTAATGAGGAGGAAAAAGCTGAAGTGTCGGAGGGCCGGCGAGAGGTGTTGCCCGAGGATACTGAGGGGACCGAGCGGGAGGTCAGTCGTTCCCCTCAAATTTAAAGTTGTAGATAACAGGAGTATATGTAAACTTTGTACTGAATCATGGATAATGTACTTCGATTTTTGTTGAATATAAATCTTGTTTGTGAACTGAATTCCCGCTCATTGTATGCTTGAGATTGATTGTTCCCGTTGATTCTTTTGTCTGTTTAGAATACCGCGGAATTGCATGAGACGATGAAGAAGCTTATGCGATCACTTGAGTGGTTCCGCGAAGAGAATAACAACCTGCAAATGCACGTAGTACCAAGGCTAGAAAAGCGGGTGGCCGCGGCAGAGAGAAAGGCGAAGGAGGCCAAGGAGAAAGCCTTTGATCAGGAGTTGAAGTATCTGGCAAAAGTTGCTGAAATGGACCGAGTCCTCATCCATCAAAGGGAGTATGACCGAATATTGACCGAGTTCGGCTTACTGACATTTGAGGAAGTTGAGGCGCGGGTCGTAGAAATTCAGGATGAGATTTCAGCGCTTATGGCGAGGAGCCCGGCCGAGTCCTCGGAGCTCGTAAGAAAGCGAGAGGTGTTGGAGTTGCTCCTCAACATGTACGAAGGACTGAAGGGCCAAGCCAGGTGGAGGCCTTCTGCTGAGGAATTCATTGCTAGTACAAGCCGAAGCCAAGGTACTTCAAAAGCCCCCCGGAAGGGTAAAAAGAAGCCCGAGGTAAAGAGCACAGGCATTGTTATTCGAGAGCCAGTTCCAGTGACTACGATCGAAGAAGAGCCCGCCGTTGTTGTCGAAGAGGCAGTCGAGGAACTGGCGAGAGAAATCGAGGTGATGGTCCCCGAGGAATGGGACCCTGTGCAATGGGCCGAAACCCCGAGGTCTGCTCCACAGCCAAGTAGCCGTGCTCGTACAAGAGACGAAGTTCCCAGACAAGCGCCAAGAACAAGTCCACGGCGTGGGGAAGCCCGCGGGGGGGAAAGAGCCGGAGCCCGAGGCCGAAGAACGACAAGGTCCCGGAGGACCCAGCGTAGGTCTAGGAGTAGGCCTCAACGCCGGGGCGCTGAATACTGGCTCGGGGGCCGTAGATAATTGCTTGTTGGTTTTTTTCTTTTTTTTTTTTTTTTTGAAGTCTTATGTAAAAAACTTTTTGGCATCACCTCGAAGGAGGATAACAAAATCATTTTGGTGGGCATAGTTGTGTTAAGGAAAACAACAAGTTATTAACCAAAAGTAATAATTGTTTTAACGGGTGTTCGGGAACATAATATGGATAACTCCAATTTAAATCTCCCCGGACGGATCGGGCGGGAGTAAAATCTCCCCGAACGGATCAGGCGGGAGTAATATCTCCCCGGACGGATCAGGCGGGAGTAAACACTTCTCCGGTTAAACAGGCGAGAGAGTGATAGGGTCCGGGGACAAAATGTGAATCTCCTCGGACGGACCGAGAGAGAGATTTAATTGTCCGGAGACGAATAGTAATAATATGAATGCGTTAGGGCGTCCCCGTAACGTAAAAGAGAACACAGCAAGATGCATAAACATAGAGTATTTATTCAATGATGAGTGCCGGAGCAAATTGAAGGATACAAAGGGAGATAACAACATAAAAGAAGCGTACAATGAGCATAAAGATAAGATGATACTTGTCATTTGGCATTCACAGATAGAAGCGTCTCAGGTTTGTAACATGCCAGCTTCGGGGAATTGAGGTTCCATCGAGATGCTCTAACTGATAGGATCCAGAATCGTGCGTGGCAACGATGCGATAAGGACCTTCCCACGAAGCATGTAATTTCCCCTCGGGGGCGGCTTTGCTGGCTGAATTGAGTCGAAGTACTAGGTCCCCGACATTGAATTGAGTGCCTCGAACCCGGAGGTGATGATACTGGGCTGCACGTTGTTTACACCTGGCCTGCTGGATGAATGATTGATCACGACGATATTCGAGCTCATCCAGATTTGCACGGAGAGCTTCGTCATTATCCTCGGGAATCAATGTGATGAGGCGGGGGCTTGGTACGCTGACTTCCGCTGGAATAACTGCTTCGGAGCCGTAAGTTAGGCTGTAGGGGGTCTCTCCGGTAGAGGTATGCGGTGTCGTGCGATAAGCCCATAGAACTTGCGGAAGGTTCTCGGCCCAAAGACCTTTGGCATTATCCAGGCGTTTCTTTATACCCGTGAGCAGTGTTCGGTTGGTGACTTCAACCTGACCGTTGGCTTGAGGGTGAGCTACCGAGGTGAACATTTGTTTGATATGAAGCTCCTCACAACATGACCGGAAGGGATCGTTGGCAAATTGCTTGCCGTTATCCGAGATGATAGTGCTCGGTATGCCAAAACGACATATGATATTTCGCCAGACGAACTTCAAGATGTTTTGGCCAGTGATGGCAGTAAGAGGTTCCGCTTCTACCCATTTGGTGAAGTAATCCACGGCGACCACCAGAAACTTCAATCCCCCCGGAGCGACCGAAAATGGGCCAACAATATCAATTCCCCACTGAATAAATGGTCACGCACTTTGAATTCCAGTGAGCTCAATTTGTGGCAGGTGTTTCACACGAGAATGTAGCTGACACTTGCTGCATTTGGCCACTAAATCGTGGGCATCGTTAAACAAAGTTGGCCAATAATATCCCCAGCGGAGAACTTTCTTGGCCAATGTCCGGGAGCCGATATGACTGGCACAGGCCCCTTCGTGAACCTCCCGTAGAACTTGATTAGCCTCGGCAGGAGCGAGGCACCGGAGACTCGGTTGTAGGTACGACCGTCGATACAAGACTCCATCATGAAAGGAGTATTTGGGGGCTTTGAGGACTACTTGCCGAGCTTGCAGCTTATCATTAGGCAGAATTCCATCTCGGAGATACCGAACGATAGGGGTCATCCAATTCGGATCACCATCGGTCAATACCGAAACCGTTGCCTCCTGAATTGCCGAATGAAATAAGTCTTCGACTATTATATCCGGAGATATATTAGTTCGGACCGCGGAGGCTAATTTGCTGAGCGCATCTGCTCTTGCATTCTGAGTACGTGGTATTTTCTGGATAACGACTGTATCAAGAGTTGACATAAGCTTGAGTGTTAAAGCACGATACCTGATCATTATTTCATCCTTGGCGACATAAGTCCCCTGGATTTGCTTGGACACGACCTCGGAGTCCGTGAAGAGCTCAAGATGGCGAATGGCTAAGGATTGAGTGAGCCGGAGCCCGGCGAGAACTGCCTCTTATTCTGCTTCATTATTGGTCACCTTAAATTTGAATCGGATGACGTACTTAACCTCAACTCCCTCGGGGTCAATGAGAAGCACCCCGACACCACTTCCGCGAGTCGTGGATGCATCATCCACATATAATTGCCACTTGCGAGGTGGGGTAGCAGGATGATGGGTACCATTGTCTGCAGAAGGCTCATGATTATCCCCCGGGGTTTCAGCCAAAAAGTCTGCAAGTGCTTGACCCTTGATAGCTCGGCGGGGAAGAAATTGAATATCATATTCGCCTAATTCGACAGCCCACTTGGCAAGGCGCCCTGACACCTCGGGCTTGACAAGAATCTGACGGATAGGATGATTGGTCAGAACTCGTATTTCGCGCCCTTGGAAGTATGGCCGCAGACGCCGAGCCGCCATGATAAGGGCCAGCACGGTTTTTTCCAACATAGAGTACCGTGTCTCCGCCCCGTGAAGTACTCGGCTTGCGAAATACACGGGATGTTGAACACCATTGACTTCTCGCACGAGTGCGGCGCTAATAGCTTCCTCGGCGGAAGCCAAGTACATATAGAGAGGCTCTCCGGAGAGAGGAACTGACAAAGTGGGCAATTGCTGAATATGATGCTTCAAAGCCTCGAAAGCCTCAGTGCATTCCGGAGTCCACTCAAATGACTTCGCTTGTCTCAAAATTTTGAAGAATGGGAGTTGGCGCTCTGCCGCTTTAGATAAAAAGCGATTGAAGGCCGCCAAACCACCCGTGAGGCGTTGAACGTCTCTGAACGTCTTCGGTGGCTGCAGATCCAAAACATCCCGAAGTTTGGCCAGATTGGCCTGAAGATCGTGTTGTGAAACCATATAACCAAGAAACTTGCCGGAGCCAACGCCGAAAGTGCATTTTGCTGGATTAAGTCGCAAATTGTAACGCCGCAGAGTACGCAACGTTTCGGCAATGTCTTGCACGCATGAAGAATGGGAGGTACTTTTTATAACCAGATCATCAACGTAAACCTCGACGTTGCGGCCAATCTGATCGTGGAAAACGCGGTCCATGAGACGGTGATATGTGGCTCCAGCGTTCTTGAGCCCGAAGGGCATTTTCTTAAAAGCAAAACACCCAAAAGCAGTGATAAATGCCGTCTTGAGGGCATCCTGCGGATCCATAAAGATCTGGTGGTATCCCTTATACAGGTCTAAGAAACAAAGTGCCACATACCCAGTAATGGCTTCGGCCTTTTGGTCGATGGAAGGTAGAGGATAACAGTCCTTCGGGCAATGTTTGTTGAGGTCGGAGAAGTCGACACACATCCACCATGCCCCGCTGGACTTTATCACCATCACTGGATTGGATAGCCAAGAAGGGTAATACACTTCGAACAAGATGTCCGCATCCAAGAGTTGTTGCACCTCGATTCGAATTGCTGCATTTCGCTCCGGAGCGAACTTCCTTTGCTTTTGCTGTATAGGCTTTACGCTGGGATCGATGTTCAGCTTATGGGTTATTACATCGGGAGAGACCCCGGGCATATCCAAAGGGGACCATGCAAAGACATCGGAATACTCTCGCAAGGTCTGAATGATGGCCTGGTGTAACCATGGCACATCCACGGCACCGACAGTTACAGTTTGTTCTGGTTTGGACGGATCAAGCGGCACCTGGACGGTGGTATCCCCCAATGAGGTACACACCTGAGGTTCAAGAGCCGATGATGCTACTTGAAGCTGCTGTTTGGGAGGAACTTTGGTAGTCTTTTTGAGTGCCACGTACATGCACTCCTTAGAAACCCGCTGACTACCGCGAATAGCCACTTCGCCATGTGAGGTGGGAAATTTTAGCGCGAGGTGGTATGTGGAGCATATGGCTTTGGCAGGTGTTAGTGAAAACAACTCTTGAACACACAACACCAAAGAATCTGGAAATTGTACAAAGAAAACACTTCGAATTCACACATGCAGTTCGGCCAGAGTTGTGGCCGAATTGAACTTATGCAGAACAGGAACTAGAAATGGATCAAACACAGTTTTAACGTGGTTCGTTCAAGATGAACTACATCCACGGAGGCAAGGCACACCTCAATCCACTAAGAACTTCAATCAATTACAGAGAATTAGCTCAAGAAACGAAATGCCCAATTCTGAATACAAATTAGGGCACGGACACTCAATCTCTAAATACTCTCTCTAATCTAAAGTACAAGGGAATAATGCGACGTAGTGATCTTCTCCTCAATGAGAGCTTTACAATGATATATGGATTGAAGCTCGAATGCAACTGGATAGGAAGTTACAACTGCACAAAGTTCACGCTGTGTTCGTTTAGCTACAGGACAAATGTGACGGTTTTGCTTCGTCACTAACTGATTCTGCTTCGTCACAAATGACGGTTACACCAACTAACTCGAACCTGGTTTGCTCATGACCAGTCTGTCTTCTTGATGATAAAACCCGGTTTAAACCTCCGGTTCTCCACTCCCTAACTCCGGTTCCACATTCCCAACACACCATATTACAAAGTATAGGCTCACTTGATGAAATTGAACATCACCTCACAAATCTCCACCTCAATGAATCATGTGTGCCTCTTCCTGCCTCACCACTGCCTTGTCTGTTAATGCTCTTCATGACATTGCTCAAGCTGCAGCAGGCTCGAGCAATGCTCCACTTTGTTTCCAGGTACACCCTTAGTAAGAAAATCAGCAGGGTTATGCAATGTGTGTATAGGCATGTCAACGGGGCGGGTCAGGTCGGGTTTCTGGATTTTCTGACCCGCCCCGCCCTGCCCCGCCCCGCCCCGTGACCCGTCACGGGGCAAAAAAATCCGCCCCGTGATCCCGCCCCGCCCCGCCCCTATTTTTTTATTTTTTTTTTTATAAAAAAAATTAGTTTTTTCTGTTAAATAACTTGATTTTTTTTGTGGAAGTCAATAGGATTTTAATTTTTAGGTTTACATTAACTTTGTTTTAATATTTTTATTTTTTTTTAAATTTAATTATTAAAAAATAGAATTTAATTATTTAAATTTAATAGATCTAGTCATAATCTAATATATTAGCTAGACATATATATAACATATTATATATAAAATTTTATATTATAAATACATATATATATTTTATATTTCTTTGTATATATATACATATCTATATAATAATACATAATATATATTTAAAAAAAATTATACATATATAGGGACGGGGCGGGGCGGGGCGGGGCAAGGCGGGGCGGGATCCCTGACCCGCATCTGACCCGCCCCGTGGACGGGGCGGGGCGGGTCGTGCCCCATTCTTCATCGGGGCA
This sequence comes from Ajuga chamaepitys, assembly GCA_958295605.1. Taxonomy (NCBI): domain Eukaryota; kingdom Viridiplantae; phylum Streptophyta; class Magnoliopsida; order Lamiales; family Lamiaceae; genus Ajuga; species Ajuga chamaepitys. The sequence goes on from OY282497.1 coordinate 8,273,594, forward strand.
GATCTTGCCCTGCCCCAAAGGCCTCGGATCGGAGCAGATCGGGTCGGGGCGGATCAATTTTGACATGCCTATGTGTGTACCTTCTTCACTTCCACAGAACCAGAGTCAATAATATCCCTAGCAAAATGCAACCTAACATCAATGTGCTTTGACCTTTCATGAAATGCTTGGTGTTTCACAAGGTGTAGAGCACTTTGATTATCACAGTAAATCGCCACACACTTTTGCTTGATGTCCAAATCTCTCAAAATCCCTTTAAGCCAGATTGCTTCTTTGATGGCTTCAGTGAGAGAGATATATTCTGCTTCTGTGGTTGAAAGTGCTACAACTGATTGTTGTACACTTCTCCAGCTGATGGCTGTTCCAAATAAGGTGAACACAAATCCAGAAATAGATTTCCTAGTGTCAATGTTTGCTGCAAAATCAGAATCAGCAAACCCCTCCAATGCAACAGTGCTTCCATTCACTTTCTTCTCAAACTTCAGTGACAAGTTCACTGAACCCTTCAAATACCTCATCACATGCTTCAAAGCTTCCTAATGTTCAACCCCTGGGTTTGACATGAACCTGCTCACTAAAGAAACAGCATAGGCCAAGTCAGGCCTACTACAAATCATCCCATACATGAGACTTCCAACTCCACTTGCATAAGGAATATTGCTCATATGTATGACCTCCTCTTCAGTCTTTGGGCATTGTTCTTTGGTGAGTTTCTTCTGTAGATTAACTGGAGTGGAGAGAGGTTTGGATTCATGCATGTGGAACCTCTCCAAAACCTTCTGTAGATATTGCCTCTGAGATAACCAAAGAACTCCAGCTTCTCTTTTCCTCAGAATATCCATGCCCAAAATCTTCTTGGCATCTCCAAGATCTTTCATGTCAAATTCAGTGTTAAGTCTGTCCTTCAACCATTGTACACTCTTCTTGTTCTTGTTGGCAATCAGCATATCATCCACATACAAAAGAAGGAAGACTTTATCTTGCTTTGAACATTTGTTGAAGTAAACACAACTATCATAAAGACTTCTTACAAAGCCAACACTGATCATGAAGTCATTGAACCTCTTATTCCACTGTCTTGGACTTTGTTTGAGTCCATACAGTGACTTCTTCAGCAAACAAACTTTGTCTTCTTGTTCAGGAACAACAAAGCCTTCTGGCTGTTTCATATATATTTTCTCAATGAGTTCTCCATGTAAGAATGCTGTCTTTACATCTAGTTGTTGTAGTTCCATGTCCTCTTGAGTAACCTTTGATAAAAGCAACCTGATTGAGCAATGCTTTACTACTGGAGAGAATACTTCATTAAAATCAATCCCTTCCCTTTGTGTAAAGCCCCTAGCCACCAATCTTGCTTTAAACCTCACTTGTTTGGATCCTGCAGTCTCTAACTTCCTTTTGTATATCCATTTAGAACTCACAAGCTTCTGACCTTTTGGTTTGTCCACCAATGTCCAGGTCTCATTCTTTTCTAGGGATTCCATCTCTTCAATCATTGCCTGAATCCAGTGTTCACCTTCTTCACAATCTAGTGCTTCTTTAAAACTACTAGGCTCTTGTGATTCCAGGTCTTCAGCAACACTCAAGGCATAATAAACACTCCCTGCTTGACCATAGAAGTCAGGTCTATTGATTGTTCTTCTAGGTCTGTCCCTTCCAATGCTATATTCTCAAACATTTTGTGAAGGTCCAGCTTGTTCTTCTTCTTCAGATGATGAATCACTATCTTGTAGATTCTCTTGTTGTTGAGATGTGTGATCATCTTCAGCAGGATGCTCCACCTGAATTGATATCTCTTCATTCTCTTTAGCACCATCAAGTTCTTCCTTAGAGCCTGCTGAAGTATAAGCCATCACATTCTCATTAAACTTTACATCTCTACTTGTGATTATCTTCTGATTTCCCTTCTCTAGGCACCACAATCTGTAGCCCTTTATTCCATCTGGATATCCAAGAAATACACATCTTAGAGCTCTTGCATCTAACTTGTCTTGCTTGACATGGACAAAAGCAAGACAACCAAACACCCTTAAACCTTCATAACTTGGTTTCTGTCCACTCCACACCTCTTCAGGTGTTTTGAACCCAATCACTGATGAGGGTGACCTGTTAATGAGATAACATGCTGTAGCAATGGTTTCACCCCAAAATATCTTTGGCAACCCAGCATCCAACAGCATACACCTTACTCTTTCAAGAAGAGTCCTATTAAGCCTCTCAGCAACCCCATTCTGTTGAGGATTCATTGGGACAATCTTGATTCCTCTTTCTTCACAGAAGTTTGTGAACTCAGTAGAGAGGTATTCCAATCCATTATCAGTCCTAAGGTGCTTCAGCTTCTTCCCTTTGACATTTTCCAGTTGAATCAACCATGTTTTAAACTTATGAAAAGCATCACTCTTATTCTTCATCAACATGATCCACACCTTTCTACTGTAATCATCAATCAAAGACATGAAATACCTTGCTCCACCATGAGTCTCTGTCCTTGCAGGACCCCATATGTCAGAGTGGACATAATCTAATGGCTCTTGAGTTGTGTGAACACCCTTTCCATAGGGCAGCTTCTTGGACTTGCCCAAAGCACACTGATCACAGAACTCCAGGTTTTGGTTTCCCATGTTTCCAATTACACCACTTCTTGACAACTCCTTCAACCCTTTCTCTCCTATGTGTCCAAGCCTCTTGTGCCATTTAACAAGCTTAGAACTGCTCAAGACCATATCAACACTCCCAATAATAGGTGAACCAATCAAGATAAACAACCCATTATGCTGTCTACCTTTAATCACCACTTTACCATGTTTAGTGATATGCAAGAAGCCATCCACTGAGCTAAACTGACAACCACTAGTTACCAAATAACCAAGAGATAGAAGATTTCTTTTAAGGCCAGGAACATATCTTACATTAGAGATGATTCTGACCACACCATCAAACATTCTTATGCTCACTGATCCAATTCCTTTGACCTTGCATGATTGGTCATTGCCCAGGAGAACATTTCCACCATCTTCTCTCTTTAATTCATCAAACCATGACTGGTGTGGACACATATGAAAGGAGCAGCCTGTGTCCAAGACCCATTCCTTCACCATTCTTGATTCAGTAACATTTAATACCTCTGGAGGATCTTCTTGAAGGTCAATGGCAGTAGCTTCTGCCCCTTGGTTTCCACCTTTCTTGTTCCTTTTAGGACAATCCTTTTTCAAGTGACCAGGCTGCTTGCACTTGAAGCATTTCCTCTTCTCAACCCATTCATTTCCCTTCTTTGGATTAGAATCTCCTGCCTTGGAGTCCTTAGAATTCTGTCCCTTCTTCCCTTGCCAAGGTTTCTTGAATTTAACATTCAAACCTTCTCCAGATTGCACCATGCCTTTATCATCTTGAGTCTGGAAGCATTTAGACCTCAGAGCCTTCACTATCCCATCATAAGATAGCTGCTCATCTCTCCCATACATCAAGGCATCCTTAAAACTTTCCATGGATTTTGGAAGAATGTTTAACACCATCAATGCTTTATCATCCTCCTCCACTTTCACATCCAGGTCTTCCACTTCCTCAACCATCTTAATAAACTCATCAAGTTGGTCAGAAATTACCTTATCTTCAGTGATCTTGAAGGCCAACATCTTCTGCTTTAAGAACAGCTTGTTGGAAACTGACTTAGATTGATACAACTCCTCCAACCTCTTCCATGCTTCTAAGGAACTCTTGCATCTTGAGACCTCTCTTAGCGGTTTATCACCCAAACACGGAAAGATAAGACTGAGGGCTTTCTTATCCATGGATCCAAACTTGGGTTTCTCACTTTCTTCCCAAGAATCAAGAGGTATCAAAGCAAGATCAAGGCCATTGTGAACCAAAACTGCATTCATCTTGATCTTCCACAGTGTGAAATCATTTCTCCCTGTAAACTTCTCAAAGTCCATCTTCATACCAGCCATTCCTTCCCTTCTTCAAGCTGTGAGAGTTGTTTCCCACAGACGGCGCCACTTGTTAGTGAAAACAACTCTTGAACACACAACACCAAAGAATCTGGAAATTGTACAAAGAAAATACTTCGAATTCACACATGCAGTTCGGCCAGAATTGTGGCAGAATTGAACTTATGCAGAACAGGAACTAGAAATGGATCAAACACAGTTTTAACGTGGTTCGTTCAAGATGAACTACATCCACGGAGGCAAGGCACACCTCAATCCACTAAGAACTTCAATCAATTACAGAGAATTAGCTCAAGAAACGAAATGCCCAATTCTGAATACAAATTAGGGCACGAACACTCAATCTCTAAATACTCTCTCTAATCTAAAGTACAAGGGAATATTGCGACGTAGTGATCTTCTCCTCAATGAGAGCTTTACAATGATATATGGATTGAAGCTCGAATGCAACTGGATAGGAAGTTACAACTGCACAAAGTTCACGCTGTGTTCGTTTAGCTACAGGACAAATGTGACGGTTTTGCTTCGTCACTAACTGATTCTGCTTCGTCACAAATGACGGTTACACCAACTAACTCGAACCCGGTTTGCTCATGACCAGTCTGTCTTCTTGATGATAAAACCCGGTTTAAACCTCCGGTTCTCCACTCCCTAACTCCGGTTCCACATTCCCAACACACCATATTACAAAGTATAGGCTCACTTGATGAAATTGAACATCACCTCACAGCAGGAGTAAGCCAATCCCGACCCAAGATCATGTTGTACGGTGACGGGGAGTTAACCACGTAAAAATCCACGAAAATGGTTTTTATCGCCGGATAAGTCCCCAGAGACGCCGGGAGAGTGATGACACCTTCTGGCTGGACTTCACCCTGAGTGAAAGTCTGCAATGGCCCGGGGGCCGGCCGAAGTTGTTCCCGAGGAATCCACATCTTTTGGAAACAGTCGGCGAATATAACACTCACTGCGGCTCCATTGTCCACGAAGACCCGCTTTATTGTAATATTGGCTACAGTCATGTCGAAAACAATGGCGTCAGTATGAGGTGTTATCTCTGGAACCGGGTTCCTATCTGTGAAACTAACAGTTTCGGATTGATGGAGGCGCTTATGACATGGCTCCTCGGGAGGAGGACGGCGAGCCTCTGCCTTCAAGGCATTTCGTGAAGCCCCGGTAGGGAGGGCCCCATATATCACGTTTATTACGTGAGTGGGTGCATTGTCTCCGTGTCCTCCCGGAGGAGGAGGTGGTGGCAGAAAACGAGGTTGTTGGCGATTGCCAGAGTCTTGCCGGGCATAATTGCTAGGCCCCGGCCGATTATTCTGCCACGGCGGTCGATTTTGTTGTGTACCCCGATCATGATAACCTCCGCGGTTATGAGATGAACCCCCATGCTGACTTGTCCGAGGTTTGTCATCGGTCCGCGCAATGTATTGTCGCAAGAGACCTTTCCTTAAACACTCCTCAATTTCCTTGCCGAGCTCTCGACACTCTTCTGTCTCATGCCCATGATCTCGGTGGTACGCACACCACTTCCCACGGTTCCTCTTTTCAGGCGGAGCAGTCATCCGCGGACATGGCCGTAGATCATTCTTGTGAACGGAAAGAATTTCAGCTCGTGTTTTTGTCAGCGGAGTGAATTGTGGAATATCACCTTGAGATTCTGAACGCCCCAGGTTCAGACGAGAAAAGGCACTAGGTCGTGTGCTAGGCCCAACTTGTGCCCTGTCAGACTGCCGCTTGCTAGCATGCTTCTCACGTTTCCGACGAGTCTGCTCCTCGGCCTTAGCATATCTGCACACCGTCTTAAACAGTGCTCGGGTTGTGACCGGTGGATTACGAACCAACTCGGTGTAGAGTGGTCCGGGACGGAGTCCATTCATGAATGCGTTGATGATCACATCATCTGAGCAATTTCCCACCTTGAGACTCTCCGCTGTAAAGCGGTCAAGAAATTGGGTAACGACTTCGCCGTCCCGCTGTTCCATATTCATGAGGTCGGCCAGGGTGGCCATGGGCTTCGCACGTGCTTCAAAACGTGCCCAAAAATGCTCGGCGAGTTCTCTGAAAGAGGATACACTATTGCGAGGGAGAGAATCAAACCAAACCCGAGCTTCATCCTGAAGGTACTCAGGGAAAATCTTACAGTAATGAAGGGATGTAGTATGATCGCGGCTAAGCATGTTGTGCCTGAAAGCTCCAAGAAAATTGGCTGGATCTCCGGTGCCGTCGTAAGGTGGTATGGCAGGCCTTTTGAACCCTTCGGGAAGGGAGGTGGCCATGATTTCCTGAGAGAACGGTGTGATGATATCTCCATTGGCATCGAGACCCAGGATTCTGTCGAGCTCGACATTGCGTTGGACTCGCTCATACTCTTGAAGATCTAGAGTATGAGGATTGGCATAACGAACTCTTTTAGCCGCGTTGAGTGGACGGCGGCGATCGACATCCGTAGGTTCGTCGTTGCGCTGTCTTGACCCGTTAGAACTCCCATGGTCCTCGGAAGAACCAGGTCGTTCCCGTTGCCGATCCTGACGCCCGCGGTGCACCGGGTCTTGTCGATCATGCGAGTGCTGACGATGTGGAGGCACCGCGGGATCGGCATCATGTCCGGAAGGTCCCTCGGGATTTAGGCGATTGGCCGCCCAGTCCTGAAGAACATGTGCATGCTCTTGTAGGAAGGCCTGGAGTAATTCTGGAGTTATTTGAATATTGACCGGTGGCCGGGCAGCAGCGAGATTAGGGTTTTGCATGTCTTGTGGGGGTGGAGGTAAGAACTGGTTGTCTGGATTCATAACCGGGCCTTGGTTGCCCTGATGATGAGACGTACCCCTTATCGGAGATTGCCTCGGCGACAAAACTTGATCCACGGGTGGATCTTGATTGGCTTGATCACCCTGGCGAGATTGATTCAGACGAGTCATCACCATGATATTTGAATGCACTGTTGATGTCAAAAACTACTTGCGGTTCCCACAGACGGCGCCAATTGATAATGCGCAATCTGATATCCAAGAAACTTAACGAAAACCTACGTAAGCAATATGAAAAAACACAAGATTTACGTGGTTCGATCCGGAGATCTACGTCCACGGGCACAAAATAGCATCTGCCGAGGTGTTTCTGTTACTAGATCTTTGAGTTTACACGTAGTAATTTCAGAATACAGAATGCGAACCTTAATTCAGAGTTCTTTTCTTCAATTTATACTAAACCCTACTGAACCCTAACTAACTCCCTATTATCACGCCTCTTTTCCGCTGCATGGCGGTTGGGAACGGATCGTGGGCCTTGAGTCGCGGAACAAGCCATAAGTTGGGCCGCGCCACACGCGTTATCCGGGATGCGTACCTCTGGACCTTCTGGGCCGGTTAATGGGCCGAGGTTCTGGGCCAGTTAGTGGGCCGGGGCGTTAGGTATTAACCCGACCCGAAGTGGCCGGGCCATCCCTATCACCGACCATGCAGAAGAGAAAGATAGCTCCCGTTTTAACTGACCCCATGTGGTTCCGACCTGACGGCCGCGGCTTTCACCAATGCCTCCCTCCATGTACGTATGTTAAGCACAATCTCTGTAGTAATACTTGTGTCTCTTTGTGTGCAAATGTATGAGTTTTTCTGCGGCAATACTATATCGAGTTGAACCTTGTGCTTCGTGCAATTGAATTCTGAAATTGTAATTGTCGTTTGTCTTGATTGAAAGGTGCAATATTAACCTATTTAAACCACATTTGCATAACTCTTGGTTGAAAATTAATATATTCTTAAAATTACTTTTGTTGATTAGCATTAAAGCTTGGTAGTCGACTAGATTTAGATCATTGCTCGCACAATATTTTTTCTAGCATGACTTTATGATTAAACGTCCTCCTTCGAGGTAACCTTTTTATGCTCTTATCCTTGGGTTTTACCAGTGCCGTTGTATACGGCCACTGGGGGAAGCTTGAAACCATCAGGGAGTGGGACAGCAAGAATCTCATCAGGGAACGGGGTGATGATCTCCCCGTCGGCATCAAGACCCAAAACCTTGTCAAGCTCCGCGGCAAATTGGGCTTGCTCTTGTTCCATGGGATCCAGCACACGGGATTGGTCTAAGTGAGCACGCTTCGGGGCGTCCGCAGGTCTTCGGCGATGTACGCCTTCGTGGACGTCTCGGGGCCTCGACCCATTAGAACTGCGGTTATCCACCGGAGAAGCTGTCCTCCGTCGTCGACGCTCAAGCCTTGCTCGATGAGGGGGATCTTCGTCCAAGTCACGTGACAAATCACGGGGTGGATTTCTCACATGCACCGCGCCATTGTTGGCACGCTCACCGGAGTGGGTGCGCCGGTCGTTCCATTCTTGGAACAAAGCGGCGTGTTCCTGAAGAAAGGCCCGTTGCACCTGCGACAGCTCGGGGGCTAGCGGGGGATTAACTTGCGCCGGATCATCAGCAGGGGGATGATTCGGCATGTTAGCATGCTCCGCGGGCGGATCTTGGTTCCGTTGATGGGGCGGCGGAATCTGGTCCACAGGAGGATCACGACGGGACCGAGTAGGATTAGCGGACCTATGAGTATTCACCATAGCGATTGCGATGAAAAGCTAGGGTTTTCTTGCCAAACGTTCCCACAAACGGCGCCAATTGATAAAGCGCAACCCGGTTATCAAATGAACTCCGAACGAAAATCAGTTTTAACGTAAATCAATGTGAGAAACTTAAAGAACACAGGATGTACGTGGTTCGATCCGGAGATCTATGTCCACGGGCTTAAAATATCACCTGCCGAGGTGTTTCTTCACTATCCTTTTCAAGCTTACACGTAGTAGTTTTGGAGTACAAAGTGCGAACCCTAATTCTGAGTACAATTCTCCTATTTATACTACTCAACTCAAACCCTAACTAAATCCCTACAATTACGCCTATCATCTCTGCATGGGAGTTGGAAGAAGATCGTGGGGATCTTACTTTCCAAATATGCCGCGATTGGGCTGCTCCAGGTTCATGCGCGCTTTTGGGCCCGTTGTTGAGCTTGCTTTCCTGGGCTCAGTTGCTTTGGGCCAGGTTGATCCGGCCCGGAGTGTTGATCCGACCCGGAGTTGCTGGGCCATACCTATCAACGACGATTAGGACTTACAAAACAACTTGCCAGAAAAACCACTACAGCCGCTCATGAATTGGCAACTCAAATATCAAGATCGCGGTCCTCATCCATGAAATAACTGTCCTCCAATTTTCATTTGTAGCTTGGCGGTTCCGAGTGACACGGTTTAAACTTGGTTGCCTCAATACTGCCCGATCCTTTCCCTTTTTTCTCACTGTGCTACTGTTTCTCGTACTTCTCATGAGATGTTTCGTACCACACCATTGCATCCTGAACTATCTCCTTTCGTAGCATGTTGCTAGAGTGATTTATCAGCCACAATAGTACCCTAACCCGGACTTGTTGGCTGAGAGCCTACAACACAAAATAACCAACCAAGACAATGAATGAGTTCACCAAAAATAATATAAATGCGCAGTACAAATCTTAAGCAATAAAGAGTAATCTTGGGCAACTAATACCACAATTTCGTCTTCAGAACAAGGATTTGATGCGAACAACAGACTAGTTCCATTCCTAGCTGTACACAAATGCTCAATTACATATAGGCCACAATCCTTCCTACACAACTTATAAGTCTAAATAAGTAGATATTAATTAATAACCTAACAATTAGTTGACTAACAAGGGATTAGCGTAGAGTGTTATTATTAGTGTTGGTACTAGTAGCTGAGAAATATAAGTGTACCAACCAGTTGTTTGTTTAGGCCCAGGGACGTCGGGCACAATTGTGTAGGAACCGAAGGGCAGCAGGTTGTTCTCAGTTATTTGCCTTGCGTACAATTTGTCCAACCCATGCAGCTGTGACCAAAGTTCACAAGGAGAAGAGCATAAAAGTGTGTCAAATTAATGGGAGGATTAATGCACACTTGAGGAAAAGCGATCATAAAACAAATATCGGCACCAGACAGATATCTTACCAAGACTCTGATGGCTTCTTCAGAAGAACGGTCAACAAATGTAACTCCAGGATATGAGTCAATCAAAGAGACGCGAAAATCAGTAGTGTTCAACACCAACAACTTGAAATGCCGGAACATGTCAACATAAAGAGGGACGTAATCTGCATTTCAACGCTCCAAATTAGGTTTCTAGACATCAACAAAACTGCTTATAAGAAATACAATACAAATTACGAGATTCGTAAGTGGTTTCCCTCTGTAACTCAACAACTAAAATAACACTGTCGAATAATAAACATTTGGATTAACAATCTAACATATACATGCGTTGGAATCTCACTAGCTAATTTAACGATTATCTAAATATTAGATTACTAATGGGTAATTGACCCAACACCTACACTCATTAAATACAAATTTCTAGTTTTTAAAACTTACTAAAGCCGTAGGGCCCAAACGGGTGGAAACGACTACGGTCGCGGCCGTTGCTACAGGAAGCATACAATCACTGTACAATCTACCAGCCCATATACCCTCACCAATTTTTAATTTTTTTTTTTTTTTTTTTTTGTTATTTTATCCAAATTTATATTTATAATTCGGGGTCGAATATCGAATAAACCTAAACCTACACATGTCGAACAACAAATTTATCATTACTGGGCCGTGGAGTAGACTATAAATGCTTCCTATGTGGTCTACGACAAAAACGCCAATTTGTACTTTTTCCGAATAACTACCATGTCTATCTGCAGCACCCATTATTTTTTAAACTAAAACTAATTTGCAAAGTTCATTACGGTCTTGATCAAGTTTTTTAACATGTTAGTGACTATATGGGTAAAAAATCGTTTCATGGTCTTAACCTCTTTACTAGATGAAGTTACCGGAGATGTATTATGTATAGCCAACCGGGAAATACATCTGACGTATGTCGAGAACAATGGGTTTTGGATAACAACCAGAAGAAGAAATACAATGCCAGTAAATTTTTCCGTTGGATCCAAAAGATCTATTCCAAAATCATAATATTAACCAAAACCATAGGAAATCGTAGAGAATATTCTTTTTACAAATAAACATTGGGTTTGGCTCAGTGAATCCCTACCCCAATGATGCAATAAGAAGCTTGAGAATGACAATGATATACGGATCTTAACTCCATTGATTTTTATATAATACTGGCGTTGAGAAGAAAAGAGATAAAACTTTTCACAAAGATAAACTCTCGCTAGTTCATCAAATCAATAATTTATGTCTAATCAAGTCTAGCAACAACACTTAAATAATAAATTCTAACAAAACCCTAGATACTCAACATAAAATAAACTATAAAGTCCAAACATAATAATCTAATCTAAATAAATTAGATAGCTGATCAAACATAATAATCTAAGCAAAAGTATTATTCGGCTCGAAGACACGCAAATATTGATCCAATTTGTCCATTACATCGAGTGAGTCTCATCTCCATCATGCTCTTGAGGTGGAAGATAATTTACCATTGAATTCGGATCAGTCTCATCTCCACAAACGTATAAACAACATGACGTAAGGACATCCAATGAAAACGCCATTTGAGCTGGTTATGGTACTGTCACAGCCTACATAGTCAAAACCTTGTAGCTCTGCTATGACTTGTCGGCGTAGGTTACATTGCGAAAATCACCCCAAGGCTCCACTGCATAAGAAGTAGTCCTTAGCCACAAAATCAGGTTCCTTCTTAAAGGATGCATATGTCAGATTCATAGAGGCTGCATACATCATTAAAAAAACCTGGTATTATGAATAAGGCTAATCGAAAATAAAGTGTAGGAGGAGCCCGAGGCAGTCGTGCTGTAAAATCAAGAATGACCCAATATCCCCGTCAAGATATACTTTGGTAACATCCTCGTGGTCATCGATGTCAAATATTAGCAGGTCGTTATAAGACAGATCCGGTTGAAAGAGATCATCCGGACTGTCATCGCCCGATTGGGGGAAATCATTTGTGTCGAACCAATCCACAAATCCATATGACTCCAAACTCTCTCCATCAGTGTTGAACTGAGGGGGACCGTTATAAACAGCTATAAACGGGTTGAATATGGGAGTTGGATCTTTGTTATCAGATTCGGGCGGGGGAGAAAAGAGGATGGGCCAGGCATGATCTTCTGGCGTGGCCTCCATACCTCTGGCGATTGCCCCAGACGGCACACTGTGGCCATGGGCGATCAGATTTCGTGTCTTAAAGGCAACGAAATTTGTGTTTGTAGCAATCGTATTGGCTCGACAGCTTGGGCAAGGTTTGCGAATTATTGCCGCAACTCATTCATCTCCATGGCGTCGAAGGGGGCCTGACGGCACGGCGGCATAATGAATGAGTGTCTTCTTGACTCTAGATACCAAATGACACCGGGAGATATAGATATGATTTGAGTGTATCTTTAATTTGGTAGCATATATTTAGTTTGATAATATATCTTTTAAAATATTTATTTTGATTTGTTTCATTTTTTTTTTTATTATCTTATAGGGTTGGAGTATTAGTATCAATAGGACCCTATTACATTGAATTAGGTGATTAATTTTATATTTTGAATAGAAAGCGGGTTTTATTCACAATTTATGTCTCTTTTCGGGTATTCTTAGAATCAACGGATTATGACTCGCATACTATTGTTTTTTCCATGCTTCCACTACAAGAATTTTTGAAATAGACAACAGATTTTAGCTGTTGTCCAGTTATAAACAAGTCTGTTATTAATAGTGCTGTTGTTAAAAGTACCATTTTTACTACAAGTAAAAACTGTTGTCTGTTCCATGGACAACAACACTTCATATAACAGACATAATCTGTTGTCTTTGTTAATTTTAACTACAGTTTGTATCAGTTGTTTAATCTTAAAACTGTTGTTTTTGTTAGTTTTAGCAACAGTTTTTCCCCGTTGTTCTACAATTTAAATCGTTGTTTATTTAGTGTTTATTTTCGAATTTAGCAGCTCCTTTTAGCAGTTGTTATTTACCCGTTGTTCTTCATTTTAAATCGTGTCTATTTAACAGATAATTTATAAAAAATCATTATAAATTGAAAAATAATTACCCGACTCTCAAATATGCATTCATAGATCAAAATAAATCTCCCCAATCCAAGATAAAACATGATTGTGTAATATCTAAAAATGTGCAATTCATCAAAAAGGATAACAAGTGTACTCCTTGCCACTTTACGCCACAAAATATTAACTAATTTGAATCTAAGACGACTTCTAAAAATGTTTGAAACTCCACAGCAACTTCTTCAAAAGATATGTACATTCTTTGCCTTCCTGCCAATGAAAATATTATAAACGAGTACGTCAACAAAAGAAAAAATAACAGAAAAGTAATATTATTTAATACAATTGACATACCAGCATAATTCAGTCATCATAGACGTAATCTTGGACACAGTCTGCCCACTCACTACGAACTTCATCAATGTCTGCCACACTGTATTCCGCTTGTTTAAACTATTTAACACAAGAATAAATAATTAATTCCATTTTACGAATGCATAAAAATAACAGAAAAGTAATATTATTTATGTAAAAAAATTCATTAGTTAAAATTACCATCGATCGTAGAGAAACCCGGTCAATGGTTTCAGTTTCTTCAGTGATTTGTCTCATAAAACGCATTACATAGAAACCACACTGAACATCATCGGGTTGGCGAGGACCCTGAGTTAAAAAATGTTAATAAAAATACATGTAAACCAAAATACATATGTAATCATATTTGAAGTAAAGTGCTTACAGGTATTATTTCCCATATTGGCCGTTTTTTCCCTTTAATACCCTTGGCTTCCTTAAAACTTGTTAATGCTCTTCATACATTCAAAAGTGTTTAAGTCAGAATGTCACTTACTCAATAAATTTTTTAATTGATAAAAAATATCTAGACTTACTTGTCCACAATATATTTCCAATCGGAACTTCGAATTCTATGATTCATAGGATCCATTAAGTAGACAATCTCCTTGTAAGGGTCGATGGCACTGAGAATCCAATGATACCTATACACGTACATTAATGAGAAAATTCCAGCTATAAAATGGGAAATATAAGATTTCGTAATTAGAGAAATAGTTCTTACCCAACATTACTTGGCACCAAGACTAGCTGATTTGGTGATGAACTTATCAGCCTATTTGCTACAAACTGTGCCCTTTTATTCAGTCTTTCAGCCTTTTGGCCTTCAGTCTCTTTCTCATCTTGGAAATATGGGATGCTATTTGGATTCATCAAACAGAATTTGTCTTCTATGCCCTTTTCTTTCATCTTTCTAAAAAGATGCCTAGTATTTCAAGAAACATACAAGGTTAGTATAAATAATCAATGAAAACTCGAGGTAGCAAAGAATACTTAAAATTCAAGGATTACCATATGTAGACAACTATACAATTGCATGTGACTGGTTGCAACTTGTAGACAAAACAGATATCCTCTAGTTGCACATGAATCGTAAAGTCCACCTCAAACACGTCATAATCAAGTGGGATTTGTATGGTTTTGTACTTTAAAGCATGGTTGGCATAGCAAAATAATATCTTCAATGATTTTGGAACATTTGCATGCCTTTTCACTTGAAGATTGTGCTTCTTTTTGGGTTTCTAATATAGTGAATACACATGTTAGAATGGTGTTTTGCTTCAATTATATATATGTATTGAAATAAAGAGTCACATTTACCTTCTCTTTCAAAACTACCAAGTGTCTCGGCCATGCTACAAAAGTTCCCACAGCATCAATAAGTAGTTCACACTCACCCGAGATTGGGATAGGCAAAAGTGCTGATTTGTTCACTACTTCATCGATGGATACACGCACACAGTTGTTTGGGAATGGAGCAGAATGCATTTTTTCCTCACCAATAGGAACAATAGTTCCAAATGCAGCAATGGCGTTGGATGGTTCTAACCTCAAACCCACTGGATCCCCCTATTACAAAGAGATATACATATAGTGATCCATATTTTCAAAGACAGGTAACGTAAATGAAATCTGGTAATTATACCTGCAAAGCTACATCGTCAACTTCAAGAATCTGCACATCATCCAAATCTTTGTCATGCTCCAAATCAGCCTCCAAATCTTGCTCATCTTGTTTTGCCATCCGTTCCTCTAGTTTTCTGATGCGTTCATCTTGGGCAGCGATAATCTTCTTGGTCTCCATTAATTCCCTCTTTTGCTCATTGAAAAGAGTCAGGTCGGGATTGTTCTTTCCTTTGGGAGTGTTGAAGTAGGCTGTTGGAGTCACATAACCTCCAACTCCCATCACACGGCCAGGATGTTCTTTCGACTCAAGCGATCGTGGGACAATACCATCATTTACTCCCATGATTTTTAGCGTACCCCTTCTCCTTTATTCTATAAACTTATCCTGTGATGCATAAACAAAGAAGCAAAAAACAATAAAAAAACCAAAAACCAATAGTCAGTATGTATACCGATTCCCAATTCTTTTGCTATAGGATTATAGAGCAATTAACATAAAATATGTGCTTACAATTTTCTTCACTGTTTCTTTAAGTTTTTTGTCTTTAGAATCAATTTCCCCTTTTTTGTTCATGCGTGCCCTCTTATATAGAATAGCTCTGTTTATTTCATCATCGGAACACAATTCATCAGCCTGCCAAATAAGAGAGAGAGAGAGAGAGACAGAGAGAGAGGGATGTTAATTATGGTAACTGTAAAATATTGTTTGAAGATAATGAATTCATAGTGAAAATATAATTTCAATGCTTACTATTTCTTCAGTTAAGCCTGAATAACCCTTGCGAGCAAGTCTATGGGGGTGCTTGACTGCTTTTCTCTTCAGTTTCTGTTCCTCGCTCCGTTTCTAGGATGTAGAAATAAGTAAATGATACATGCTAGTTTTACATGTATATTAGGTCAATTAAAGGTCGTAATATGGGACATATGCATGTGTATTTGGGCGAAAAGTGATTAAAATCCATCTTTTGACTTTAAAAATACTTTTGACTCGACTCGACGAGCAAGTCTACAGAAAAGTAAACCATGCTCTGATACCAACTGTAACGCCCCGTTTCTCTAGAACATAAATAAGTTCGAGACGTTAAAGTTTTTATAAAAGAAATGACAGAATTTCGAAGATAGCGAAATTTCAAACCTAATAAAAATAAGAAACAAGCCAACGTGCGGCAGTAACATATCTGTAACACAAACATAATTTACATAATTATAGTACTTATTAGTTAGAAAAGTTTTTAACTGTAACAAAACGATATTTCGCTCACAGGCGAAATATAAAGTAAAAGACAGACCACTATTCGTACACAGACGAATAGTTCACGTAACTTCCTTATTTGATTTACAAGAGAGACTCGAGATTTGTATTTACAAGTCAAAACGTCAATCTAGCAGCCCGCACACCTAGAGCCATTCTTTCACACTTTTCCCTGACCTGAAATGTTTATATTTGGGGTGAGTGTTTGAAATACACCCAGTGAGGGACTTCGAGATTGCATAAGTTCAAAGGCATGAATGTGAGTTCACATGACAGGATATTTTACATAAAATCTAAACAGTAGTATCAAACGTAAATGATACCCCCCGGAGTAAACTCAACGTGGGCATCGTATATTCGGGCGAACCCGACAATAGGGCGAAGCACATTCGCCATAGGACAAGACAAATCTAACATAGGAAGGTGTTATACCCATACGATAAGTTTGTCCAGACCCATGACAGAATATACCCGTCAATATAGGGCGATGTATGTCCGCAGATCATACCCGTCATGATAGGGCGGTATGTACCCCTGGCCTAAGACAGGGTAAATCAAACACAATTGGACCGTTTCAACTTGTAGACCTATTCCTGTCCGAGGACGGGGTACAGAAACCGTAAATATAGAACAGGCCTTGCCTGTGAAGTTTTAGCATATTATGCACATATCACTATACATGTAAATCACATAATACATTTCAACTTAGACAATCATAATATTCGAATATTTAAACTCAGAAGTGAGAGTCGAAGTTACCCCCACCTTAGAATGCTAAATGCTCGTGAAGTGCAGTATCCCCGGTTTCCGTCTCTTCGGAACCTACAATAGTGAAAATTCTTAAAAAGTTTAGTCGTATTTGGGAATTGTTTCTAAAATTTAGGAGGTAATTAAAATTAATCAAAATTTTCTAATTAATTTCTAAAAATTTATTGAACATCTAATTAGCCTAAATTATATTGTATTTTATATTAATATTATTTCATTTCTTAGAAGAATAGGTAAGCCTATTATGTAAATTGTCTAATTAGTAATAAAATTAATTTTTATGTTTAATGTATCTAATAATGACAAAAATAATTCCAACTTTTGCCACTTAATTAGGCTTATTACTTAATCCCTACTATTATGATTTATATTCCCAGACTCCATTTCTAACTAATAGGTAACTTATTAATTAATTCAATAAGTCCATACTAATTAAATAAGCTTACATTAATTAAATAAACTTACACTAATTTCCATCTTCTTCCCCACTACCCACGTAACAGGACACACCCACACCATAAGTGACACGCACATACCACATGCAAAACACGCACACACACACCACATGCAAAGACACACACACACAACACATGCAAAAACGCACACACACAACACATGCAAAGCATGCACTTATATTATGCATGCAATGCATGCATACACAATACTAAGCACACAAATACAAACACACGCACCCGACTATACTTTGCCGGCGACGACGGTGGCGTTGGGCCCCTCGTCGCCGGCGACTCATCGCTCGGTACAGGTGCAGGGATGTCGATGGTGGCCGAGAAGAAGGAAAATCAGCTATTTAAGCCTATCGTTTAATTTGTTATTTTCTCCGTCCCTATTTCTATCAAATTAAGGGTCTAAACTATCGATTTTCTTAAAACTGATCGAAGATTCACGTTCTACGGATCGTGAGCTTCGATTTGGTATATGGGTTGATAGGATTCAACGGCTTTTGAAATTAATTTCGGTTTGACGGGGCGACTGAAATGTTGGTCCGACGTCTATTTCGGCATCAATTTAAGATCGAAGGATGTTGTCTTTTGGTCTAACTAATTGAATATCGAAGCTCTACTCGGAACGAGCTTCATCTGGATATATAGATTATAGTGATTGGACGATCCGATCGTCGGAACGGCGAGCCCGAAGGTAGGCCGACGATAACTTTATTGTTGAAGGAAAAAAAAATGAAAGACTAAGAATTTTACCTACGTTGTCCTCCTCTAAGTAACAACTAAGAGCCTATTTTGCTTGTTTCAGTTTCACTCACATATATATAGTAGTTGATTTTACACCTGAGTCATTCCCATTCTTTCATTTTGCCTACACGTGGCCAATCTACTTATGAGTAATACTAGCTATATTTGATGACTAACATAAGCTATAACCTTAGCTGTTGTCATCTAAACTTGTGCATTTTTTTACATATATATAATATAGTATACATATTTATATATATATAGACTTGATCATATCATTACAAATCCGTAACTTGTGTAAAAAAAAAATGTGATCCTAGCATAATTGTGGGTTTAGACTACATGTTTATAAATTATTGTGGACTACAAAATTAATAGTTGAATGGGTTGTATCAATAGATAAAATAAACTCAAGTAACTTGAGATAGTTAACCCACCAAATAGTCCTACAATTTGTATAGCAAGTAAATATAAAATTGGTTGAAAATAATAAGTAGATTTACTATGGGTCTATATAACTTAGTTCTGAGTCCTATAATTATCGCGCGAAAAATACTAATATTAATAAAATAATTCGGAAAACAAATTAGTCTAAAAATATAGTTTTTTTTTTTTTTTTTTTTCCCGGGTTTTACATCCTATCCTCCTAAAGAAAATTTCGTCCTCGAAATTTGACTTACCGGAGAGAGAAAGATTTGGATACTTCGTTCGAATTTCTTCTTCTCGTTCCCATGTCGCCTCTTCTTGCTTATGTCGACTCCATTGAACTTTTACCAGAGCAATTTCTCGATTTCTTAGTTTATGCATCTATCGGCTTTTCCTCGTACGTCATGTTATGGTCTATTTCTAATGTCTCGTTATTAACCACATGACTCGGATCGAATACATATTTTCGTAACATAGATACATGAAATACGTCGTGAACACCAGCCATTTCTGGCGGTAATGCTATTCTGTATGCCAAATTTCCGACTCGTTCGCGAATTTCATAAGGTCCGATGAATCTAGGCTTCAACTTTCCTCTTTTGCCAAAATGAAATACGCCCTTTGTAGGTGTTACCTTCAGGAAAACTTTATCGCCGACGCTAAACTCGAGGTTTCTTCGTCTCTTGTCAGCATACGACTTCTGCCTATCTTGGGATGTTCTCATTCTTTCTTTGACTTTTCCGATTGCATCGATGGTGTGCTTTATTATTTCTGGGCCAAGTATCTTCCTTTCGCCAATTTTATCCCAATAAAGAGGTGATCTACACTTTCTTCCATAAAGTGCTTCATAAGGTGCCACTCTAATTGTCGATTGGTAGCTATTATTGTATGCAAATTCTATTAAAGGTAAGTAATCTTCCCAGCTTCCTCCGAAATCTAAGGTACATGCTCTCAACATATCTTCTAATGTTTGTATAGTTCTCTCCGACTGTCCGTCTGTCTGAGGATGAAATGCAGTACTAAAGTTCAATCGGGTTCCCATAGCATTTTGTGGACTTAGCCAGAATCGTGATGTGAATCGTGGGTCTCGGTCTGAGACGATTGAGACTGGCACTCCGTGTAGTCTCACAATTTCGCGTATGTATATGAAAGCTAGTTTATCCAATTCAAAGGTTGTCTTAATCGGAATAAAATGTGCTGACTTTGTTAGTCGATCTACGATCACCCAAATAGCCTCGTTTCCTCGAATTGTTTTCGGTAGGCCGACTACAAAGTCCATAGTAAGGTGTTCCCACTTCCATTCAGGTATCTCGAGAGGCTTTAGAAGTCCTGTTGGCCGCTGATGTTCAGCTTTCACCTGTTGACAGGTTATGCATTTTTGCACGAATGATGCTATACTTCCTTTCATGTTTCTCCACCAAAAGACCTTTCGAAGATCCCGATACATTTTGGTACTTCCTGGATGTACAGTGTATGGCGTACAGTGAGCTTCTTCGAGGATTTCTCTTCTTAATTCTTCACTCTTCGGCACACACAATCTTCCTTTGAATCTTAGAACGCCATCACTCATTATGGTAAAATCTTGAGTTTGTCCATCCGCGACTCGCTTGCTTATCTCTCCTAAGAACTTATCTTCTTTTTGAGCTCGCGCAATTTTCTCACATAGAGTTAGTTTTGCCATTATAGCTGCTATGCTTGTCTCTATTCTATTCGGAGGTATCACTACCTCTATCTTCATCTTCACAAATTCATCCCTTAGTTGTTCCTCGTTTGTTAGCAAACAAGCCAGTTCTCCCTTGCCTTTTCTGCTCAAGGCGTCAGCTACCACGTTCGCTTTTCCCGGATGGTACAAGATTGTACAATCATAGTCCTTTACTAGCTCTAGCCACCTTCTCTGTCTCATGTTTAGCTCTTTTTGCTCGAAGAAATATTTAAGACTTTTATGATCTGTGTAGATTTCGCATTTCCCTCCGTACAAATAGTGTCGCCAAATCTTTAGAGCATGAACTACAGCTGCTAGTTCCATGTCATGCGTCGGATAATTTTGCTCGTGCGGCCTTAATTGTCTGGAAGCATAGGCCACTACCTTTCCTTCTTGCATTAGTACACATCCCAAACCTTGCTTAGACGCGTCACTATAGATAACAAACTTATTTGTCTCATCAGGTATTGCTAGGACTGGTGCTGAAACCAATCTTTGCTTTAACTCTCGAAAGCTTTCCTCGCACTCTTTGCTCCACTGAAACTTAACATCTTTCCTGGTTAGGCGTGTTAATGGTCCGGCAATTTTAGAAAATCCTTCAATGAATCTCCGATAATATCCTGCAAGTCCAAGAAAACTTCGCACCTCACTGACGTTGGTAGGTGCCTTCCATTCGTTAATAACTTCAACCTTAGATGGATCTACTTCGATTCCTCGCACAGAAATGACATGTCCAAGAAATACTACTCTACCTAGCCAAAATTCACATTTCTTGAACTTAGCATATAACTTCTCTCTTCGCAGAGTCTCCAGAGTGATCCGTAGGTGCTCCTCGTGTTGTTTTTGGTCTCGTGAATAAATTAATATGTCATCAATGAACACGATCACGAACCTATCTAAGTATGGGTGGAACACTCGGTTCATTAAATCCATAAAAATTGCGGGTGCGTTGCTAAGTCCAAATGGCATTACGACGAACTCGTAGTGTCCATAGCGTGTTCGAAAAGCAGTTTTAGAAATATCCTCCTTTCTAATCTTCACTTGATGATAGCCTGACCTTAGATCTATCTTTGAGAATACACTCGTTCCCTTTAACTGGTCAAATAGGTCTTCTATCCTTGGCAATGGATACTTGTTCTTGATGGTAAGTTTATTTAGTTCTCGGTAATCGATACACATCCTAAACGTACCATCTTTCTTCTTGACGAACAACACTGGTGCACCCCAAGGTGAAACGCTCGGTCGTATAAACCCTTTATCCAAAAGTTCTTGTAGTTGCAACTTTAACTCTTGTAGTTCCTTTGGTGCCATCCTATATGGAGCCTTTGATACAGGCGCGGATCCGGGCATCAAATCGATTCCAAATTCTATTTGTCGGTCAGGTGGCAAGCCTGGCAAATCTTTAGGGAAGACGTCCTTGTATTCACACACGATTGGTACATCGTCCACCTTCTTTTCCTTTGATTCAGACTCTACAATGCTTATTAGAAATGCTTGACAATTTCCCTTTCTCAGAATCTTTGTTGCTTGCATTGCTGTGATCACCCGTGGTAGCATTCCAACCTTCGTTCCATAGAATGTGAGCTCCTCATCCCCGGGTTGTTGGAATAAGATCTCCTTATCGCGGCATCTAATTATTGCGTAATTGGCTTTAAGCCAATCCATACCCAAGATTAC
The DNA here is from genome assembly GCA_958295605.1 of Ajuga chamaepitys. NCBI lineage: Eukaryota > Viridiplantae > Streptophyta > Magnoliopsida > Lamiales > Lamiaceae > Ajuga > Ajuga chamaepitys. Next base: position 8,295,577 of record OY282497.1, read on the forward strand.
ATCAAAATCTCTCATTTCAATAACGTGCAAGTCAGCTCGTAACTTCCTGCCATCCAGAATTATTTCTACTCCTTTACACAACAGGTTGGTTTGAATGATTCTTCCTGATGGAATACTAACTTCGAGAGCATGGTCGTCTACTCTATCACATCTATCTTTAACTTTCTCAAACAGTTTAGTAGAAATGAAGGAATGGGTAGCTCCAGTATCAAAAAGTACAATAGCAGGTGTATTAAAAATGGATAACATACCTGCCATGGTCTCAGGTTCCTGAACAGCATCTCGTTGGGTTAATGCAAAAACACGAGCCGGTCCTGTATTTTGCCTTCCCGTGTTATTATTCCTCCTTCCTTGATTTCCCGTCCTTTGTTCTGGGTGTGTTGGACAATTATATTGTCCATGACCCGGCTTCTTACAACGATAACATACTCCCAACCCCATCAAACATTCTCCTGAATGATTTCTTCCACAACTAGGACACCGCGGCACTCCTCTTCCTGCACTTGGTCCCGCATTTGGTCCAATTTTAACTTGTTTATTTCGATTATTGCTATTGCTGGTGTTACCCCTATACTGGTTTGAAACTTCCCACTTTCTCCTTCCCGCTACCTCCGTAACCTTTTGATTGCCTCCATCTATCCTCAAACGTGAAGCAACAACTTGAGCCCTTTCGACTACCTGTGCGTACGTCATGACTCCTTGAGCACCCAAAATCCCACTAATTTCGGGTCGTAGTCCCATCTCAAAACGCCTCGCCTTCTGAGTATCTGTAGTTACCATATGTGGAGCATATCTGGAGAGCTGATTAAATTTCCTTTCGTATTCCATCACCGTCATATTACCCTGTCGAAGATAGAGAAATTCTGCTTCTTTCTTATCCCGGTAGTGTTGAGGTAGATATTTTTGCATCACAGCTTCCTTGAATTCTTCCCATGTCATGGCTTCCCTTTGTTCTTGCGTCATGATACGACAGAAAGACTCCCACCAAAAATCTGCATCGTCGGTAAGTTGGAAAACTGCACAAGATACTTTTTGCGTATCTGTACATGCGATATGGGTAAAGAGTCGCTCTAGCGCTCGTATCCAGATTTCAGCTTCGGCAGGATCTTCTTTTCCGTTAAACGTTGGTGGATGAAAACACCTAAACTGTTGCACGACTTCACGAGTTTCATCTCCCGTAGCTTGTACTGGTTGTGCCCGTCCTTCAGTAAAATGATGGGCAAGACCCCGAAGTATTGTGACAAAATCATCTTCTGGCTCCACCTGATCATCCGTTGGAACTGGTTGGTCAGCAACGGCCATCTGATTTCGGCGCGGACGTCCTCTAGCCCTTTGTGCCATTATCTAGTTGAGATAATAAATAATTATTACATATAATGGTAGATTAACACAAAATATGTATATATGTATATATATATATCATGAAACAAATACTGAACATCATCAAATAGTAAAACATCATTTTTATATATATTAGATTTTTACATGATCACATATGTTAACGATTATCTAGCGTGTTGCTATTACAAAAGCTGACCTATCAAGCTACGACGCATATATACTATGTACAACCTAGAAAGTTCCAGATTTATTCTGGGACAAGCCGTGGACTATTTACAATCAAAATTGATGATAGGTCGCTATCTAACTGTCCTTAATTTGAAGTGGGGTTGAGGGCCTCTCCCTCATTGGCGTCGTCATATTCCCATGGGTTCACAACTTCTCCTTCCTCAATTCCTTCGTCTCCTTGATTACTTCCTTCATTGGCTCTTCCTCCTCTGGGTCTTCCTCGATTTCCTCCTCCTCTACTGGTTCGTTCATTACTAAAGGTTCTGCCTCAGGCGGCACTGGGGCAAAGGCATAGAGCCACTCCCGAAATAGTTCTGCTGCAAATTCCCGGTAGTTTATGTAATGCGTTAGGCTATGCACTTCAACCCGTTCGGCGTACAAGCGGGTGGCATGAACCCTCCAGAATTCCGGTAACGAGTTGATTAACATAGTACATATCCCAGGGTTATCTAAATGATAGCCCAAGCGGCGTGTCTCTCTACGTATTATTTCGATTTCTGCGATGTGTACACCAACATCATCCTCTTCGGATCGTAGGTTCTCCGGGCAGCGCCTAACTCTCCAAGCGTTTAATTGCTCAAAACGGTCCATCTGTGAATTGAACATATCAATACAAGGGTCTATGTGTAACTTAAATAATAGGGACTGGAGAATGTAACTCTATGTATAATACAACTTAAACAATCTACGTTCTCGTTATTCCTACCCAGATGCCCCATGTAATGCATGTCACATAAGCACATTGACACAAAAAGACACTTAAATGCATCACATATTGGCACGTAAAATGCATATCATACCTCCCTCATCATCTTATGCCTCTTATGCAATCACATACTTGGAATATTACATTTCGTATGTGATTATCATGTCGGAACAATCTTATGTGCGGCTCCTCTTTTGACTTTAAAAATACTTTTGACTCGACTCGACGAGCAAGTCTACAGAAAAGTAAACCATGCTCTGATACCAACTGTAACGCCCCGTTTCTCTAGAACATAAATAAGTTCGAGACGTTAAAGTTTTTATAAAAGAAATGACAGAATTTCGAAGATAGCGAAATTTCAAACCTAATAAAAATAAGAAACAAGCCAACGTGCGGCAGTAACATATCTGTAACACAAACATAATTTACATAATTATAGTACTTATTAGTTAGAAAAGTTTTTAACTGTAACAAAACGATATTTCGCTCACAGGCGAAATATAAAGTAAAAGACAGACCACTATTCGTACACAGACGAATAGTTCACGTAACTTCCTTATTTGATTTACAAGAGAGACTCGAGATTTGTATTTACAAGTCAAAACGTCAATCTAGCAGCCCGCACACCTAGAGCCATTCTTTCACACTTTTCCCTGACCTGAAATGTTTATATTTGGGGTGAGTGTTTGAAATACACCCAGTGAGGGACTTCGAGATTGCATAAGTTCAAAGGCATGAATGTGAGTTCACATGACAGGATATTTTACATAAAATCTAAACAGTAGTATCAAACGTAAATGATACCCCCCGGAGTAAACTCAACGTGGGCATCGTATATTCGGGCGAACCCGACAATAGGGCGAAGCACATTCGCCATAGGACAAGACAAATCTAACATAGGAAGGTGTTATACCCATACGATAAGTTTGTCCAGACCCATGACAGAATATACCCGTCAATATAGGGCGATGTATGTCCGCAGATCATACCCGTCATGATAGGGTGGTATGTGCCCCTGGCCTAAGACAGGGTAAATCAAACACAATTGGACCGTTTAAACTTGTAGACCTATTCCTGTCCGAGGACGGGGTACAGAAACCGTAAATATAGAACAGGCCTTGCCTGTGAAGTTTTAGCATATTATGCACATATCACTATACATGTAAATCACATAATACATTTCAACTTAGACAATCATAATATTCGAATATTTAAACTCAGAAGTGAGAGTCGAAGTTACCCCCACCTTAGAATGCTAAATGCTCGTGAAGTGCAGTATCCCCAGTTTCCGTCTCTTCGGAACCTACAATAGTGAAAATTCTTAAAAAGTTTAGTCGTATTTGGGAATTGTTTCTAAAATTTAGGAGGTAATTAAAATTAATCAAAATTTTCTAATTAATTTCTAAAAATTTATTGAACATCTAATTAGCCTAAATTATATTGTATTTTATATTAATATTATTTCATTTCTTAGAAGAATAGGTAAGCCTATTATGTAAATTGTCTAATTAGTAATAAAATTAATTTTTATGTTTAATGTATCTAATAATGACAAAAATAATTCCAACTTTTGCCACTTAATTAAGCTTATTACTTAATCCCTACTATTATGATTTATATTCCCAGACTCCATTTCTAACTAATAGGTAACTTATTAATTAATTCAATAAGTCCATACTAATTAAATAAGCTTACATTAATTAAATAAACTTACACTAATTTCCATCTTCTTCCCCACTACCCACGTAACAGGACACACCCACACCACAAGTGACACACACATACCACATGCAAAACACGCACACACACACCACATGCAAAGACACACACACACAACACATGCAAAAACGCACACACACAACACATGCAAAGCATGCACTTATATTATGCATGCAATGCATGCATACACAATACTAAGCACACAAATACAAACACACGCACCCGACTATACTTTGCCGGCGACGACGGTGGCGTTGGGCCCCTCGTCACCGGCGACTCATCGCTCGGTACAGGTGCAGGGATGTCGATGGTGGCCGAGAAGAAGGAAAATCAGCTATTTAAGCCTATCGTTTAATTTGTTATTTTCTCCGTCCCTATTTCTATCAAATTAAGGGTCTAAACTATCGATTTTCTTAAAACTGATCGAAGATTCACGTTCTACGGATCGTGAGCTTCGATTTGGTATATGGGTTGATAGGATTCAACGGCTTTTGAAATTAATTTCGGTTTGACGGGGCGACTGAAATGTTGGTCCGACGTCTATTTCGGCATCAATTTAAGATCGAAGGATGTTGTCTTTTGGTCTAACTAATTGAATATCGAAGCTCTACTCGGAACGAGCTTCATCTGGATATATAGATTATAGTGATAGGACGATCCGATCGTCGGAACGGCGAGCCCGAAGGTAGGCCGACGATAACTTTATTGTTGAAGGAAAAAAAAATGAAAGACTAAGAATTTTACCTACGTTGTCCTCCTCTAAGTAACAACTAAGAGCCTATTTTGCTTGTTTCAGTTTCACTCACATATATATAGTAGTTGATTTTACACCTGAGTCATTCCCATTCTTTCATTTTGCCTACACGTGGCCAATCTACTTATGAGTAATACTAGCTATATTTGATGACTAACATAAGCTATAACCTTAGCTGTTGTCATCTAAACTTGTGCATTTTTTTACATATATATAATATAGTATACATATTTATATATATATAGACTTGACCATATCATTACAAATCCGTAACTTGTGTAAAAAAAAAATGTGATCCTAGCATAATTGTGGGTTTAGACTACATGTTTATAAATTATTGTGGACTACAAAATTAATAGTTGAATAGGTTGTATCAATAGATAAAATAAACTCAAGTAACTTGAGATAGTTAACCCACCAAATAGTCCTGCAATTTGTATAGCAAGTAAATATAAAATTGGTTGAAAATAATAAGTAGATTTACTATGGGTCTATATAACTTAGTTCTGAGTCCTATAATTATCGCGCAAAAAATACTAATATTAATAAAATAATTCGGAAAACGAATTAGTCTAAAAATATAGTTTTTTTTTTTTTCCCGAGTGTTACAGTTTCTTTATAATTACTTATTGTCTAATCTTTTTAAAATATTCGTTAATTATATTTATTTTTTAAACTTTAACTTTATGTTATAAACAAATACATGCATTCATCTTTTCTACAATATTACAATAGTTTTGAAATAGTAAATACCAACCACTTTCAGTTTTCATATTAAAAAAACAGTCATCCTTTCTTAGTATCTAATTTGATACAAAATATTTTGATATAATATATTAAAATTAAAAACAAATAATTGTTTGTTGGTTGATTATTGTGCATAAATTTGAAACATATTGTGGGTTGAACTACTCTTATTGAATATAAGTTGTAAAAAAGAAAAAAAAATATGAATAAAATGAAAACTTATTAGATAATTTATTCCTTACTTTGTTTGATTGATTAAATTTAACTTTTTTACAAATAAATATATTTTAAATCGTGCATCGCTTCCAGATAGATATGAAAATCCACTAATATCCATGTTCATCGTGTGTATTGTATTCTCTTTGAAGTTTTTGAGGTTTTTTCCTTTCAAATGTTTAAATTTAAAAGTAAAATGTATACTCAATCTGGTGTAGGTATATTTAAATGATCCATTAGAAACATTAATTTAGCTCGAATTTGATGTCTTATGGGAGGATATGGAAATATTGTTTCTTGTTTTCGAATGCAAAATTATTTCATACGTGAACAATGAGATAAGAAGTATGAACGAAGTTGGATAATTCAAATGGTAGAACATTCACTATCTAGGTCATTAGTTCTGGGTTCGAGTCATTTTAGGAAAAAGATGAGGTTTTTTTCTTTATTTTTAGATTAGAAGATATATATATATATATATATTGTAAAAAATAAGATAAGAAGTATGATCTCTATATAATGTGGGCAGATGCGTACGTCATATTAGGTTGAAAACAAGGTAGGTGGGGCGGGCTATAATGTTTAACTACATGTTTGTGGACAGAGAAATGTTGGTTTTTCAGTGTGGTGTACTTGAAAGATTGATTCAATTATATTGTTACTAAAGTTGAGACACGAGTTTGACTCGCTATCCATGAGACAATATTGCCTCAACTCTAGTGCTCTCGGCCTTCGACAATCATCCCCAAGTATAACAATTTTTAACTTTGGGACCGCAACACAACTAAATCAAAATTTTTGACGAACTACTCGATACTCGAGACTTTCTTATATTGGAATTGGGAGAGCTATAGAACTAGAATGTAAATGTAGAGAATTGTAGGAGTGAGTTGAAATGCAGAATGTGGGGGTATATTTATAATTTTTGAAGAGTTGTGGTACCTTTTCAGAAAGGCAAAATTTGATCCTTGGTGGCACCGGTTCAGCCAAACCCAAACCGGTTCAGACCTAGTCGCACCAATTCGAGGGTGGCTCGCGTCTACAGTTGAGCCCGTGCCTCGCCGGGTTCTGGGTCCCACTCCCTGGCGAATAGCACCACCGATTCCGGGATCCAGGCCCGTGTGCGACCCGATCCGCTTCGGTCACTCGGAAGGACCCGGTGCGCCATGTCATTGCAGCCGATCGAACCGCTGGAACCCGCCGAGCACCTGTCCGATCCAACTTGTCAAAACTTTAAGGATTACTCCAACTTTCCTATGTGGGATAAATTCCCACATTTATCTTTCTCTTCTAACTTTCCATGTTTAAATTGCAACTTTTAGGCATTAATTTCTCATTCACCTGAAAATATAAATACACTAAATTCATCTACTCGAAAAGTAGATTGTGAATTTACAACTTAATTCCATTTTCAATAAACGAAACCTCAAATTGAAATTGTTCATGGATTGATAAACACTAAACTTCCAAAGCCAATTTTCAACAAAAAAATATATGCCATATATTGTGGCAGTATATAATCTATCATAATTTGTTGATTTTATAGTTGTAAGCCTTTTTTTTTTTTTTTTTGGTTAACGGACGATAGTTTCAATAAAATCAATTGAAAAAAAAGTAAATCCGAAACCAAATGTTCAGTTCTCCCTCTTTACGTCCTAAAGGAGCGAAGACGGAAACCCCGAGCACCATCCCTCTACAGAGTATGGCCTCACGAAAAATGAAAAAAACACACTCCCACAAACGAGGAGCCAAAACCACTCCCACCCAGAGGAGACAGAACCACTTCCAACCTGGAAGACAAACCCAATCCAACAAATCAGAGCACGACGATACGAATTAGACTGCACTGGTACGAAGTACCTTACATCTAAATGCATGTCCAACAAAGAAAAGAAAACAAACAGAAAAAAGAAAACAGAAAACTAAGAACAGAATCCTTCCCCCTTCTTTAACCTCCGAGAGCTGCCACCTCCTGCTAAACGGCCTGCCTTCTAGTCTACCGACCCAATCTCTCCGGGAAAGAGTCGAAGGCGAACTCCGACCGAAAATCAGACAGGAGAACGCAAAGATGATAATCTCACACCCCACGCCTCGACGTCTCTGGATCTGGAACTAATGCCCACCGTCGAGGTTGCCACCATCCATCATCCATTTTTGGCACCGCACTAAATACGAAAATGTAGCCTAAGGCTGCCAACGGACAAAACGACTGACGAAAAGCAGGGGACATGGGAGAGAGGAGGCTTCCAGCGACATTACATCACCGGAAGAGGGTGGAAATGAGGGGGTGAGGGCGGCAACGGCTGAGGAAGAAGGGGGAGGGCAAGGGTTTCAGATTTTTTAAAGAGAGAGAGAGAGAAAAAAAAGTAATTGTTTGCCTTAAATTAGTTGTATGCTTTGTTTAGTTATATATATTATATGCAAAAAAGGTCTTACACCATAATGCCCGCGTCTCTGCCCACAAACCCAACCACTTAACCAACCGATTGTCCATGTTGTTAACAACCTTCTGGCATGATATAGAGGGTGTTTGGCTAAATTTATTTTAAACATCTTATAAGTTATTTCAAGAGCTTATAAAATATAATTTTCCAAGAGCTTATAAGTTAATAAAGTGTTTGGATAAAATAACTTATAAGCTTGCAATTGATTTATCATAAATTTAGAGGACTAATTTGAAAACTACTATCAAACACATATTGACTAGTGTGGGAAATGTGTGTAGTGTGTGAAGTGCGTGTATTGTGTGTAAATTGTGTGAAGTGTGTGTATTGTGTCTGAAGTGTGTGTAGTGTGTTTATTGTGTGTATTGGTGGAGTGTGAGTAGTATGTGAAATTTGAGTGTAATAATTATGATCATAAAAATGAGATGGAGATATATCAACTTATTTTTTAGATTAGATAAGCTCTTAGAGCTTATTTTTTTATCTTATAAACTTCTAATCATTTTTTTTTTTTTACCAAATATTTTCCAAGAGTTTATAAGCTTCTAAATATCTTATAAGATGGAGTTCTTCCACCACACACCAGGTTTATTAATACACCTAAAATCTTAATCATTAGAATTAACTTATCTCAATCTATACCATTTAATTAAATACTCCCTCCGTCCCACCCTAATTTGCACACTTTCCTTTTTCGGTCGTCCCACCCTATTTTGCACATCCCTAAAATGGAAAGGAATCTTACAATCTTCACCCTTAAAAATCTCCACCCTCAATCTCCACCTTTAAAAAAGTCAAAGATTCCACAAAATCTATTTTTTCTTAATATACGCGCCGGAGCAGGTGTGCAAATTAAGCCGGGACGGAGGGAGTATTTATTATTGACCTATTACGTGCTAAACTGGTTACCAAATTTACCCTAATAAAATGGTTAATTGCCTAACCCATCAAAATGTCAACATGCCATCGGTGGTCAGGTTATATTTAGTTGTATTTATTTTCTCTTTTTCTCTGATAAAATAACATTTAGACATGATCAATTTCGGTATCTTTTTTTTTTTTTTTTTTAAGTTCTTTCAACCAATAAATTAGTAAAAATTCTTCAAATTATCACACATTCAACTAGAACAATATTAATTTATTAATACTAATTTTCGTCTATATACCTCAAATGAAAGTCGGAGAAAATTATTGTATTAAAGAAATTATTAATTTATCGTGTATTGATTTAAAGAGTATATTATATCACTTTTTTTTTTTACCTAATAATATTAGCAATACTAATAGCACATAATATACTAAATTTGTCATTTCATTCTTTATTTTCATTGTCAATCATTTCCTCTCTACAATTAATAATTTATTTGATGAGACGGAAAAATAATAATGTATTTTCTAACATTAATAATTACTCCCTCCGTAGTGTTAGAAAATACATTATTATTTTTCCGTCTCATCAAATAAATTATTAAATGTAGAGAGGAAAATGATTGACAAGAAAATAAAGAATGAAATGACAAATTTAGTATATAATGTGCTATTAGTATTGCTAATATTATTAGGTGCATTTTTTATTTGGAAAAGAATAAAAAAAATTGTGATATATATACTCTTTAAATCAATACACGATAAATTAATAATTTCTTTAATACAATAATTTTCTCCGACTTTCATTTGAGGTATATAGACGAAAATTAGTATCAATAAATTAATATTGTTCTAGTTGAATGTGTGATAATTCGAAGAATTTTTACTAATTTATCGGTTGAAAGAACTTTTTTTTTAAAAAAAAAAGAAGATACCAAAATTGATCATGTCTAAATGTAATTTTATTAGAGAAAAGGAGAAAATAAATATAACTAAATATAACCTGACCCACCGATGGCATGTTGACATTTTGATAGGTTAGGCAATTAACCATTTTATTATGGTGCATTTGACTCTTTTAGGTAGTTATAATATTTCATGATTAAATTTGGTAACCAGTTTAGCACGTAATAGGTCAATTATAAATATTTAATTTAATGGTATAGATTGAGATAAGTTAATTCTAATGATTAAGATTTCAGGTGTATTAATACACATGGTGTGTGGTAGAAGAACCTCATCTTATTAGATATTTAGGAGCTTATAGTCTCTTGCAAAATGTTTGGTAAAAAGATAAAAATGATTAAAAGTTTATAAGATAAAAAAAAAAGCTCTAAGAGCTTATCTAATCTAAAAAATAAGTTGATATATCTCCATCTCATTTTTATGATCATAATTATTACACTCAAATTTCACACACTACTCATACTCCACCAATACACACAATAAACACACTACACACACTTCAGACACAATACACACACTTCACACAATTTACACACAATACATGCACTTCACACACTACACACATTTCCCACACTAGTCAATGTGTGTTTGATAGTATTTATCAAATTAGTCCTCTAAATTTATGATAAATCACTCAGTCAATTATCCAAACACTTTATTAACTTATAAGCTCTTGGAAAATTATATCTTATAAGCTCTTGAAATAACTTATAAGATGTTCAAAATATAAGCTGAAATAACTTATAAGATGTTTAAAATAAATTTAGCCAAACACCCTCTACATCATGCCAGAAGGTTGTTAACAACATGGATAATCGATTGGTTAAGTGGTTGGGTTTGTGGGCAGAGACGCGGGCACTATGGTGTAAGACCTTTTTTGCATATAATATGTATAACTAAACAAGGCTTACAACTAATTTAAGGCAAACCGTTACTTTTTCTTTTCTCTCTCTCTACCCATCCTCTCTCTCTCTCTTTAAAAAATCTGAAACCCTTGCCCTCCCCCTTCTTCCTCAGCCGCTGCCGCCCTCACCCCCTCATTTCCACCCTCTTCCGGTGACGTAATGTCGCTGGAAGCCTCCTCTCTCCCCTGTACCCCTATTTTTCGCCAGTCGTTTTGTTCGTCGGCAGCCTTGGACTAAATTTTTGTATTTGGTGCGGCGCCAAAGACGGATGATGGATGGTGGCAACCTCGACGGTGGGCCTCAGTTCCAGATCCAGAGACGTCGAGGTGTGGGGTGTGGGATTATCGTCTTCGCGTTCTCTTATCTAATTTTCGGTTGGAGTTCGCCCTTCGACTCTTTCCGGGAGAGATTGGATCGGTGGACTAGAAGGCATGCCGAGCAGGAGGTGGCGGCTCTCGGAGGTTGAAGAAGGGGGAAGGATTCTGTTCTTAGTTTTCTATTTTCTTTTTTCTGTTTGTTTTCGTTTCTTTGTTGGACATGCATTTAGAGTAGGGTACTTCGTACCAGTGCAGTCTAATTCATATCGCCGTGCTCTGGTTTGTTGGATTGCCTTTGTCTTCCAGGTTGGAAGTGGTTCTGTCTCCTCTGGGTGGGAGTGATTTTGGCTCCTCGTTTGTGGGAGTGGTTTGTCTTTTTTCATTTTTCGTGAGGCCATACTCTATAGAGGGATGGTGCTCGGGATTTCCGCCTTCGGTCCTTTAGGACGTAAAGAGGGAGAACTGACCATTTTGTTTCGGATTTACTCTTTTTATTATTAGTTTTATTGAAACTATTGTTCATTGAAAAAAAAAACAACGCTTATAACTATAAAATCAACAAATTATGAAAGATCATATATTGCCACAATATATGGTATTTTTTTTTTTTTTTTTTTTGTTGAAAATTGGCTTTGGAAGTTTAGTGTTTATCAATCCATGAACAATTTAAATTTGAGGTTTCGTTTACTGAAAATGGAATTAAGTTACAAATTCACAATCTACTTTTCGAGTAGATGAATTTAGTGTATTTATATTCTCAAAAATAATTTTAGGTGAATGAGAAATTAATGCCTAATAGTTGCAATTTAAATATGGAAAGTTAGAAGAGAAAGAAAAAATGTGGGAATTTATCCCACATAGGAAAGTTGGAGTAAGCCTTAAAGTTTTACAAGTTGGTTCGGACAGGTGGCTCGGCGAGTTCGCAGCGGTTCGGTCTGGTGCAATGACATGGCGCACCGAGTCAGTCCGAGTGACCGAAGCGGATCGGGTCGCACACGGACCTAGATCCCGGAATCGGTGCTGCTATTTGCCAGCGAGTGGGACCCAGTACCAGGCGGGTAGGGATGTACACGACCCAAATTATTCGCGAACTATTCGGGGCTCGGCTCGAAAAAATATTCGTTCGGGATCGTCCGCTGGCCTAAACGAACCGAACTCGAGATTAATATCGAGCTCGAGCCTATAGGTGTTTGGTTCACAAGCTCGCGAACTAGGCTCATTAATATTCATGAATATTTTTTAAATATATATAAAAAAAATAATGCATAAAATTGGGTCCAATGGGAATCGAATCGAGCTTTTATCGCACGGAGCTTAAACTATTTGCGAGCTTAGAATTACATGCTTAACGAACTCGAGCTCAAACTATGTTTGTTTATTACGTTATCGAGCTTTTGGCGAACCGAACTTGGACAAAATTTTATAAGCTCGAACGAACACGAGCCGAACTCGAACACAATAAAAACTTAAACGAGCCGAACTCGAGCCTTAGACTGTTCGGCTTGATTCGGCTCGTGTATATCATTACCGGCGAGGCACAGGCTTGGCTATAGGCGTGAGCCACCCTCGAATTGGTGCAACCAGGTCTGAATCGGTTTGGGGTGTGGCTGAACCGGTGCCACCAAGGATCAAAATGTGCCTTTCTGAAAAGGTACCACAACTCTTCGAAAATTATAAATATACCCCCACATTCTGCATTTCAACTCACTCCTACAATTCTCTACATTTACATTCTAGTTCTCTAGCTCTCCCAAATTCCAATATAAGAAAGTCTCGAGTATCGAGTAGTTCGCCAAAAAAATTGATTTTGTTGTGTTGCGGTCCCAAAGCTAAAAATCGTTATACTTGGGGACGATTGTCGAAGACCGAGAGCACTAGAATTGAGACACTATTGTCTTATTGATAACGAGTCAAACTTATGTCTCGACTTTACTAAAAATATAACTGAATCAATCTTTCAAGTACACCACACTGAAAAACCAACATTTCTCTGTCCATAAACATGTAGTTAAACATTATAGCCCACCCTAGCTACCTTGTTTTCAGCCTAATATGATGTACGCATCTGCCCATATTATATACAAATCATACTTCTTATCTTATTTTTTACCAAAAAAAAAGAAAAAAAAAAAAGAAAAAAAAAATCTTCTAATCTAAAAATATAGAAGAAACCCTCATCTTTTTCCTAAAATGACTCGAACCCAGAACTAATGACCTAGATAGTGAATGTTCTACCATTTGAATTATTCAACTTCGTCCATACTTCTTATCTCATTGTTCACGTATGAAATAGTTTTTCATCCGAAAACAAGAAACAATATTTCCATATCCTCCCATAAGACATCAAATTCGAGCTAAATTAATGTTCCTAATGGATCATTTAAAATATGCCTACACCTAATTGAGTATACATTTTGCTTTTAAATTTAAAAATTTGAAAGGAAAAAACCTCAAAAACATCAAAGAGAATACAATACACACGAAGACCATGGATATTAGTGGATTTTCAAATCTTACTGGAAGCAATGCACAATTTAATTTTAATAATCAAACAAAGTAAGGAATAAATTATCTAATAAGTTTTTATTTTATTCATAATTTTTTTTGTTTTTTACAACTTATATTCAATAAGAGTAGTTCAACCCACAATATGTTTCAAATTTAGGCACAATAATCAACCAACAAACAATTATTTGTTTTTTTATTTTTATAGATTATATAAAAAAAATTAGTAACAGATTATATACTAAGAAAAGATGACTGTTTTTTTAATATGAAAACTGAAAAGTGGTTGGTATTTACTATTTCAAAACTATTGTAATATTGTAGAAAAGATGAATGCATGTATTTGTTTATAAAATAAAATTAAGGTTTAAAAAATAAATATAATTAACGAATATTTTAAAAAGATTAGTCAATAAATAATTATAAAGAAACAAATATTTCTTTAAAAAAATTAGTTATTTTTTGTTTGCAGCTCAAACCCAATGCAAATGATCAAACTCATATACGTAATGAAACCTAAATGAAACAATCAACAAACTCCTCCTTTTTCTGAAATGTAACTTATTTTAAAATATGTAATGTTGATGTCAAATTAAATGTCATAAAAATTTAATTTTCTATATTTCACATAGAAAAAAGAGAAAAGAAACAAAAAAGTTGCTTTTTAATTAACTTTTTTATAAAAAAAAATAATAAATCACCCAAAAGTTGTCCGCTATAATTTTTTTTATGTAGCAAATTCCCAAAAAAATTAAATTTTAAACTAATTTTGTTAAGATTTTTACCATTTATATACAAATATCTTTTTATATTAGTAAATAGTGTTATCCCCATGCAATGCTCATTTTGTAAATATAACAAGAATATACATTAAGCGTGTTTATATTTATATGGTTACAATATAGCAAAATATCATAATCAGCGTATAATTAGTTGTCCCTTAAAATCATATAATAAGTGATGAAAATTATATGTTGGTTAATATGTGTAAGTTGTGAAATACTTATATTTATTTACATAAGAATGAATATTTCTTTCATCCTTGCACATGGTAACCACATATGTGATCTTTTTATACATTATGAATTATTCATCATTATATATATTTTTAATTATTCGTCCTTTTATGTTGCTCTAAGGAAATGGGAAAAAATAATTATTAGTTATCTCGTCAGTTGGAAAATTCAGGTTCATTTTATCTTTAAGAAGTTGTAGAATCGTTCGTATCTTGATTTTCAACTTCATGAATATAAGGTAATCAAGTGAAACTCAGTTGATTGAGGCCTAATAAATCTAGGTCATGAAATCAATTCCACAAATAAACCTCTTTGTAGCGAATATAAGGATGTAACTTATATTTATGAAAAATATTGAATTAATTTCTATTGGTAGCCTATTGTCAATATCATATAGTCGATAATCAATATCAAGTCAATAGACGGTAAGTACAAAAAAAAAACATTTAGTTTTTTTAAAAAAAAATTTTAACAAAAAATAACAAATAGTTTAATCAATGATAATTACTCGTATCTAGCTAGAGATGGTAAAATCGGGTCAGTACGCTCGGTTTAAAAGGTAAAATGGGAGGAAAGTATGTGTAATTTTCTTCTATAGAGAATTTTCTTTTACAATATAGTAAGATAAGATTATACTTCAAATAAGGTATTTTTGCAAAGAAACAAGATAGGGGGTGATGCAGACAGAAGCGTGGAAAAAATAATAGTATGTGAGTCATAATCCGTTGATTCTAAGAATACCCGAAAAGAGACATAAATTGGGAATAAAACCCGCTTTCTATTCAAAATATCAAATCAACCACCTAATTCAATGTAATAGGATCCTATTGATACTAATACTCCAACCCTAAAAGATAATTAAAATAAAATGAAACAAATCAAAATAAATATTTTAAAAGATAAACTTATCAAACTAAATATATGCTACCAAATTAAATATACACTCAAATCATATCTATATCTCCCGGTGTCATTTGGTATGTAGAGTCAAGGGGACGCTCATTCATTATGCTGCCTCGCTGTCAGGCCCCCGTCGACGCCATGGAGATGAATGAGTTGCGACAACGATTCGCAAACCTTGCCCTAGCTATCGAGTCAATACGATTGCAACAAACACAAATTTCACTGCCTTTAAGACACGAAATCCGATCGCCCATGGCCACAATGTGCCGTCTGGGGTAATCGCCAGAGGCATGGAGGCCACGACGGAAGACATGCCTGGCCCATCCTCTTTTCTCCCCCGTCCGAATCTGATAACAAAGATCCAACTCCCATATTCAACCTGTTTGCAGCGGTTTATAATGGTCCCCCTCAGTTTAACACTGATGGAGAGAGTTTGGAGTCATATGGATTTGTGGATTGGTTCGACACAAATGATTTCCCCCAATCGGGCGATTACAGCCCGGATGATCTCTTTCAACCGGATCTGGCTTATAACGACCTGCCAATATTTGACACCGATGACTACGAGGATGTCACCGAAGTATATCTTGACGGGGATATTGGGTCATTTTTAATTTTACAGCGCGACTGCCTCAGGCTCCTCCTACATTTTATTTTCAATTAGCCTTATTCATTATACCAGGTTTTTTTAATGATGTATGCAACCTCTATGAATCTGGCGTATGCAGCCCTTAAGAAGGAACCTGATTTTGTGGCGAACGACTACTTCTTATGCAGTGGAGCCTGGGGTGTTTTTCGCAATGTAACCTACGCCGACAAATCATAGCAGGGCTACAAGGTTTTGGCTATGTAGGTTGTGACAGTACCATAACCAGCTCAAATGGCGTTTTCATTGGATGTCCTTACGTCATGTTGTTTATACGTTTGTGGAGATGAGACTGATCCGAATTTAATGGCGAATTGTCTTCCACCTCAAGAGCATGATGGAGATTATACTCACTCGATGTAATGGACAAATTAGATAAATATTTGCGTGTCTTGGAGCCGAATAATACTTCTGCTTAGATTATTATGTTTGATAAACTTTCTAATTTATTTAGATTAGATTATTATGTTTGGACTTTATAGTTTATTTTATGTTGAGTATCTAGGGTTTTGTTAGAATTTATTATTTAAGTGTTGTTGCTAGACTTTTTTTTGTTTTTTTTTTTAGAGAAACACCTGTATAGAGTGGGGGATTGAGGCTCGGTCCCCAACCTGTGCATACAAAACAAAGGGATGAAATCCAATCAAACGTATAAGGATTTGGGCCAAAAGTGCCCAGAATCCCAAATCATGAGGGAGTTGGGCCCAAAGTGCCCAAACACCCAAACTAGAGGAAATATACTAGGGGTT
The DNA here is from genome assembly GCA_958295605.1 of Ajuga chamaepitys. Taxonomy (NCBI): domain Eukaryota; kingdom Viridiplantae; phylum Streptophyta; class Magnoliopsida; order Lamiales; family Lamiaceae; genus Ajuga; species Ajuga chamaepitys. The sequence continues at coordinate 8,312,606 of OY282497.1, forward strand.
TCCTCCCAACCCGACTAACTGACAACTCAAGGCGGTCGGAAAGAGAGGAAGAAACAGAGGGAGATAACAAGAGGCTCAAAAAGGCACAGGAGCCATAAAAACAAAAAAACAAGAGTACTATAAGAAACAACATAAATAAAAGTAATGTAAACTAACGGGTTCGGAAGTTGGGGTAACCCAACTGATCCATGCAGACTAATGAAAGAAGATAACTAGACGCCGACGCCGGAGTGTACGTGGTGAGGGGCTCGGTGTGGTGCCCAAGCTCAGCTAGGTGGTCCATCGGACGATTACCCTCTCTGTGGGTAATCTGGACAGTCTTATCTCTCAACAGACCCCGCACCCGTGTAAGTGAGTGGGAGACCTGCCAAGATCCAAGCTTGCCTGAGGTGAGGAGCGTGACCATCGCAGCTGCATCCATCTCGATCTAGATGTGGGTGACATCATCGTCGAGGAGGGTGAGTCCAATCGACAATGCCTGAAGCTCCGCGTCGAAGCTCGAGGAGGCTCGGAGTGACTGATGATAAGCTAGAGTAAGATCCCGGTGGGGCCCTGGATCAGACCCCCAGCAGCAGCCGAAGCCGTATCGTGGAGGAAGGAACCGTCGGTGTTGAGCTTGACCCAAGGGGGGTCGGGAGCTCTCCACCGAACCAAAATGGGGGTCTGAGGGGGGCCGGAGGGGCAATGGTGCTGTGGAGGAAACGGGCTGCAGGGGTGCAACCCGTCCAGGCCCTAGGGGGCAGACGGTTGCTCGCGAGGAGCAACGTCAGATGTCGCTCTACCTGCAAAATAATGCGAGAAGATAAAAAATCCCTACCTCTATGCTTTGCACTATTCCTTTCGGTCCAGGTGAACCAAAGGGTCAAACAAGGAATAATGAAAGCCACGTGCTCAGTGTGTGCCGGTGTCATATGTAGGAAAAAGCTAAGGAAGAGAAAGGGATCGAAGGTCAAAGGCACCTCCACCCCAAACCAAGCCATAAAATAGTCCCACACCGACCGGACCACGCTGCCCTGGAAAAACAGATGCGATATAGTCTCCGTCTGCTAAGAAGCAGTAGCTGCACAACAATAACATCTAGAAACAATATGGAAGCCAAGAGGGATGAGATGGGAGTCAGTAGGGAGGCGAAGGAAGAGAAAACGCCATATAAACACAGACATATTAGGAAGGAGTAAGTCCGTTTAAATGGCACCAAGGATAAGATTGCGGGGCAATCTCAATCTAGTCAACTTCCAAGCAGACGTCAGTGTAAAATCGCCATGCGGAGAACGTCTCCACTGCATGCGATCCCCACTGTCCCGCATGATCGGAATCTGAGCAATATCACTCAAAAGGTGCTGGGGAAAGTCATAGGTGTCAATAATGTCAGACTGCAATCTAGAAATATCTCGATCCCCGTCATACCAAAGATCATGAACTCTCAGATCCCACTCAACATCACAAGGGGCCAACTCGTCGGCATAAATCTTAGAAAGCGGTCGGTGCCCGAGCCAAGTGTCATCCCAAAAACTAACCGAGTCATCACCAAGAGCCCAAAAAATCTGCTCCTGGGCCTGCGGAGCAACTCTACGCAGTCGGATCCACTGAGTACTGTCGTGAGGCCTAACACGGGCATGGGTAGGAACAACAAGGCCACGTGAACAATACTTGTCCCGCATGTGCCGGGCCCAAAGGGAGTTGCCCTCCCTGCGGGATGGTGCTCAGAGTGCTCTTGATCAAAGCGAGCCTGCCACCCAGAGACAAATGGATGTGGGACCTCCCAGCAATGCTAGTCATAAGACGCTGAAGAATCGGCTGGAAAAGAGCCTTACGCATATTGCCTTGGTACAAGGGGGCGCCTAGATAGGTGGCCGGAAGGTGCCCGAGCTGAAAGTCAGTCAAGTGTGTCACAAGGTCCTTCCAGGATTCCTCATAGGTGGCTCCGAGGAAGAAATTGTTCTTCTGCCTGTTAATCAACTGACCTGTGATGGCATAGTAGTGGCTACAAAACAGATCCAAATCAACTAAGCCCTCGGGGTCAGCGCGAGTGAAGATCACAACATCATCAGCATAGGCGAGATCGGACAGGGGGTCGGCTGAGCTAAGCGCCTTGTACACCATACGCGGCCTGTCCCTAACAAAGGCATTCAACCCACGGGAGAGATAGTCAGTCGCCAAAACGAATAGAGCAGGGGAGAGCAGGTCTCTCTGACGGAGACCCCGACTCGAGTGGATAAAACCTGTCGTGCTCCCATTCATGAGGACCGAGAACCAACAATTCTCCACTGAGTGTCTGACAAAGTCAATCCAACGCTGTGGGAAGCCCATCCTCATCAGAGCGTATCTCAGGAAAGGCCATTGAACCCTATCATAGGCCTTAGCCATGTCGAGCTTCAGCATAAGATTAGGCACCTTGATCTTGTAATTCAGCTCGTGGACCATCTTCTGGGCAAGCAACACATTGTCAGAGATCAATCTCCCTTGAACAAAACCACTCTGGTTCGGCGCGATGAGGGACGGGAGGAGGGGAGCCAAAAGGGAGTTCAGGATCTTGGAGATGATCTTATTCGTGACATTGCAGAGGCTGATCGGGCGATAGTCAGCCCAGGAGGAGGGGTTCGGCCTCTTCGGGATCAGGGTGATGACAGTCGCAGTGAAACCACGGGGCATGGGGGTGCCAGAAAAGAAATCCCTAACTGCAAGCCTGACATCCTATCTCACAATCTCCCAACATCTCTGAAAGAACAGGGAAGAGAACCCGTCCGGCCCCGAGGCACTCGTCGGGTCAACAAACACAGCCGCTCTGATCTCCTCATCTGTCGGCATATCACACAGTCCGTCAAAACTAGTGCCCTCCGGCAGTCTCGGAAAGAAATCATCGATGGGAGCCCCCAAATCACCCTCCTCTACACTGAGCAAAGTCTGGAAGTAGTCAACTGCAGAGGCCCGAATCCCAGCCTGATCGGAGATCGTGACGTCGTCGGCCTCAATATTGTGGATGTAGGTCTGACAGCGCTTCTGACGGACGAAACTCTGGAAGAACCTGGTGTTCCTCTCTCCCTCAACGACCCAGCGAACAACAACCTTCTGCCTCCAAAAATCCTGCTCCATCCTTAGGGTCAACTGGTACTCGGCATGTAGCTGATGCATGTCCGACCGACGGGAGGGAGTGGGATCACTATCATAGGCCAACTCGGCAGCAGCGTGGGCACTCTGCGCGTCCTAAAGTCTCTGGTAGATGTTCACGAACACCGACCAGTTCCACTGCTTCAGCGTCTTCTTGAGTCGTGTGAGCTTCAATTGCAGGTTCACCATACCAGTGTGGCCAGTAGGCAGAGCCCATGCCTCACGAACGGTATCGGTGAAGGTGTGATGCCTAACCTACATGCTCTGGAAGCAGAAGGAAGACTTCTGAACGGTCTCAAAGAACCTGCACTCAAGGAGGAGGGGGGAGTGGTCCGGCTTGTACCTCGGCAGATGGGAGACCTTCGTCACCTCGAACAGGGAAAACCATGCCTCGTTAATCAAGGCACGGTCCAACCTCTCCCTGAGGGGGTCACGCTCCCATGTGTAGTCGGATCCCGTGTATCCTACATCAATCAGTTCCGTATCGGAAATCATGAGCCCGAAATCCAACATCGCACGGGTCCTATTAGCCAAGCTACCCTGTCGCTCATGCGCGTGCAGAAAGATGTTGAAATCCCCCCCAACTAACCAGGGCCTTTCACCAACAGCCTCATGAATATCACGAAGAGTGTTCCAAAGAGCATGCCGACGGACTCTCTGACACTTGGCGTAGACGAAGGTGAGGAAGACCGGCTCGGCGAAGATGGGCGCGGAGAGACGGAGGTGGAGGGCCTGCTCGGTGTCCAAGATGACCTCAAAATGATAGTGTAGTGCCGAGAGAACCCAAATCTGCCTAGAGGCATTACTGATTCCACTGACAAAATCCAGACGACGAGTGATGAAATGAAGCTGAGAGGCATCAACCATGGGCTCCAGGATGGCACAGAAGGACAAACGGTGCATCCGAGCAACCAGCTGAATGTGATCCTAGGTGGTGGTATTAACAACGCCACGAGCATTCCAAATCATGAAGTGTGTCGACATAATCAAACAAAGGGGGAGGTGGAACCGCGCGACACAGAGGGGCGGCCGTGAAGGCTAGGATCTGTCTTGGATCTCGTGAGGATCCGAACGGGATCGCCAGATCGGCCACCACGTCCAAAGGAGGGGTCCCCGGACGTGGCCTCAGAAGCGTCTACATCTATCAGTCTCTCTCCACTCCGCGAACGCAATCGGGTGCACATTCGGTGGAACTGCTCGATCTACTTGCCTCTCCCCGAAACGAAGGAGAGAGGCGGAACAAAGGCGCTGGAAGAGAAGGACTCTCCAGAGACCGCGTCCTGGGCCCGGTTCAGGGTGCACTGAGCGGGGTGGGAGGGATGGGGGGAGATGGCCAACTGAGTGGCTATCTCCTCTCCCTGGGCGGGGCCAGTGCGGCTGTGCTCTACCGACCTGGGCATCTGTGGTCGGGAGTCGGACTGACGAACAGGGGGCGTGTGCTTTCCCCTGCTGAGGGGGGCCTTCGTCTCTCCCTCAGAGACGTAGTTCTCTCTGCCTTCAGTCTCATCGTCAGTAGGGTCATCGAGAGTGTCCTCACTCTGCATCTCGCGGAAAAGGTCCTCATCGTCCCTATGCACCGGGAAGGCATCATCATCATCTTCCAAGAGGTCATCCTCAGCCTCATGGGTGTGAAAATAAGTGTGGGAGACTCTAGCTGCCTCCTGAAGGACCTCAGTGGGTAAGAGACCCGTCCTACGAGGATCCCTGGAGAGGACCTCCTGCCACTCGGAGCTCGGGGACGGCGCTCTCCGTCTTCGCTGCTGCTGGCCAGCTGCCCGTCTCTGCTCTAACAGAGGAGAGTGAGCGTCCTCCGGCTGGCCCGGAGGACCACCCCGATGACTCCGTTGGCGTCGGCTCTTACGACGAGAGCGACCTCTACGCCCGGGGGCAGGGTCCTTGACGGGGCCCTTGGCGGTCTGGCCCTGCTGCTGAGCTATGGGGGGCGCCTGTTCGGGGGGAGGCGGGCGCTCCTTCTTCCCAACAATATAGCAATCCTGGGCCTTGTGCCTAACATGACGAAACTCGATGCAGTAGTCCGGGACGAACTCATAGATTACTCTCTGAATGTGCGTCCTACCTTCCAGCTTGATCTCAATCTCAAACGACCTCTCCTCGAGGAGGTCGAGCTCAACGCAGACGCGGGCATAAGCGCCCTTGCTCTGATCAACCGTCGGCTGGTCAATCTGGAGGGGCTTGCCAAGAAGCCGGACAACTGTGTGCAACGTCTCTCGGTTATACAGATAAATGGGTAGTCCCGGAAGTCTAATCCAAACGGGGGCAACGGGCTCCTCGAACTTCGGGTCAAAGTCCGGGGTCCACTTAAAAACCCGCATTGGACACCCGGAGGTAACAGTCGACTTACCAAGCCAAAGCTTGGTGTAGTCACGCTCATCAATAAACCGAATCATAATGTGAGAGGCATGCAAAAATGTCCAAGTGACTTTTCCCACAAATCCTAGACTAGCTAGGCCGTTCACGATCATACGAGGGGTGGGAATAACATGCGAAAATTTCCCGATAAGGCAATTCTTATATCTATCATAGACGCGATTGAGATCACTAGAAGAGAAATCAATAATAAGACGCTTATCAATTTTGTTGGCGGTGCCACACAGACGTACCTCTCCCCCAAACATGCACGGGTTTGGGGCGACGATCGAATTTGGCACGAAGATGATAGAATTGGGCTGCGCAAGGACATCCGTGAACGAGCGATGGACCACACGGGTCGGGACCGGGATTGCCGGATTGACACTGGAGGTGCTAGCATGCTCGGGGATAGAAGGGGTGGTATTGGCAAAGGGGTTGAGGAGGTCGAGGGGAGGGGGGGGAGGTCGTGTTTGGTGGGGGGGGGGGGGAGTGGGGGTGGGGGAATTGTTGGATGAGATAGGGGGTGGCGGGTGAGGGGAGAGGTGTGTTACTGAGGGAGGTTTCGTGGGGGGAGTGGGCTTGTTGGACTGGGTTAATTGTGCGGGGTGGGCTAAGGGGTTGGAAGTGGGAGATGGGCACCTATATGGGAAGGGGCCCATAGAGGGGTTTATTTGGTGAGAAGGCCGAAGAGGCCCAATGGAGGAGGGGCCATCAGATGGGCCTAAGGGGAGTGGCCCAGGAGATAGAATAATTGGGCCACAATTAGTGGCGGAAATGGCTTGGCCCAAATGAAAAGGAGGGCCATTCTTGGATAATAAAGGAGGGCCATAAATTATTGATTTGATAGAATTAGCGAGAGTTTATCTTTGAGAAATTTTTTATCTCTTTTCTTCTCAACGTCAGTATTTTATAAAAATCAATGGAGTTAAAATCCCGTATATAATTGTCATTCTCACCTTTCTTATTGCATCGTTAGGGTAGGGCTTCACTGGGTCATACCCAATGTTTATTTGTAAAAAAAGATATTCTCTACGATTTCCTATGGTTTTGGTTAATATTATGATTTTGGAATAGGTCTTTTGGATCCAACGGAAACATCAGACTTAGTCATCCTTCGTTGTTGCACGTATCATAAGGTAGTTTTCCATTTTGATTTCTTTTTTAAATAAGAATAATAACAATAACAAAATGGAAAAAGTGTGGGCTTATTCAAAACTCAAAGTGCCCATTAGCTCAAATTTGATTTTAAAAAAGTTACTAGGAAAGAAAGAAAAAGGAAAAAGAAAATAGCGCCTAGAGCCGAAAGCATTCAAATGCTAATTGAGTTGGTTTTTTTTTTTTTTTTTTTAAAAGCAAATTGCGTTTGCCAATGCAACAAGGCAACTTAATTTTCGAAATCTTGAAACTGGACATGTTTCCTCTTTATACTACGTAAAATGGTACATACAAATGATATTTTGTAGGGAAAACATACGGATTATTATTTCATTAAATGATTACGTGGCAAAATTGATAATATATTGATCCGATTCGATGTACTGACCCAATAGTTAGATATTTTAGACGAACCATAAGAATCTTAACTCAAAGTACCATCGAGATAGATTCGACCCAATGAACTAAAAGTCCGACGAGCCACAGCCCGACCCGAGAAGTACTGTACTTTTGAGAATGCACCATACTTTGCTCACTAATATTTCACCCCATGAAATTTTAACCTGACCTAGCTCGAAATATAACATTATCCCGTAAGGTGGGCTCAGCCAGACCAGACCACCCCGAATTGCCACATTTACATATAATGCTCTCCCAACTCTCACACCAAAGCATCTCTCTTCCTATTCAAACTCACTGCCTCACTCACTATGTGTGCTTTTCCCATATGACAAACAAAAGCAAAGATTCTAAAGTCGAAACTAACACTATATGCACTCACTTAACTTTATCAAACAAATAAAAAAACCATATGTACAGTACAAGAATAGAATTTTACAAACTCACATGGCAGGCATGAGTTTAACTACTTCATTTTCCTTGATCACCAATACAAAGATAGTTTCTTTTCTTTTAAAATGACTAAAAAAGAACTCAGTTATTTTCATATATTATCATCATATTTTCCTCTTTCATGGTATAGTTTTATCTAGGACCAGAAAGCTCCATGCAATGAGCATCATAATCATCATCCATGGTCATCGTCATCCCAAACATGCTCGACTGGTCATGATCGAACTCCTCAGCGCTTGAACGCGACTTACTATTGGAGGAGAAGCTTGTGGCATTATGGATATACTTATGTGATGCTGCCCATTTTTCTGCAAGTCCATCACCTTCTAACATCCGGACGACCTCAGACATTTTGGGCCGGTGAGCCGGTAGGTATTGTGTACAAAGTAGAGCTACTTGCAGCATCTCCCCCACCTCAATCTGGTCGTATTTTGTCCCCAATTCTCTGTCTACCAATTGCTCGATTTTCTTTTCTTGTTGTATCTTCTTCACCTACAAGTATTTTGTACAATTCAAACATTTTCTATTGATAAAAAAAGAATTTCATCCTATATTCTTTTTTAAGCCATTTTAAGACATGACAAAATTGGAAATGTGTTCTTTTTGTCCTAAAACTCTGTATCTCACTTCAAAATCTATATTGCAAATATTGAATTCAACAAAGGCATACCCATTCTAGCATAGCTCCTTTCTGATTTCCCGATTTTCCAAACTCGAGAGCCCGCATTCCAGTTATAAGCTCAAGCAGAAGAATACCGAATCCAAAGACATCGGTTTTCTCTGATGATTGGCCGGTAGAGAGGTATTCCGGTGCAATGTGGCCCACAGTGCCTCGAACGGCTGTGGTTACATGAGAATCAGCATGATCAAGTAGCTTTGCAAGGCCGAAATCACCTACAACAGCTTCATAGCAGTCATCCAATAGCACGTTGGCCGCCTTCACGTCTCTGTGGATAATCTTCGGATCACATTGTTCGTGCAGATATAGTAGTCCCCTTGCAGCTCCTATCGCGATCCTCTTCCTTGTGTTCCAATCTAAAGCTGGTTTTCCTGTAATAATAAAATGCCACAACAACATTTTCCGTTGTTCAATCATCAATTTAATGTAAAAAGTATCAATAGTGTGATTTTTTCTACTGTTCGTGAACTTAGTGCAACAAAATCAAAGAGGGCCATACATATTCTTCCCTTGTATATTCGATGTAGGATTTGTTTGCTATCCCAACAATACATAGAGGACAAAAATACGATAAAAATACCGACTCATAAAGCATTTTCATAACATAGACAGCGCACTATTTATCTCTAGCAAGCCAACTAAACTGCCTACGCCAAATAGACGAAAAGATCATTCAATATGTTTACACATATATTCATTAGGTGAAATGGGCCAGAATTAGTTATATTGAGGCCCACAATGAAATCACAGATGATGAATGATAAATTCATAAAATCAAAGAACAATTTTGTTCTTAAAAAAAATTATAGTACCATTGCAAAAAATCCAAAAAAAGAAAGGGTATACCTCTAAGTCTTGACGCTACACTCCCATTAGACATATAAGGATACACGAGCAGTCTTTCGTTTGGGGTGGCGCAGTATCCGGTTATACGAAGCAAATTACGGTGAACTGCTAGACTGATCATCTCTAGTTCTGTTCGAAACTGCGATTCGCCTGTGGTTCCAGTTAAATCTTTCAGTCTCTTGACGGCAACTAGAGTCCCGTCTCCTAATTTTGCTTTGTAAACATTGCCAAATCCTCCTACACCGAGTATGTTCTTCATGCTGAAGTTGTCTGTGGCATGTTGCAGCTCTTTGAATGTGAAGTTTCTGAGGTTTCCCAATCGTGTAAGGTCGAGATCGTCGTCTTGAACATCTGGCATAGAATATGAAGAAATAGTAGAGGTTTTAATGTGTAAACTGAAATATATGCAATGAAAGATACACGCTGCAAAATGTGAGATCATCAACCTGTAAGATTTAAAATGGATTGCTTTGTATTCTTGTTTCTTTTCCAGAAGAGGAACCCGAAGATGATCGCTAAAACGGAGACGAAGCTAAAGCTCACTGCAAGTGCAATTGCTAGTTTTTTGCTGTTTGTTCTGCCTGAATCAATGCAGATAAAAACTGAACTTTAAATTGTTGCAACTTACTGTTAGGTTATTAACTGCAACAACGGGAAAGAAAACAAAAACAATGAAAAAGACACATATTTGATTACCCAGTTCATCAAAGAATTGACCGAGTCTGGGGGGCTACCAAGCCAGAGTTTACAATATTTCGAGAAAACAAAGTTACAAATACATCAGTGCACTATTTATAATATAGAGACGTAGCCCAACACTTACTGATATATATATATATATAAATATATATATAGAGAGAGAGAGTTGTTACCAGAAGATGGATTCCTGGAAAATGCAAGAGGACTAGCCAGGATTGATCCAGAACATTTTTCAGAGGAGTGGCTTCCACAAATTAGAGGATTTCCCAAAATGCTGCAATAACATAGTAAACATCTAAGAGAGAGAGAAACAAATACCAAAAACAAAAACAGAGATACACTACAGATTTCTCAACATGCATGCAGAAATCAAGATTTGTCATATATTGTAATGTTACAGTACATAAAAATTAAAAAAACATCAAATGAGATTAATAAGGACAGAGGGAAGGCATACTTGAATGATTTGGTGGGAAAAGTAGGAACAGGCCCACTGAGATTGTTGAAGGACAAATCCCTGAAATATTTCATGTGAAACCAAATCAGCATCACAATTCAGACACAAGAATATATATTACAATAAAATCAGATACTCACAAGAAAGCAAGTTGAGGAAGAGTGGCTAAGGACAGAGGTACAGTCCCACTCAAAGTGTTGTTGTTCAACCTCCTATTCATTACCAGACAAATCACAATAACAGACACCACATAAATGGTCAAACAAAATGGATGTCACTATATACTCAACACTGCATCTTCAATTTAGAGAGAGAAACTTACAGATACTGCAGATGGTTTAAGAAGCCCAGAGATTCAGGGATGTGACTGGATAATTTGTTGTTTGAGAGATCCAGTGTTTGAAGGTTTGGGAGGTAGCCTAATTCCTTTGGAATATGCCCAGAAATATTGTTGTTTTGCAGTAATCTGCAATGGAAAAGACACATTCAAGGTTAAAATTTTTTTTTAAAAAAAAGGGAAAATTATTGATTGACATCCAAACTTTTAGTATTTTTGAACTTTGCTTTATAAACTTTTATTTTTAAATTTATCATATGAACTTATAATTTGTTGCAACTTCTTGTAAGTTAATATTACAGATTACTATTTGTATGATAAACTCTAAAAACACGCAAAGACTACACAATAAATTATAATATTCCCATAAAAAATGGTTGAAATTTGTTGTCAAATGACAAACCACTTACACTTGTTTGAGGTTTGTAAGATTTGCAATCATCCAGGATAAAGAACCAGATAAAGATTGACTAGGTGCTCCTCTGCATGATTGACAAATTAAGAAATGAAAATCAAATTAAGAAATGAAAATATACATAAATTTAAAAAAAGAAACTGACAAGGCGGTGACAAGATTGTCAGAATTGCAAGTGATCATAGACCAGCTACAAGGGTCTACAGAGTCTTCATCCCAGTTGCTCAAAGCTCCATGTGGATCATTCAGACCTGCTCTTATTGCTGTAAGAGCTTCCACTACACACAGAGAGATAAGGAATTAATAATAAGAAAACAAATTTATTTGTTTAAGATTAGAGGAAAGTACCCTCAGGATTGCGAGCCTCAAATGAAATTGCCGGAGTGACGGAAAATGTGAGAAGAGAGAGAAGGCATAGGCAGTTTGAGAAAATGAAAGACATGATCACAGAGAACACATGAGCAACAAACAACCCCGACTTGCTATTCTTTCACAAAAAAAACCATCATGTACAAAGAATGTTCTCTTTTTAACAAATAACACTCCCCCCCCCCCCCCCCTCTCTCTCCCTCTCTCTCTCAATCTATATATATACACATATATACTATGTATCTGTATGGAAGAAATCCCCAATACCTCCTACTACTTTCAGGACGTTAATTCCTTACTGTTAACTATGTTTATGTGTTGCTCATCTCCTATTAAATTCCAACTAATTGTTAGGCTCCTCCCTGCCGTCTGACTAGCGTCTATGAAAGATTAGAATATCAAATATATGAATGTATGTATCCATATAATATATGGAATAAAGTGATTCTGTTTTGAGTATTTTTAGAAGAGCTTTATTTATTTATTATCTTGTCCAGGGTGTCTTTAAAATGTGGGGGAAGAGAAAATAAAGTGTATGCGTGTGTGTTGTCTGTACTAAAAAGATCTTGCTGCTGCACTCTCTATCTTCACTACTTTTCTTTTCCAAAGTTTGTGTTGCAGTCTTTTTATTCTTAAATTTAGCTTTAACTTTTGCTCAAATCTACTTAAACACCATCTAATATCTTTTTCAAATTGTGGGTTTTGATGTTGAGGAGTTGCTCTAGGTAACTTTTACCCTCTTGTTTAACATTTTACTTTGCTGTGGGGTTTGCCTCCATCTCCAGTCATCTTTTGCTTTATTTATTCATTCCACTTTAAAATTCTCCACTCCGAATATATATAGTGTGTGCGTGTGAGAGAGAGAGAGGCAGAAGTGAGTGATAGTGAGGGATTGGAATAGAAGCTCAGAAGTTGAGAGTGACAGGCGGCAAGTAGTGGCATTAAGAGTAAGAGGCACTACCTTTACCCAGCTACCCCAATAATCCACCATCTAAAACAAACTCATAATAAAGAAAAAAAAATTATATCTGCATAGAGTGAAGCAGATCACTGAAAATAGTATCAATTTCTATTGTTAGTAGATAGGGAACACCAGAACATACTTGGAGTTTTTATTACACTAGCACTACGCACGTGCATTGCACGTGGTTATAAATTTTTACTATTATTTAATTAAAAAAAATTAATTTGAACATAAAATAATTGTACATTGTGATCACTGAAATATATATACATAATTTCGTAGATTATTCAATGTAATAAAAATTAATCCATTGAACAAACATAATTTTGAATCAACTAAGAACTAAAAGAATCACAAAAGAGAAATAGAAAAGTTAAATAACCTTAGTCTTAATAAAATAAGTTATAATAATTAATATTAAAAGATTCGCAAAAAACGACATACCATGATATATTGTAGAAATATTTAGTCTTACAAATTTTTCTATTATACATGTAAAGTTTGATTTATTCAAACTATTGTTTACTTCTTATTATACACAGACTCGTTCATCATTAATATATCTTGAATAAAGTTATACGATGATTAAAAAACTATAAACGGAATAATGAGGCATATATTTTTATGTTTTGCACCAAATAACTGCCATTTGAAGAAAAACACATTTTTAATTGTCTCATTATATCATTAACTGACATTCATAAGTCAATTATTTGTTTATATACACAGAATATTAGGTCTAACGTACTTTTCTATAATTCTCTAATAAATAATTTCGATTTCAATATACATTTGCACATGAAATTCTTTACATATTTTAATGTGAGGAAAAACTTCCAGCAACTTAGTATCAAGGTCCAACATCCAACTTTTGTCATGAAAGCTATTTTCTAATTTTTTTTTTAATATTATTAAGTATAACCCTCTTTAATATAATGTACTTATTGATTTAAGATTGCTTATTTCAATTTTCCTTAATTATTTTCTCAATGCAACGTCGAAATTTAAAAAATTATGTGTGATTTAATAAAAATCATACTATAGTATAATTACAAAATAAATAATATTTTTTATGGAAGGTTGACTCTATACATAGTGTCTCACAATCTTCAATCAAAACACATGCTACAATCTATATAAAATATAATAAATGTTTTACATAATTTGTAATGTCTTTAATTCCTTATTTAGTTATAGTGAAATACTCCTAATTTTTTTCAAACATTGCACATCCATTTAAAAGTCTTATATATACATGATTAAACCACGCATTCCGATTTTATTTTTCTCATTTTATTTAGACTATACCGTACTTTATTCGACGTAATTATTTTTTCTAATCTATTGCCAAGTTAATATTAACATTCACATTTCACTTTCTTTATTTTTCAGCACGTTTTAATTTAATTATGTGATACTTATTCACATTGTACAATTGAATCAATCATAGTACAACTTAGTTCATTATTTCTTTATCGTTCTTTTTTATTCTTTATTGTACCCTATAATTTATATAGCGTAGTACATTCATCTATCAAGTTATTACATATGCTTATTAAAATATATATATATATATATATATAATATTTTTATTGATTTAATAATTTCTTTAATGTTAGATCTTAAATATTTAAAAGAATTGCAACTATTCATGTTCACTAATTTTTTCGTTTGCCATTTTATTATTTCTCTTATTAGTACAATAAAATTTCACACCTCGGTCTGAACTCCCATTATTATAAATCTTGTGATTTTTATGTCTCTCTCCAATTTTCTACCATAACAGTTTTTTCTTTGGTCTACTTAAATTACATCAACTGTTAAAAGTATTACATCAGTGAGTATATTTATGTAGGTGTGTAAGGTATGTGATTAAAAATGATGTTCAACTTATAGACTTATTTAAATAAAATCGAACCATTGTATAGACCAATAATACTTGAATTTACACAATATCACTACCGATGCATTTATAGTTTTTATATCTTCGTATATCTCTTTTACTGATTTCATATATAAGCTACTTTATCGCTTTCCTCCATCTATATATATATATATATATATATATATATATATATATATATATAAATGACTTTATCGTATACTTTTTTGATTCAATAAAATTCGTAAATCAATTATTATTTTCTCTTGTTTTAATGTTTATAAATGTTACTTATGAAATATATCGATTTCATTCTTCTAAATCATTGAAAATAAATATAATATATAATCTCATTTCCTACAAGTATAATAATTCGATTTATATTTACTTAGGAATGCTCATACAAAGAAATTTAGCTTGTAAACATATATATTGCTAGTTTAATCTAAATTTAAACAGTAAGGCTAAATGTATGCCTAGTTTAATCCAAATTTTGAAATACTACATTGTAATAGTTAACTTGTATGTACATCTACCTATAATATAGATATTTAGTTTTTATTTTCGTATACTTTTCTCATAGTATAATATGTCTAACTCTATCATATTAATTTATCCTTTGATTTTTCTATTATATTACCTAGACTCGTCTATTATAATTTTTTTCATAATGAAAATTTACTTAGACCCTTTAATATTCATAATTTTTACGCTAGTTTTTTTTTTTTTTTTTTTATAATTTTGTTTATTATGTTAATAAAGTTATATCTACTAATAATAAAGTCTATTCATAAGTTTGTGTTATCTTTCTTCACAATGCATTTTCTCGCTTCTATTCATTTTATCATCATATAGTTCTTATTCAATTGTTTTGACATTATTTTCTATTGTTGGACTTTGATAAAGTGGTATACACAAAAATACATACAATTATCCTTTTACTTACTCAAAAGTCAATTTTAAAATATAACTTAGCAATTTCACATGCAAAGTCATTTTATTCTTTCATTTTAGTACTTGCTTCAAGTTTATATTATAATGAAGTTTAAATACTATGCCCTAACATTTGATCAATTCAATAGTTTACACTTTAGTCTAAATATTACATATTCAAATCTTATTTTTCATTAGATAACTTATATAAATTGTATTATTGTTTCCCAGTGTTATAATATTGATACTTCAATAATTTAGAAATTTAGGGAGATTATTGCAAGTAGCAAATTTATAATATTCAAATTTAGACAAATAAATTGTTACTATTAGATAAATATTATTCTAATTTATATTTATAATAAGAGTTGACTGTTTTATATATGACCAAACACTATGTAAGAATTTTTTAATAATTTATACATAGTAATATAAATCATTGTGAATCATTTACATATTGTTCTGACATATAATGTTTACATTTTTTAAATAGACTAAAAGATTTAATTTAATTTCATCTATTTTTCCCAAAAATTCGTTAATGACATTTTTTTAATTTAACTTTCAATTATTTTTATATAATAAAAAAATATAAGTACGATCATATGTCAACAATCTTGTGTCTATTATTCTTAAAAAATAAAGTTACTATATTAGCCTTAAAATTTTGCTAATTAATGGTTTTTTTCTTTTTCTATAGTTTTTTTTTTTTTGACAATTATATAAACGAATCTCATTATAAAAGTGATAAGAAAAAAAAAAAAGAAGCTTAAAAATAAAATAAATAAAAATAATAATATTATATATATTATTAAAAATAAAAAATTATATATAGAATATGATTCATATGTAGGTTTAACTTATGCCATTAGATGAATTACATATCATATCCATGAATTTTTTAGGGTATCATATCTATGAATTGATAGATGAACTATATAGGGCTCTAACCAAATAAATAAAACTTTGAGAATATTGTTAATAAACTAACCTTACTAAAATTCATTAATAATATAATAGGCAAATCAAATTTTGTCTAACTATATATAAAAAAGATTCAAAGATAAAGTTTATAAATAAAATTTTAAAATATAGTTACCAAACTAACCTAAAAAAATCAAATTCATGAAGGATATAATAGGCAAATCAAATTTTGTAAGAAACAACTCACACTTTTATAATAGAAGTAGATATATCATTATGTCTCCCTGTTTTTCTCGCGTTCTATCCTAAAAACCGAAATATTACTTTTTATAATTAAGAATCTTCATTCATCTTCGATGTTTGGAACTCATGGGTCCACTTACTTTGTGTGTTTCATTTTCCTAACAAATTTCAGTTTAAGGGATCAAGAATCATAATCCAAATGACTAAATCAGTCATAGCGGAGAGATGAGTTCAATAATCAGCCCAATAGTCTCAAATTGTACACATAATCTGAATATGTGAGATTGACCCGTTTTGAAAAATTAAGAAAGTAAACATTGGTTTATGTGGAATAGTCTCAATCACATCCAATTTGTCAAAGTAAACATGCTCTTGATTTATGTTTAGATTCAATGATTCAAATTTATTTGATTTAGTAATATAGTAATAGCTCATGAGAAACGGGATGAGTCCAAAATTTAGTGATGAGTTGAGTCAAAACTAAAAAAATCAAATATATAAAGATATACTCCCTCCGTCTCGGTCCAATTTGTCTACTTTGGTTGGGCACGGAAGTTAAGAAAAAACAGATTTTTTGAAATCTTTGATTTTTCCAAAGGTGAAGATTTTGAGGGTGGAGATTTTGAGAGAAATTTGTCATTTATAGGCTGACAAATTAGATTGTAACAAACCGAAAGGAAAATAGGCAAATAAGAGCGGGACGGAGGGAGTATCAATTTTGAAATAAGTTGCATCTTATTATACTTTGAGGGGATAATTGAATTGGGATGTCCTCATCCGGATGTGGCATGGGACATCCCAATCCAATTATCCCATGAAAAAATAGTAACAAAATAAGAAATTTAAATATTTTTATTGAAAATTTTATTAAACAATTAATTAATAGATTAATTGATAGGAAAATGATTAGACATGATTTTTTTTTTAATTTTTTAATTTTTTTATTTTAGACAGTGATACAAAGATAAGAATGAGAATAAAAAAATTAAAATGAGATAGAATTAGTTAAAAGTAATAACTAAAATAATTAAACTTACACTACTAAAAATGAAATTCGACAAATTTAACCATAGATTAGAGCCGGCTATTTCCACCCATTATGATAGAAACAAGATAGGGACTAATGCCGATTGTCTAGGGGCATGTTTAGTTGGGGTTGGCCCAACCTCTCATCAGTTGGACCAACCCAACTTCATGTTTCTTTGGGCTGATTTGACCAAGTCGGGGTATTATGGTTTGATGGGGGGACATCAATCACAAATTCAAACACTACTTTAATCATTCTACCAATCATCAATAACTACCTCTTACATATATCACAACACATTTTACAATTAATAATTAAATATCACACTCCAATCACAACCCCAGCCAAACATCTCCAGCTACTTATCCCAGTACTAACTCCAGCTACTTCCCCAACTCAACCGCCCCAATCTCAACCAAACATTGCCTAGGTAATTATGCCCTCTACAATATTTATTTGTGCTTATTATTCAGAACTAAAGAAACCAATCAAACTCCAATACTGTGATTGACAATAAAGCCTTTGTCATACAAAAGAGGTGCAACACTAGTAATTTTTAGGGTCACTTACCCTAGTACCAATGATTGAGCCTTGTGATTCTCTTCTAGTACCAATGATAGAGCCTTGCAACATAAAATGGGTGCAACACAAGAATTTCACAGGGATCATCCAGTCTAGGAGTGAGCTTTTGCAGTTGGGTTTGGATACCGACCCATCCCTGTCGGGTTTCTCTGGGTCGAGTTTCATGGAGATCCTCGGGTATTCGAGTTTTACCCGAGGTTTAGATTTTATCCATCGGAGTTAGATTTTTTCAGGTTTTTTGTTGGGTCGGAATTTTGGTACCCGAATATAAGAATTGATCTCATAACTTCATTGAAGAACATAGACATGTATGCTAAAGCAAGTTACATTATTATCATTTTCACTGCAGACTTCTAAAAAGATTAAGAAAACCTATCTATTATGTCATTTGGTAAACCCCGACCTGAGCCGATCGGGTACTTCTTGGATCGGGAACCCGCAAGGTCAGATACCAACATGATCGGGTGGCTTTGCGGATAATTTTTATCGAGTACCTAACGAAACGATCCCAACACAATATCTGAAACTTGACAAAATCGATGTGACCCGAGACAACTCTATCCTGTCTAATACTACTTAAATCAAGCCCACTTAACTTTGGAGTTCTGATGAAATTCGGTCATTAGTGTTATAAAATTGCAACTACTCCAAATCTTGTAAATTCATATGTTTTTGGTTTAAAAGTTATATCGAAATTGTTATTTTACTTTTGTTCAGTTTGAAAATTAAAACTCATCCCCCATCCTGAATGAGTTGGATATATATAGACTGAAAACTTGAACCATGTGGTAGAAATAAAATTAATTGTGAGTTTGTGGTAACATATCTACTTCTATTATAAAAGTGTGAGTTGTTTCTTACAAAATTTGATTTGTCTATTATATCCTTAATGAATTTTAACTTTTAAGGTTAGTTTGGTAACTATATCTTTAAAGTTTTATTTATAAACTATATCTTTGAATTTATATTATATGGTTAGACAAATTTCATTTGGCTATTATATCATTAATGAATTTTAGTTTTTAAGGTTAGTTTATTAATTATATTCTCAAAGTTTTATTTATTTGGTTAGAGCCCTATATAATTCATCTATCAATTCATGGATATGATACCCTAAAAAAATTCATGGATATGATATATAATTCATCTAATGGCATAAGCTGAACCTACGTATTAATCATATTTATTTTTAATAATATACATAATATTATTATTTTTATTTTTATTTCTTTTGTAATTTTTTATCTCTTTTATAATGAGATTCTTTTATATAATTTTCAAAAAAGAAAACTGTAGAAAACCATCAATTAGTAAACTTTTAAGGCTAATTTAGTAACTTTGTTTTTTATAGTTTTATTTATTTAGTAAGATTCATTTTATAATTGAGATTCATCTCTCAAGTCTCAACTTATGAAATTTTCTATCACATTTCATATAATATATAGTTCAACTGATGTCGTAAGTTGAACCTAAATATTCATAATATCTTTTATTATTATTCCTTTGTATGAAATACATTATATTATTCTTTTTATTTTTTTATATTTTATTAGATTCTTCATAAATTTCTAATAATTTTTCTAATTGGTTTCTCCTATAATTGAAGAGAAAAGAGAAAGACTGATAAGCACAAATGTAATTAATTACAATAAGTAAAATCTAAGAATAAAATGATTTGCATGTGAAATCACTAAAATTATATTTTAAAATTTAACTTTTGAGTGAGTAAAAAGACATGTTAGAAAATTGTATTTTTTTTTTTTTTTTTTGTGTGTATACCACTTTATTAAGTCCAACAATAGAAAATAATGTCAAAACAATTGAATAAGAACTATATGATGATAAAATGAATAGAAGTGAGAAAATGCACTGTGAAGAAAGATAACACAAACTTATGAATAGACTTTATTATTAGTAGTATAATAATTTTATTAACATAATGAACAAAATTATAAAAAAACTAACGTAAAAATTATAAATATTAAAGGGTCTAAGTGAATTTTCATTATAAAAAAAATTATAATAGCCGAGTCTAGGTAATATAATAGAAAAATCAAAGAATAAATTAATGTGAAAGTGTCAGATATATTATACTATGAGAAAAGAATACAAATATATATATATATATATATATATATATATATTGTAGTTAAATGTACATACAAGTTAATTATACAATGTAGTATTTCAAAATTTGGATTAAACTAGGCATACATTTAGCCTTACTGTTTAAATTTAGATTAGACTAGCAATGTATGGCAATGTTTGGTTGGGGCTGGGGTGGCTGGGCTGGGGGAAGTAGCTGGAGTTAGTGGCTGGGGCAAGTAGCTGGAGATGTTTGGTTGGGTGGCTGGGGTTATGATTGGGTGTGAAATTTAATTATTAATTGTAAAATGTGATGTGATATGGGTAAGAGATAGTTATTAATGAGTGGGAGAATGATTAAAGTAGTGTTTGGATTTGTGATTGATGTCCCCCCACCAAACCCTAATACCCCGGCTTGGCCAAACCAGTTCAAATAAACATGAGGTTGGGTTGGCCAAACTGATGAGAGGTTGGGCCAATCCCAACCAAACATGCCCTATATGTTTACACGCTAAATTTCTTTGTATGAGCATTACTAAGTAAATATAAATTGAACTATTATGCTTGTACGAAATGAGATTATATATTATATGTATTTTCAATGATTTAGAAGAATGAAATCGATATACTTCATAAGTAACATTTATAAACATTACAACAAGATAAAATAATAATTGATTTACGAATTTTATTGAATTCAAAATATATACGATAAAGTCATTTATATATACATATATATATATATTTAAGATGAAAAAGATGGAGGAAAACGGTAAAAGTAGCTTATATATGAAATTATTAAAAGATATATCTGAAGATATAAAAACTATAAATGCATCAGTAGTGATAATTTGTAAATTTAAATACTATTGGTCTATTCAATGAATCGATTTTATTCAAATAAATCTATAGATTGAACATCATTTTTAATCACATACCTTATACACCTACACAAATATACTCACTAATGTAATACTTTTAATAGGTGATGTAATTTTAGTACACTAAGGAAAAAACTGTTATGTTAGAAAATTAGAGAGACATAAAAATCACAAGGTTTATAACAATTGGAGCTTAGATCAAGGTATGAAATTTTATTGTACTAATAATAGAAATAATAAAATGGCAAACGTAAAAATTAGTGTACATGAATAGTTGCACCAGATTCTTTTAAATATTTAAGATCTAACATTAAACAAATTATTAAATTAATAAAAATATTATATATATATATATATTTTAAGCATATGTAATAACTTGATAAATGAATTTACTATGCGATATAAATTACAGGGTACAATAAAGAATAAAAAAGAACTAACAAGAAAAAATGAACTAAGTTGTACTGTGAATGATTAAAAAATTGTACTATGTGAATGAGTATCACATAATTAAATTAAAACATGCTGAAATAAAGACAGTGAAATGTGAATCTTAATATTAACTTGACAATAGATTAGATAAAAAATAATTACGTGGGATAGAGTACCGTATAGTCTAAATAAAAAATAAAATGAGAGGAATAAAATCGGAATGCGTGGTTTAAACTTGTATATATAAGACTTTTAAATGAATGTGCAATGTTTGAAAAGTTAGGAGTATTTCACTATAACTAAATAAGGAATTAAAGACATTACAAATTAGTTAAAATATTTATTATATTTTATATAAATTATAGCATGTGTCTTGATTGAAGATTGTGAGACACTATGTATATAATCACCTTCCACAGAAAATATTATTTATTTTGTAATTATACTATAGTAGAATTTTTATTTTAAATAACGCATAATTTTTAAATTTCGACGTTGCATTGAGAAAATAATAATAATAATAATAATAATAATAATAATAATAATAATAATAATAATAATAATAATAATAATAATAATTAGAAAATAACTTTCATAACTAAAGTTGGATGTTGGACCTTGAAACTAAGTTGCTGGAAGTTTTTCCTTACACTAAAATATGTAAATAATTTCATGTGCAAATGTATGTTGAAATCGAAATAATTTATGAGAAAATTATAGAAAAGTATGTTAGGCCTAATATTTTCTGTGTTATATAACAAATAATTAAGTTATGAATGTCAGTTGATGATGTAACGAGACAATTAAAAATGTGTTTTTCTTCAAATGTCAGTGATTTGGTGCAAAACATAAAAATATATGTCTCATCATTACGTATAGGGCTCGTTTATTTTGGGTGTTTCATTTTCCCCCCAAATCCCAGTCCAAGGGATCGAAAATCCAAATCCAAATGATTAAATCAATCCTTTGGGGAGGGGGGGGGGGGGGGGGAGGAGGTGGATTCAATAATCAACCTAATAGTCCTAAATTGTACACATAATACGGGGTACGTGGGATTGACTCGTTTTGGGAAATCAAGAAAGTAAACATTGGTTTATGTGGGATAAATAGTCCCAATCACACCCAACTTACCAAAGTTAACATGTCCATATAGTTTTCCAATCATGGTATAACTTTATTTAAGATATACTAATGATGACCAAGTTTGTGTATAATAAGAAGTAAACAATAGTTTGAATAAATCAAACTTTACATGTATAATAGAAAATTTTGTAAGACTAAATATTTCTACATTATATCATGGTATATCGTTTTTTATGAATCATTTAACGCTAATTATTATAACTTGTTTTATTAATTAAGACTAAGCTTATTTAACTTTTCTATTTATTTTTTATGATTCTTTTAATTTTTAGTTGATTCAAAATTATGTTTGTTTAATAGATTAATTCTTATTACATTGAATTATCTACAAAGTTGTGTATATATATTACATTGATTACAATATATAATTATTTTACGTTCAAATTAATTTTGTTTTAAATAATAGTAAAAAATTATAACCACGTGCAACGCACGTGCATAGTGCTAGTCTATTTAAAAGTCTTTCATTTACCCCTAGACCCGTAAACGAATAGAACTTTCGTCGAATAACTTGTTAACGAGCTTATTTATTTGAATAAACGAACAAATTTTTGAACTCATTTTATAAACAAATAGAACTTGAACATAAATGTCTCTTTCATTAAAAACTCGCGAACAAACTTGTTCGGAAATCAATTAATAATAACAGTAATAATAAGAAAAATAGCAACAAAAAATAGTGTTTATACTACATATAATATAATATTCTTACATTACCTCTTGTCAATTCATTTATTTATATGGAGATTTAGGAAAATGTGTGTTTATATGATGTTCGTGAGTGAAATAATTAGGGCCCGTTTGGTTCCAAATCATTAATGACAATGACAATGACAATGGGTATGAATGAGGGGTCAATCATATTGTGGAATGAAATGGGGGAAATTGTTAATAAAATGGGGTAATGATTAACTTATTTATTATGTACCAAGCACCATAAATGAGAATGAGTCTTCATTCATTCCAATTCTTTACCCCTAAACTCTCAACCAAGCGGGCCCTTAGTAGTTTACATTCACAAATGTTCACGAACATAGTCAATGACGTGTTCATGAACATAATTGAACACTCTCAAACATAGTTCGGCTCGAGTTCGATTAAAAAAGTTGGACAAGACATGAACACAAGAAGCTCATCTCGGCTCGTTTGCAGTCCTATTTACCTCTAACGAGGCTCCATCTAAGTATTATACTGTCATCGGCCATCTCTACTGTAGGGGTGACAATCTCTAACCAAATTCAAATGGACTGAGATAAACCCCACACAAATTTGAGTAACTTAATTTTGAACGAAGCAACCTCAAACTAATAATTTATTTTGAAATATAATAATTATATATTTTAAATAATTTTGAATGTAAAATATGAATTGATTTGGAATCAAACATATATGGAGCCCAGCCAATAATTCGAATTGCGACACAGAAGCTAGCGTTTTATAACATCGGTAACATCTCCATGTGTATAGTCTTTCTCTCTCCTGAGTGAATTGAAAAAAAAGATGCTGAGTGAATGAAAATGTGGAGGAAAAAGGTAATAGATTGCTTGTTTTGGGAAAACATGAGATGGAATAGGCATTCCAATTGAGGTAAAAGGCTAAATTTGGGGTTAGTGGGATTTGATGTATGATAGAGATGCAAAATGGCAGTATTTACAGCCTCCTTTTGTTCCCTCTGAATAGTCTAATGAAGATTAGACTTGACATTGCAATACCTCTTCCCCAACTTCTCATTATTACACCTTGTCTTTTATTTTTCATTTTTTCCAAACTTTTTATCCTAACCGCACATTTGCTCACTGCTGTCTCAATCAACAATACCTACTAATACTCGTCCAAACCCGTTTACTAATACTCGTACGATGGAATGAGTGCATATAAGTGTATTGCGATTCGTAAATTAAAAAATATCGAGGCCCTTACCATATTGGAAAGTCAGGCGCGCGTATAAATGAATTATATTAACTTTTTTCGTATCTATCGAGACTCGTACATATCAGAAAGTCGGCGCGCTTATAAATGAGTTATATGAACGATTTGATATGGGTCAATACAGTTTTCGATTTAATATATGTATTACACTAAAATAATAGTATTGTATAGTTCAATTCAAGATAAAATGGTAAACACTTTTAATTTAAAACTTTCTTGGTTCGAATATCAATTTGCTATCTGGCAAAAATTCTTAAGATCATAAAGAACAGGAATCTTCCTAATACCTGTTTAAGTTTTGTAAAAGATAAAAATGCGAAACATAAGCTCAAATGTTTCATCTTTTTAAGTTTTGTTTCATTTTCCTCTTTCGTTTCTCTTCATGAGAGGTATCCTGTCATTCTTTATGGTTTTCGTCTCTCCTCAATAAGTGAGAATATCAGTCATAATGAAAGATTCATTATACGTGGTATCTTTTTTGAAGATCTAGTTAGCATTGAGCATTTCAACATTGTTCTACTTATTTTTTGGGTCTTTCACAGAAAGAGTAGTGATAAATTCGAGATCAATCTTTTTTGGTACGCACTTTGTCCAAAGCATTAACGATTTGTTAGATTTATTGGGTTTAGATATGTATAGATTTAGATCTAGTAGTTTTGTGCTTCATATGTTTTATATTTCTTTTTATTATTTTAACTATTTCTTCTTGTGAATACAACATTAACTGATTCCGGCAATTTAATGAATTTTTACTGTCTAAAAAAATCTACCCAAACTCGACCCCTTAAGATTTGTAGGGGTCAGGCTAATATTTGTAAATCTGTCATCCGTATACCCAACAAATTTCATAGAGAATATGATTTTGTGATTATGGGCGTATTGGTTCTTTAAATTGTGTATGTTACTTGTTCAATATATATATATAAATTTAATATGCTGCGTAGTTAAGTAAGCACCCCGTAAGCATCCGCTGATGTGCAAATAATGTTACATATTTAAAAAGTTATCATATGCGTAAAATGATAACATATTTAAAAATCAGTGACATACATAGGTGCTCTCAAAAGTTTTCATCGTAAGTGTGCGATATATCAATACTCTAAGGGTATGTTTGGTTGGGGTTGACTCAATCCCTGATGGGTTGACCCAACCCCTTCCTATATTTGTTTACACAAGTTGACACAACCACTACAAGTTTCAATACCACTTTAATCATAAAATTAATCATTATTAACAAACTCTTACACACATCACATCATATTTTACAATTAAAACTTATATCCTACACTATAACTACTAACTCAACTACTCAAACAAACATCACTTTTTTACTCTTTCAGCCACTATCCTCAGCCAACAGTACCCCAACCACCCCCAGCCTCAACCAAACATGCACTAAATATATATACAGAAAGATATAGTGCATGTTTGGTTGGGGCTGGGATGACTGGGGTACTGTTGGCTGGGGATGGTGACTGGAGTTAGTGGTTGGGAGAGTAAAAAATGATGTTTGTTTGGGTGATTGGGGTAGTGGTTATATTGTAGGATATAATTTTTAATTGTAAAATATGACGTGATGTGAGTAAGAATTTATTAATAATAATTAATTTTATGATTAAAATGATATTGAAATTTATAGTGATTTGCAACCCCTGAAGAAACATAGCCGTAGTTTTCTGTATGATTGTACAAAAATGTGTTCATCCAAATATAGCAATCTAGTAATTCTTATTCATAAACCCCAACCACACATTTTCAATCATCATATAATCAATAATTTATTATCGATCTCCGTCATTTTTCACAAAATCAAGTGAACTCTTTACAAACCCAAAACGTATTAGAGTCTACTATTTTGTAATTATACATACGAAGTATTTATATATATGTAAACACATGATGATTTGTATATGAATGTAAAATCATTAACATTGGAGTTGACGTGTCAAAATTGATATTGACATGGAATTTCATGATTGTGTTGGTGAAAGTGAAAATATTTAAACAGATATATGAGACATAAAAGAAAACACGATGTAATGATTGGGAATAATATGGTGGTATATGATCATTTCTTCAAGTGGTTGCTAAGATAGTTAAACCAAAAGTAGCATGACCGCATGATAAACGTGAGATCCCCTGTTAAAATATGTATTCTAACTTGTATTTCAAAACAACCACAATGCAATATGATGATATTATTAATTAAACATGACATATAATAAATCTATATATATATAAAAGTAAAATGAAAAGCATTAATGTAATTTTAGTTTTTCTTCCAAAAAAATTAGATCATAATTAATAACTTTTTCTTATATTTGGTAAGTTCATAATTTTTTTTTACTTTTTTAAAATATAAATAACTTTTTCATTTTTAATCCGATTTTTATGCATAAAATACCAAATTATTCATTTTTTCACGATCTTCGATTTGACATCCATATCACATATATTATAATGAGATATTTGATTTGAATAAACAAATTATTTGTTGGATAATTATTTGTCCTAGAATTAATGTTTATTGTGAATTGGACTATAATATTTTGCTTTTAGTGGCAACTAAAATTAGTAAAACAATTTCTTTATAAAAAATATGAGATTTTTTTTATACAAATACAACTAATCAATTTATTTTATTTGACATGATTTTTTTATTTAATTTTTATTTAAGTCAGGGAGAAAACCCATTGTTTAAATAATGAAAGTCCTACTTTATTAAATCAAAGACAAAAACAAAAATATCTATTTTATAATCAACTTATTAAATCATAATATCTGCTAAAATATCTTTCTTATCATGACTTTGAGCATATATATAATTGTGGATTAAAACAATTATTGAAATTATTTTTAATTACCTATTTATATTTTTAATAATGAGTATTTGTTAAAATTACTCTATTAAGGAAATTTATTATTTTTAGCACAAATTATGACTTTTATAATATTAGGCAATCGTTTTAACTTTTTACGTTTACTAAAACTTCAATTATATGTTTTTACACTTTCTAAGATAAATAATACTTGGTTGCACAAATCAACATTGAATGTCTTTTTTACTCTTAACAATCTAAATAAATTTATCGCATTAATCAATTTTTATCTTCAAATAAGTAAACTATTTATATGAAGACTATAACATTTATATAAATAATTTACGATACCAAATAAAATACGGAAGTGTAAAATATTTTGAAGAAACCAAAGACTTTAATTTGTTATTCGAATCATTAAATAATTTTGAATTTTATTTTTTTAAAATAAGATTTTATTAAATAAAAGTTATTTAAGTATATTTGAAATCACCAAATGAAATGTTAAAAGTTGCAAATGAAAATGCAATGTTATAAAGAAAAAGATTAAATATTTATAATTAGAACTTGAAAGTTTATTTAGATAAATTAAAAGGTAAATATAAAATAAAAGCAGGGACATAATGAGAAAAGTATTAAAGTTTACATTACATATGATCCAAATAAAATATTATTGTTCCTTTTATTACATATTTTATGGCTATTTTTAGTTATATATTGTTAGAATTTAAAAACTATCATATAAATTAAAATATATATATATATATATATATATATATATATATATATATATATGTAAGCCACAGTATTGACAATTCTGTAAGTAATACTTCTCAGCCTAAAATTTTAGATTGTGATTGGTAAATTGTTGTCACATTTGGTAAGAATCAAAATTTATTTTACTTTCTAAAGTTGCAAAAATCTTTTTTTCATCTCTAATCTATTTATTATATATACTATATCAAATTAATCATCTTTTGACGATGTTTGATTTGACATCCATATGATATCTATATATATATAATAATAATAATACGGTTTTTTTATTTAAAATATTATATTATTTGTTCGTTGATTATTTAAGTAAGATTTAAGTGTTTATTGTGAGTTGTACAAAAAATATAGTATTGGTTTGGAATAAACGTAAAAATCATTCAAATAATTCTCTTTTACAAATTATTTTACTTGATTATTTCATTAAAACCACAACTAATCAGTTTGTTTTATCTGACATGAATTGTCTCAAGTTAATATTTGATTTATAATCAGCTTATTAAATTATTGAATTTACTAATGCTTATTTGATATAATAATTATTTTTGTTGGTAAATCACAAAGCTATGCTTTTTGCTCATATATATAACTTTATATATGATGATTAATCTTAAAAAGAAATTACACATAGGCATAATCTATGCAAAAAGTAAAGTCCTTATAAATTTAATATTAACCATAGAAAGAAGGCAAAATCTCATGTGCACCAGTTGCACGGTGCAATCCGGGTTGGATATCATCATTTATGTTTAAATGTATTACATTTTCAGGATAAAGGTATTACAATATATTTACCCAGAATATGTAATACCTTTAAATATAAATGGTGATACATTTTCATTATGATACCTTTACCCATCACATGTAATACTA
Organism: Ajuga chamaepitys; assembly: GCA_958295605.1. NCBI lineage: Eukaryota > Viridiplantae > Streptophyta > Magnoliopsida > Lamiales > Lamiaceae > Ajuga > Ajuga chamaepitys. Next base: position 8,341,384 of record OY282497.1, read on the forward strand.
GCACAAATAATAATATCTTTTGAACCATGATCCGAATTACACGGATTCAAAATCCGTACAAGTAGCGCACAAGAGATCTCCCGTAGAAAGAAAAGCCAATCTTGTATGCACTTGGTCTAATATCTTAGATCGTTGAACTCACTTGACATTATACATATAAACTCGAAAAATTAGCAGTGAATTTGGCATCCACCTAGCTAGCCCTAATCCGGATTCCATTGCGCATATGGATTTTGGTGTGTGTGTCTTTGTTTCTTTTGAAATGTTAATAAAATACAATCGAAGCATCGAAACTTGAACAATAAGAGCATCTCCAATAATTTTGTAGATGCTGACATGGATTAGGGGATAACTTGCATATTGGGTGGTGGTATAAGTATAATCAATATATACAAAATGAAATTATAAAATTAAACATAGATCTTAATGATTTTTACATTTCAATGAGATATAAAATTAGGGGACTAATTTTGAGGCGTCATGAATTGATTTTTTGATGGAAGAAATTGATTTCTCCTTCTGACATTTCTTTTATAACAGAGCATCGTATGTCATCACTTAAGTGATAGAAATAATGCAACTCTATTTTCTTTTGTAGGTGGAAAGAGGACCAGTTTCTGATAAGATTAGAATTTTAATGCAATTAGAATTGCTATACATTCACAGTCTAAAAACGTAAAAATCATGCCTTATCAGATATACACTGACCAAAATTATTTCAGAATATTATGTATTTAAACCATAAAGATATATAAAATACCTAAATAACTTAGTTTGATGACACGTTGACACAAAAATCTTGCATTCTCCCACTTGGCCAAAGTGACATAACTGAGATTTCGTAGTTTAAAAATTATATATAACATAAAGATAAGTTTCGAGTTCATTGTTCAGATCATAATGTCGATATCAAGTATAGACTAACACGAGTCAAGAAGATTCTACATCATTCACTCGACATAGTTCGTTCCATGTACCACAATATTAGTTTTATACTTAATATGACGCATAATTTCAATAATTGCCACATTAATATCTCAATTAGAGAGTAAATCCTGTCAAACTTTATGTCAACATTTATGTATACATCAATGACATATCATGATACCATTCAGTTTCATAAACAACACATAAGAGAGCTCAAAGTGTTAGTTATTGCACGCCATAAGGTCATGAAGACTTTTCAATAGTGCTCATTCTTTCGACATGTCCAATAAATATGTTTGTAGGCAATCCTTTAGTCAATGGATCCACAATCATAAGATCGGTGCTAATATGCTCAATTTACACTTTTGTTTCTGAATTTATTCTATAATGGAAAGATACTTTACTTCTATATGTTTGACACCTTTGAAATACTTGTCGTATTTAGAAAAGAAAATTGTTGCGAAATTATCACAATAAATTTCCAGCGGCTTGACAATACTGTCGACATCATCTAAGTCCTGAAATAAAGTTTCGCAACCATTTGCCTGGAATTGTAGCCTCATCATGCTACAAATTTATTTTCATAATGGATTCAGTTATCGCAGACTGCTTCACACTCTTTCATGAGATCTCTCCTCTTGCTAATAGGAACAAGTAGCCAAATGTAAACTTTTGAGTATCAACACTAACAACATAATCTGAATTTGAATATCTAATCACCTAGATGATTAGATTTGCGATAAGTAAGCATGTGCCTTGTAAGTACCTTAATACATTCTTTATAGTTTTCCAGTATCTATTCTTAAATTGCTTTAGTAACGGCCAAGCATTCTGACCCCGTACAAGTTTGTGCACATCAAGCTACCAATTGTTAATGCATAAGGAATATCTTTAATTTGCTCATGTTCCAATTCATCACTTGAACCTTGCATAACACTGGATTTATCTCCCTTATGAATTGGAACAATGCTTGATGAACATGTTTCCTTCCTAAGTCTCTCAAGAACTTTATTGATATATATTTTTTGAGAAAACACCAATCTTTCTTGGGATTTATCATGAAATATTTTTATTCCAATCACATAAGTTGTACATCTTACCTATATTTTTCATTTTAAAATTGTCAAAGAGGAGTTTCTTAGTCTCAAATAATAAACCGAGATCATTAGTTGCAAGCAGGATGTCATCAACAATATGAGATTAGAATAATAAGTTTACTCCCTCTGACTTGTAGATATATACATTGGTCAATAGTGTTTTCCTCAAATCCAAAAGAAGTAATTGTATCAATAAACTTAAGAAACCTATTGGCAAGAAGCCTGCTTACGTCCGTATATTAATTTCTTGAGTTTACACACCATATGTTCATTTTTTTCCAATCGAGAAGCCCTCATGTTGATTCATATGGACTTCTTCCAGAAAATTCCCATTCAGATTTTTTTTTAACATTCATTTATTGTAACTCTACATATTGAGCCACCAAATCCATAATACTTCTAAAGGAGTCTTTCCGACACACTAAAAAGTGCCTCTTTGTAATCAATGTCATTTTATGAGTATGACATTGGCAACTAGTCTAACTTTATGTCATTTGATGTTGCCATTAGAATTGAGGTTGGTCTTGAAGACCCATTTTCACCCAACTCTTTTACACCCTTCTGGCAATTCTACAAGATCCCAGACTTCATTATGTCATTAATTTTAATTCTTCTATCATAACATCCAACCACTTTGTAGGATTATTACTTTCCATGGATTGTGAAAAAAAACTAGATCATCATAAATTCTAATGTAAAATTATGTCTCATGTAGATAAAACACGTAACAAAATGGCAGATTTTCTTGGCCTTACGGACTTTATTACCATTTGTCTTCGTGGTTTGTCTATTGTATGATCATAAACAACAGGTTCATTATAGGTAATTTGATAATTTATATGTTGTTCTTGTAAGTTGTTTTACGGTTCAACACCTGTAGGAACAACCACCTGAGATGAAGTTTTAGGTAGAGGAATCTCCACCCTTCTTCATCATCCATTATTCGTGGTTTAACACTCCCACTAATTTCATCATTTTTAACGAATCTAGCATTTTCAGTTTCCACAAATTTCGTACAGTGATTAGGACATATCATATGCCCTTTAAACTTTTCTAGATAACCAATGAAGAATCCACTGAATGTTCTTAAGTCTAGTTTCTTTTGTTGTGGATTATTAATTCTAATCTCTATCGAGCTACCCCAAACATGCAGATGTCTTAAACTAGGTTTCCTACTTGTCCACAATTCAAAAGGCATTTTAGGAACTACTTTGCTAGGAACTTTGTTTAATAAATACATTACAGTTTTAGTGCATAACTGCATACATCCACTATGAGGTAGGTAAAGAGGAATTACTTAACATTATCCTAATCATACTCATAAGAGTACGATTTTGCCTTTGTACTACACCATTTTCTTATGATGTACCCGACATAGTGTATTGAGCAAAAATGCGTCACTTTTCACGGAATGTAGCAAATGGGCCCGAGCATTGCTCTGATTTATAATTAATTTTCTTAATATTCGCCACCTTTATCATACCTAATAATTTTCACTTTTCTATCTAATAGTCTTTTTACCTTATCAATAAATACTTCTAATGCATTTATTGAATGAGACTTTCCTTCAGATAGATAGATATAACCATAACATGAATAATCATAATAAAGGTGATAAAATATCTTTCTTTTCCAAAAGAAGTAACATCAAAAGACCCACAAATATCGGTGTGTATTATTTCAAGAAATTGTGTTCTTCTCATGGCTCCCTCCGTCGTGTATTTGTTTGTTTTTCTTTAACACAATCTACACAAATCACAAGATCGGTATAGTCTAAATCATAAAGGATATCATTATTTATCAACATATATAATTTTTTCTTTGGAGATGTGCTCCAAACTTTTGTGCGACAAGTAAGCAGAACTCATTCACCTTTTGTAGTCCTTGATTGCCCTCTCATTCTTTTCAGCTTTCTATCCAACTCTTTTATTCATTTTGAGATGAGCAAAATGAGACCCCTGATTCTTAAGCTTTGTTTCTTATGAACAAACTTTATGTGAAATTCATCCACGTCCTATTTATCATTGATGGTGCTATAGTTCCATACTCAGGAGCAGTAACTTTACGATACATTGCATATGAAATTATCATTCATTTTCATCCCTAATGACTTAAGTCTTGCTGCAATGTTCGTTATCTCAATGACATGATCATGCATGCTACGAGAACCATCAAAGCTCATGGTGGTTAAAGTAGTCATTAGTGTCCTAGCTAGAGACCTATCAGTAGTTTTGGAACGTTCTTTCATAAGTTTTATAAATTCCTTAGGATATTTAGTTTGAGTTATAGTAGAGTTGTTATTGTTTGCTACCTTCATTCACATAAACGGTAGGCTAAGTCTATCCGATTTTGCGTAAGCATCATCGACATATTTCTCGACATCACTGCTTTTGTCAATAATACCAAGTTTGTTGACTTGGAGTTAGTAATCAACCCGAAAAACCAAGGTGAAATCGAACTTGCTCACACCAACCATAATAATTTAGCCCATTAAATGTTTGAATAGATGTAGCATGAAAATGAACAGCAAAATATTGCAGGGATATATTATCATTCACATTAATGGTTTGATTAGCTTAAATACAGATTCTGGATCAATAATCCATGAATATACATTGATTTCTTCCTTAAGCGATACAACAATTTACAATCATGATCTCAATGATGGTTGAAGAATTTTCAATAATTTGATAAATTGAATACACTTATTGAACTATTTTGTGATCTTTGCATGTACAGAAAAGTCAACATAATATATCAATTATCATATTATATTAATAATTCATAAGAACTAATGATCCACCTTTGGATAATTTTTAATGTCTTATAATTATGAATTTCGATTATCCATGAACTTAAAAAGATTGGTAAAATCCCAAGCATCCCATTCTTATGGACAATCAAATATTCATTATATGATTTAAAATTTATTGAACGTTCTGGTCAGACCATGATAAAGCGCAATCCGGTAACCAAGAACTATAACGATAATCGACGTAAACAATATGGAAAAACACAGGATTTACGTGGTTCGATCCGGAGATCTACGTCCACGGGCAGAAAATCACTCTTGCCGAGGTGTTTCTTTCACTAGAATGTTGAGTTTACAGATAGTAATTCAGTATACAGAGTGCGAACCCTAATTCCGAGTTCTTTTCACCTATTTATACTACCAAATCAAAATCCTAACTAAATCCCTATGATCTTGCCCACCACATCTGCATGGCAGTTGGGAAAAGATCATGGGCCTTGATTCGCGGAACAGACTTGATTCGCGGAACAGATTACGTTTTGGGCCAACGCGTGTTGCTGGGCCTGCTGGGCCTGGGCCTTCGCGCTTGCTGGCGCGTTTGCTGGGCCGGTAAGTGGGCTCAGGTATTAACCCGACCCGAAGTAACCAGGTTATCCCTATCAGATGCCCCCCCCCCAGCCGAAGCGAGGAGGAAGCTTCGGTTGTCACCGGAGTGGTACGGTAAGCAGGAAGGGCCGTGGTCACTGGCCGGCCGAAGTGTTTACGGTCGAATAAGTCGATCCGAGTCCCCGGAGGACTTAGTGGAGCAGTTTGTGAACACGAAGTCGAGCTAGGCCGGAGTGTCTAAGACCTTTATCGGGATGCCAAACTTCCCAGAAGCAAGAAACGCGGTGTAAGTACGTAACAACCTGGCCGAGGTGGGAGGTTCACCGGAGTGAGTTGTCTAGCCAACATGAAGGGAACCCCGGAGTGTGGTAGTGTGACCGAGGAGGGCGATACACCGGAGTGTAGTGTGAACCTTCCTGATGAAGGGTTAGGTTGATGTGATTGGCGGCGCCATCATAAGAGAGAGGGATGTGAAGTGACACGCTCTGCAACTTCCAAGAAACCTGTTCCCCACGCGCCTTGGGAACTGTAAAGTGCGTGTGGCGCACGTTTAAATCCCCATTATTGAATTTGAATCGTTTGCATCAACGCCGTTGATTTTTGCGTATATAATTGGAGTAATTGCACAGTAACCTTTCATCTCCTTCATTGCGATTCATCAGTTTAGAAAGCGGGAAAAAGAGGAAATCTACATTCGTGATTCATCTCAGATAAAAAAACTTCTCAAATCAACCCTTTCAAATTCAAACCAAGTAAGTATGTCTTCCTCTTCATCTTCTTCATCTTCTGCCTCATCTTCGGCCTCGATTGAAGAATTAGGGACTTCGAATACCCCGTTAGATATCCCCCCCCCTATCATATCTCATTCCGGAGAGGAATGAGGTTAGAACAATAGACAGAGTTGATGGCTTAGAGTGCAACGTCATGATGGTTGCGTTTTATGAATGCACGGTGGAGGATCTTGAGGTGTCCTCTATAGCGCTACGGATGTCGCGAGAGAAAATTTTGAGGGAGCTCCCGTCTTTTTACCTTCCCTTCGACCTTGAGTACATAATCCCTACCCCCGAGGATAGGGCCTGTTGCCCACCGCAGGGGTTTATTACCGTGTATATAGATCCCCTTAGAGTAGGATTGAGATTGCCGCTGTGGGACGTAGTCATCGAATTGTTAAAATACTACGGTATTGCCCTCTGTCAATTAGCGCCGAACGTGGTGAGGCAGGTGGTGGGATTCACCGTGGTCTGTAAACAGGCCGGAGTAGAACCAACTGTAGAGCTTTTTAGGTTCTTCTACCAGCTAAAAAACTTCGGGAAGTCCAAGGGGTGGTATTCCTTTAGTCCCCGAGCCCGAGGAGGGTTCAAGGTTCAGAACCCGAGCAAAGTAGAGGGGTGGAAGGAGAGGTTCATATTCATTAGGAATAAAATAGCTCTCCCGAAGTGGAGGAGTGACGAGGTGCTTGATACCGCCCCCGTGGAGAGCCCGGGGGCCGAAGTGAAGCATACGTTCCGGACAGTGGGGACTTTCAAAACCCTCTGCTCCGAGGAGGAATTGGAGAAGGCAGGATTGAGCCTGTACTATTCGGGCACGGCGGGTGCCGAAGAGGGTAGGAGTTCTTTATCTTGCTGTTTATAACTGTCGTGTTGCGCAGGACTAACCATAGACATATATGCAGTGGGACGCTTCGGAAAGCAACCAGCAGCAGGAAGCCCCGCTAAGACTGCAGCGGCCAAGAAGAAGGGGAAAGCCGCCGAGGTGTCCCCCCGGGGGAAGACGCCCCCCAGTGCGCGACCAGAGGCGGGGTCTGGTATGTCGGCGGAGCCATCTCCCGTGATGAAAAGGAGGCCGGAGCCTACCGGCACTCCGCTGGCACCATCCAAAAGACCTCGAGTAGGGGAGAGTACGGAGGTAATACTCAAAACGCTGATCATAACTTTTACGTACGCGAGGTGTGTAGTATGAAGTCTGAGCTCGGTGTCGTGTTGTATTCAACTTATCCAGGTAGAACAGGTGACCCCCAGTAGGCTGGGGTTTGACGGCGCGGAAGCCGAGAAGATTCTGCAGCTGGCCAGAGGAATCATAGAGGTTGGCCTGAAAAGCGAGGTGGAGGCCAGAGAAGAGCTGGCCGCGGCAGCGCGGGATCTTCGCGCGCGAAATGACAAGCTAGCTCATGACTTAGCCGAGGCGCGTAAAAGGGCGTCTTTGGTCGAAAACGAAGTGGTGCGCTTGCGCAGTGTGGGGGCCGAGAACGCTGCTCTACGGGGAGAAAATCTGCAGCTTCGGACGGAGATGGAGGTGCGGGAAGCCGCTGTGATCGAAGGGCAAGGAGCGATGCTGAAGGCGTTCGCCGAAAAATTATTACACACCAGCACGTTCCTTGACTTCCAGACGGAGTTTGTGGCAATAGGGGACAGAGCCACACGAGCCTTGGTGCTGGAGGAGGTGAAGGAGGCGTACCCGAATGTGGACATCAATCGTCCGGAATTCGGGTATGACTCTGAGGCGGTGGCCGAGGTGGAAAAGGCCTATTACGCCGCTCTAGCGAAGCTGCCGGAGTGGCCTCTAGTGAAGGCGCTCGGGGAGAAGAAGCAGTTTCTGACGGCCGCGGAAGTTGTAAACTGCGAAGTGGACCAGGACGAAGTATTCCTGGCATTCTGCTGCGGTGAACTGGCTACCGCACCCCGGAGCACCGAGCCCCCCCCACGGATTGAGGTCGAAGCCCCAGCTGCGATCGAGGCCGTCGCAGCAGCTGAATGAGAAGAAGCCGAAGTGTCCGAGGGCCGGCGAGAGGAGTTGCCCGAAGAGACTGAGGCAATTGAGCGGGAGGTCAGTCGATCCCCGCAAATTTAAACTTGTATAGTTTAGGAATGTATGCGGAACGATGTACCGAATTTGGAACAAATGTACTTTTGTCTTGTGAAATACAATCTTCTATTTTTCAAACTCTTGAACTTCTTGTTTTACTTGCATGAGCAATTTTATGTCTGTTGTCGAACTGAATGTAACTCTTTACATACTTGAGAGTAATCGATGTGGTTGTCTTCGTTGTCTGTTTAGAACACCGCGGAGCTACACGAAACAATAAAGAAGCTCATGCGATCACTTGAGTGGTTCCGCGGAGAGAAGAATCATCTGCAGACGCACGTAGTGCCAAAGCTGGAAAAGCAGGTTGCCTCGGCAGAGAAGAAGGTGGTTGAGGCCAATGAAAGAGCCAAAGACTTCGAGATGAAGTATCGAACTACAGCTGCCGAAATGAGCCGCGTCCGTGTTCATCAGAAGGAGTATGAACGAATTCTTTCAGAGTTCGGTCTTCTGACTTTTGAAGAAGTAGAGGAGCGGGTCGTTGAAATCCAGAGTGACATCGCGGCATTGATGTCGAGGAGCTCTGTCGAGTCCGCGGAGCTCGTGAGGAAACGAGAAGTCCTGGAGCTGCTTCTCAGTATGTATGAAGGGCTGAAGAGCCGAGGCAGGTGGAGGCCTACTGCTGAAGAATTCATCGCGAGCTCCAGTCGGGACCGAAGTACGCAGAGAGCTCCTCGGAAGGATAAGAAAAAACCCTCCGGAAAGACCAAAGGCATAGTTATCCAAGAGCCAGCTCCAGTGGTCACAGTCGAAGAAGAACCCGCAGCGGTTGCCGAAGAGGTAGTCGAGGAGCTGGCCAGGGAAATCGAGGTGATGGTTCCGGAGGAGTGGGACCCTGAGCAATGAGCCCAAACCCCAAGGTCCGTGCCACAACAAAGTAGCCAGGCGCGGACCAGAGATGAAGCCCCCAGGCAAGCGCCTAGAGCAAGTCCTCGGCGTAGGGAAGCTCGAAGGGATGACCGAGCCGGAGCCCGAGGGGATAACAGAGCCGGAGCCCGAGGTCGAGGATCTACAAGATCCCGGAGGACCCAACACAAGATGAAGGGATGATCGAGCCGGAGCCCGAGGCCGGAGAACGTCAAGGCCCCGGAGGACGCAGCGAAGACCAAGAAGCGGGCAACAACGCCGGATCGCTGAGTATTGGCTCGGGGGCCGTAGATAGTTGTTTTATTATTATTTTTTTTTTGCGAAGTCTTATGTAAAAAACTTCTTAATGTTGTAATATTCAGATAATAATAAAACTGTTGTAGTGTGTACGAACTGGTTTAATGAAGGTAACAGGTTACGAACCAACTTAATCGGGTGTTCGGGAACACGACGGGAAAAATTATTAACTGTTTAATTGGGTGTTCGGGAACACAGTATGGATTAGTCCAATCTCCCCGGACGGATCAGGCGGGAGTAATATATCTCCCCGGACGGATCAGGCGGGAGTAAACACTTCTCCGGTTAAACAGACGAGAAAGTGGTATGAGTCCGGGGACTAAAAATGCTAATCTCCTCGGACGGACCGAAAGAGAGATTTAATTGTCCGGAGACGAATAATGATAATATGACTGCGTTAGGGCGTCCCCGTAACGTAAAGGATAACACAACGGGTTATATAAGCAAATAATTTTTATTCAATAATAAGTGCCGGAGCAAACTCAAAAATACAAAGAGGGTAATAACTGTAAAAGAAATGAAAGATAAGATAGTACTTGAGATGTGGCCGTCACAGATAGAAACGCCTCAAGTTAGTGACGTGCCAACTTCGGGGAATCGGGGTTCCGTTGAGATGTTCAAGCTGATAGGATCCAGAGTCGTGCGCGGCAACGACTCGGTAAGGACCTTCCCAAGAAGCGTGTAATTTCCCTTCGGGGGCAGCTTTGCTGGCTGAGTTGAGCCGAAGGACTAAGTCCCCGACATTGAACTGAGTGCCTCGGACCCGGAGGCTATGATACCGGGCTGCTCGTTGCTTACATTTGGCCTGTTGAATGAATGACTGTTCGCGGCGATGTTCAAGTTCATCCAAATTTGCCCGGAGAGCCTCGTCATTATCCTCTGGAACCAATGTGAGGAGGCGGGGGCTCGGCACACTGATTTCAGCAGGGATTACGGCTTCGGAACCGTAGGTAAGACTGTAAGGAGTCTCCCCGGTAGATGTATGAGGTGTTGTGCGATAAGCCCATAGGACTTGTGGAAAGTTTTCAGCCCAGAGACCTTTGGCATTATCCAGGCGCTTCTTTATTCCCGTGAGCAGTGTCCTATTGGTTACCTCAACCTGCCCGTTGGCTTGAGGGTGAGCGACCGAAGTGAAAATCTGTTTGATGTGGAGCGCTTCACACCATGAGCGGAATGGATCGTTGGCAAACTGTTTACCATTGTCCGAGATGATAGTGCTCGGGATGCCGAAGCGACAAACAATATTGCGCCACACGAATTTCAAAATATTCTGACCAGTAATGGCTGTAAGTGGTTCGGCTTCGACCCACTTAGTGAAGTAATCTACGGCAACAACCAAGAACTTCAGCCCGCCCGGAGCAACGGGGAATGGACCAACAATGTCGATGCCCCACTGAATAAACGGCCACGCACTCTGGATTCCAGTGAGCTCGGTCTGCGGCAGATGCTTCACACGGGAGTGCAGCTGGCACTTGCTGCATTTGGTCACTAAGTCGTGAGCATCATTGAACAGGGTTGGCCAATAATATCCCCAGCGGAGAACTTTCTTGGCTAATGTCCGGGAGCCGATATGGCTGGCACAGGCCCCTTCGTGAACCTCCCGCAGAACTTGGGTAGCTTCGGCAGGAGCAAGACACCGGAGATTCAGTTGCAGGTATGACCGTCGATATAAAACTCCACCATGAAAGGAGTATTTGGGAGCTTTGAGAATAACTTGCCGAGCTTGTAGCTTATCAGTAGGCAAAACTCCATCTCGGAGATATTGGATGATAGGTGTCATCCAGTTCGGACCGTTGTCGGTCAGTACCGAAACTGTGGCCTCATAAATTGCTGGATGAAACAAGTCTTCAACCATAATATCCGGAGATATATTAGTTCGGACCGCGGAGGCCAATTTGCTGAGCGCATCTGCTCTTGTGTTCTGAGCACGTGGTATCTTCTGTACAACAACTGCATCAAAAAGGGAGATAAGCTTTAGTGTTAAAGCACGATACCTGACCATTGTTTCATCCTTCGCGACATAAGTCCCCTGGATCTGTCTGGACACGACCTCGGAGTCCGTGAAGAGCTCAAGATGACGAACGTCTAAGGATTGAGCGAGCCTAAGCCCGGCGAGAACTGCCTCGTACTCCGCTTCATTATTAGTCACCTTGAACTTGAACCGGATGACGTATTTAAACTCAACCTCCTCGGGGTCGATGAGAAGCACCCCGGCACCACTTCCTCGAGTCGTGGATGCTCCATCCACATATAGTTGCCATTTCTGAGGTGAGGACACGAGGGTACCGGGGTGATGTGTATCATTGTTTGCCGGAGACTCATGATTGTCTCCCGGGGTTTCGGCCAAAAAGTCAGCGAGTGCTTGGCCCTTGATTGCTCGGCGGGGAAGGTACTGAATATCATATTCACCTAGCTCAACGGCCCATTTTGCGAGGCGCCCCGACACCTCGGGCTTGACAAGAATCTGGCGGATAGGATGATTGGTCAGGACCCGTATTTCTCGTCCTTGGAAATAAGGCCGTAAACGCCGAGCTGCCATAACAATTGTCAAAGCAGTTTTTTCTAACACGGAGTACCGTGTCTCTGCCCCGTGGAGAACACGACTTGCGAAATACACGGGATGCTGAACCTCATCGACTTCACGTACAAGTGCAGCGCTAATAGCTTCCTCGGAGGAAGCCAAATATAGGTAAAGCGGCTCTCCGGGGAGAGGAACTGACAAAGTAGGTAACTGCTGTATGTGACGTTTCAGAGCCTCGAAGGCCTCGGTGCACTCCGGTGTCCACTCAAAGGACTTCGCTTGTCTCAAGACTTTAAAGAATGGGAGCTGGCGCTCCGCCGCTTTAGACAAAAATCGATTCAAAGCCGCCAAACCACCTGTGAGGCGTTGAACGTCCCTGAATGTTTTTGGTGGCTGCAGATCTAACACATCACGAAGTTTGGCCGGATTGGCCTGCAGGCCATTTTGCGAAACCAAGTAACCTAGAAACTTCCCGGAGCCAACACCAAAAGTGCATTTTGCTGGATTGAGTCGCAAGTTATAGCGCCGCAGAGTGCGCAAGGTTTCGGCAATGTCTTGCACACATGAAGGATGGGAGGAGCTTTTGATGACCTGGTCATCGACGTAAACTTCAGCGTTACGACCAATCTGGTCGTGGAAAACACAGTCCATGAGACGTTGATAGGTGGCGCCAGCGTTCTTGAGCCCGAAGGGCATTTTCTTAAAAGCGAAGCACCCAAAGGCAGTGATAAATGCCGTTTTGAAGGCATCCTGCGGATCCATAAAAATCTGATGGTATCCCTTGTATAGATCTAGGAAGCAAAGTGCCACGTACCCTGTAATGGCTTCGGCCTTTTGGTCGATTGAGGGCAAAGGATAACAGTCTTTCGGACAGTGCTTGTTGAGATCGGAGAAGTCGACACACATTCGCCATGCCCCACTTGTTTTTGTCACCATTACCGGATTGGATAACCAAGAGGAGTAAAATACTTCGAACAGGATATCTGCATCCAGGAGTTGCTTTACCTCGATTCGAATGGCCTCATTTCGCTCCGGAGCGAACTTCCTTTGTTTCTGCTGGATAGGCTTGATGCTGGGATCAATGTTCAGCTTGTGTGTTATTATGTCGGGAGAGACCCCGGGCATATCCAGAGGAGACCATGCGAAGACATCGGAATATTCTCGCAAGGTCTGGATGATAGCCTGGTGTAGCCATGGCACATCCACGGCTCCTACGGTCACTGTCTGTTCCGGCTTGGACGGATCAAGCGGGACTTGTGCAGTGGCATCCCCCAACGAGGTACATTCCCGAGGTTCCAGAACCGATGATGCCACTTGAAGCTGCTGTTTGGGTGGGACCTTGGCAGTCTTTTTGAGTGCCACATACATACACTCTTTTGAAACCCGCTGACTCCCGCGGATAGCCACTTCGCCATGCGAGGTGGGAAACTTTAGCGCGAGGTGATACGTGGAGCAAATGGCTTTGGCGGGGGTGAGCCAGTCCAGGCCCAATATCATGTTGTACGGCGACGGGGAATTCACCACATAAAAATCCACGAAGATGGTTTTTATTTTCGGATAGGTAGGGATAACCTGGTTACTTCGGGTCGGGTTAATACCTGAGCCCACTTACCGGCCCAGCAAACGCGCCAGCAAGCGCGAAGGCCCAGGCCCAGCAGGCCCAGCAACACGCGTTGGCCCAAAACGTAATCTGTTCCGCGAATCAAGTCTGTTCCGCGAATCAAGGCCCATGATCTTTTCCCAACTGCCATGCAGATGTGGTGGGCAAGATCATAGGGATTTAGTTAGGATTTTGATTTGGTAGTATAAATAGGTGAAAAGAACTCGGAATTAGGGTTCGCACTCTGTATACTGAATTACTATCTGTAAACTCAACATTCTAGTGAAAGAAACACCTCGGCAAGAGTGATTTTCTGCCCGTGGACGTAGATCTCCGGATCGAACCACGTAAATCCTGTGTTTTTCCATATTGTTTACGTCGATTATCGTTATAGTTCTTGGTTACCGGATTGCGCTTTATCAGACCACTTTGGTGATTAGCACATCATCAGATAAATTTAAATCATATAATACGAATCCCTAATTGAGCTAAAACTTCTAATCATAGCCAAATACATAAATATTTTGATAATTATATGATTTAAAAATTATTGGACTTTCTAGCTATGCCACTTTGGTGATTTACGACAACATTATGTAAGTTTAAATCATATAACAGTAATCATCAATTGAGGCACTAAACCTTCTATCATAATTTTGATTTGATACAAACATAATATAATGCTTAAAATTAATAGCCCATTTACATCAGGTGAGAGTTAAGCATGAAATTAGGGATTCAATGATGCCATCAGTAACAATGATGTCATGAGTAAAAAATAAATATTTGAGGACAATAATGAAGATCATTATCACAACTCAGAATACGTCCTCAAATTTGTTTTCAAATTTTCTTTAATGATTAATCTTTATTATAATCGCCATAACTGTACATGGCATACAACATTAGGATTCAATTGTGCTAAAATCTTGAAATTCATGTGTGCAAGGGTTACAATAGTTTCTTGAGTTTAATCAGAATCATTTGGCAATAAAAATAGAGCACCATTCCCAAATCTTGAAATTGACATGTGCAAGGGTTACAATAGTTTCTTGAGTTCATCAGAATCATTTGGCAATAAAAATAGGACACCATAAAATTAAATAATAATAAAAAATTGGCAACTTGAGCAGAATTCAAATGTTCGTGCATAAGAAGGCATGCAACATAATATACGTTCATTAAGAGCACTTGAGATTATGCACTAATATACACGAATGAATCTAAATATTTTTAATTAAATTCTAGAATTCAAAATCATTAAGGAATGAACAATCAAGAATTCCATAATCATGCTCTAATACCACATGTAACTTTAATCACATATACTTAATCAAGATTATAAATTAAACATGGATCTTAGAACTTAATGATTTTCACAGTCCAATGAGATATAAAATTAGGACATTAACCTTGTGGCGCCATCGATTGATTTCTTGAAGGAAGAAATTGATTCCTGCCTCCTGACCTTTCTTTTATAAGATTCCATTGTATGCCATCAATTAGGTGATAGAATTAATGTAACCTTGTTTTTTTAATTTATAGGTAGAGTGATGACCAATTCTTGATAGGATTAGAATTTTAATGCAATTAGGATCGTTATTCATTTATGGTTTATTAACGTGAAAATCATATCTTATCAAATATACACTGACAAAAACTTATCTGGAATAAAATATATTTAAACCATAAAGATATATAAAATATCTTAATAACTTAATTTGATGGCACATGGACCATAAATATCTTACAAGGGGACCATTGTGGGTAGTGGATTGGGTAGTGAGACTTACCTGGATAGGAAGAGGAGAATGAGTGTGGGGGAGTTGGGAAAGTGAACCCCGGAGGCAAATATAGTTTCTTTAATTTCTTTGTTGTTGTTTTGTGTGTGAGGAGAGATTATGCAAATTAAGCTTTTTTGTTTAGGGCAAACAAATTTATTCTTCATTCTTTTTTTCTCCTATTTGATTTAATTAAAAAATTAACCATGCTAACTAAAATAGTAACTTGATAAAGATGTAAACAATAATTTAGTGATTTGAGTGTGGGGCCATAGAGTAGTTATCTTTTGGGTAGTATTGTTGTGAAATATATGTTTAAAGGGAGTGATTTTTTTTACTTTTGAGATAATGATAATGTGACACACACAACTCTAGGTGTTAGGATTTACCACAACGATGCTGTAAATCTTTTTTTTGGATGATGAGGACACCCCTTCGAGGGGGAGGAGGTTGTATTTTCGAACCTCTTAACCTTTAAAATTATTTTCTTGATATTATTTATTAGATAAATTAAGTTATTTATTAATTAGTTGATTAATTTTATTTTTATTATTTCTCAAATTTATTTTTTAGATAAATTAATTTATCTATTTATTAATTTTTTAATTAATTACTTTATTAATCTGAACTTTTAGTTTTTGGGTGTAGTTTATAATTATATATATTATTTCTTGCTTAATTAAAATTGTATTAGTTTTTTACTTTGTCATAGCTATCAAACAAAAAACTAATGACATATAGAGTAATAATTTTACATAAAAGTGTAATATTATTTGGTATTTAAAGGAATTCCCTTTATAGTAATACTCATTTAACTAAACAATATTATTTAAACTGATAGATATTAATTAAACTAGTAATTCTTTAGTTAAACAAGTAATACATTTTTCCTGTACGAGTAATATTGAGCGATTCTGAATTAAATTTTGGTTATACCTTTTGAGTAAACAAATAATATATTTTAGGTAACTAATAGTACATTTCCAGTCTATCTGCGGCAAAAGGATTAGACTGTTGAACAAGTAAAACCTTTAATATTATTAATTTTTTGCTAAATATAAATAATAGTTTTAGGTATAACAATAACATCATTTAGTTAAATAACTATACATGTGTATGAAAGGTATTATCTTCACTAATTTAAAAAGTAAACACTTTCTTTATGAATACTTTTCGATCCAATACGTATCATGATCTATGACTATAAGTAAGAATTTTCATGTAAATAGATAATGTTATCTATTTAAACAAGTAATATTTATCCAACCCGCAACAACAAGCACCAAAATATATATGTGTGTGTGCGCGCATGTGTAGGAGTCGCTGATTTTCAAACCTACATCTTTGTCATATGAAACCGGGTCCAAAAGTGCACGGATCATGTGGGGATTAAGGACTTAACACACTCAGATTACAAAGTTGTAGAGGTATAAAATTGATTTGGAGAAGCAAAGTTACAAAACTCAGCTGCCTTCAAAGACAACGGTTATAAGTTAGTTATAACCGCCATTTGAATTAGATGTGCAACGATTTTCAGAACCATTATGTTATAGCCGTCCAGATTTGCAGTTTTTCTGTTTGGTGCTTTATGATCCGTTTTTCCCATTCATTCTCTATTATTCTTCATCTAATTAAGAGAATTCTCTATTATTCTTCATCCAATTAAGAGAGCTCAACTAGTCAATCTTGATAGCTACAGAGAGAAACTAGAGAGTGGTAGATTGGAGAGGAAAGCACACTTAGGTAAACTAGCATTGGATTAAAAAAACTCTTATGAGTGTGTGTGATCTTATGTGTTGTGATTGCACATTATTGTATCTGATGTATCTTCTAAAAGAAGTCACTAGAATAGCTCCATGGAGGTGATTGAACCACGTGAATCTTGTTTTAAATTTTATTTTCAATTGTTGGAGAGAAGAGTGATTACTTGTGAGGTTCGATTATTGTTCAAATTCTGAGCCAAGGAACTGCTTATGCTTTAAATGTAGCAGAGGAAACTGAGAATTCTGTGCCAAGGAACTACAGAGAAGCCATTCAAAGCAAAGACAAAGATCACTGGATGATTACTATGAGAGAAGAGAGATTCATTGGAAAAAAATGGAACTTGGCTATTAGTTGAAAAACCAACTCATCAAAAACTAATCAGTTGCAAATGGATATTTAAGAAGAAATTGAGATTTGCTGGAATTGAAAGGGTCAGATTTAAGGCAAGGTTGGTTGCAAGAGGTTTCACACAAAAGGAGGGAATTGTCTACAATGAAATTTTCTCTCATATGGTGAAACATTGCTCAATAAGAATTCTCTTAGCAATGGTTGCACAAATGGATCTAGAACTGGAGCATTTGGATGTGAAAATAGCTTTCTTGCATGGTGACATGAAGCAAACATTATTCATGACACAACCAGAAGGTTTTATTCAACCAGGTAATGAAAACAAGGCTTGTTTGTTGAAGAAATCACCATATGGGCTCAAACAAAGCTCAAGACACTGGTACATTAATTTTGACAACCATATGAAGATGATTAGGTATACTAAGTCTAAGTATGACAACTGTGTCATGAAAAAAGCTGGAAAGGAGATTTTGAGTTTTCTATTGTTATATGTGGATGACATGTTTGTGGCAAGCAAGAGTCATGTTGAAAACTTAGTGATGCAAAAGGCGGTCTAGGCGGCCACCTAGGCGCTAGGTTGCCCCTAGCTGCTCTGATTTTGCCCAAAACGGTGCCGTTATGTGTTTTCCGGCCTAGAAGCTGCCTAGGCGGCCTGGGTGGTCCTAAGCGGTCCAAAGCAATTTTTTAAAAAATTTTTTTTTAAGAAAAATGAAAACGATGTCGTTTTCGGTTCAACCCCCAAAATTTTGGGCTTCATAGTATCTGAAATTCACAATTCAAATCAAAATTTTGTTACTTGTTACTCCACCCGTCTTTTCCGTTTTCAAAATCACAAGCTCACAGTATCTTATGAAGGATTGTAGTGCTATATCTTCTATATTTTATTTTTTCATATTATTTTTTAATTAAATAATTAATAAAAAAATGTAAAAGAAAAATCTGGGCAACACCTAGCGGTTAGAAAACGCTCTGCCTCGGCTTTCCGCCTTCTGCAACCTTGACTGAAATAGAAAGACTTAAGGCAGATTTGAAGGCAGCTTTGAGATGAAAGAGCTGGGAGAAGCTAGAAGAATTCTGGGAATGGACACAGCCGACAGAAAGAAGGGCTTGTATGGTTGGAACTGAAGAGTTATATTCATAAAGTTTTGAAGAAGTTCACATGAATGAATCAAGATCAGTCAGTGCCATTAGCTCAACATTTCAAGCTATCAACATTGCAACAACCAAGAGGAAGAAAGGGAAATGTGCAGAATACCTTATTTAAATGTTGTTGGAAGTATAATGTATGTGATGGTATGCACTAGGCTTGATACCTCGCATGATGTGAGTGTAGTCAGTAGGTACATGGCCAATCCTAGAAAACAACACTAGGAAGCACTTAATTGAGTGATGAGATACTTAATAGGTGCTACCGATTATGGAATTATGTTTAAGAGAAGTGATGAATCTACTGAGTTTCTGAGAGGATATGCGGATTCTGATTATGCAGCTAACTTGGATAATAGGAGGTCTCATTCAGAGTATGTATTCACATTGTTTGGTGCTACTATCAGTTGGAGATCAATGCTTCCATCTGTGGTAGCATTATCCACAACAGAGGCAGAATATATGGCAATGACAGAGGCTGTGAAAGAGGTTGTGTGGCTCAAAGGAATCCTGACAGAGTTTGGTTTGAGACAGCATTCAGTGAAGATTCTATGCGACTCTCAAAGTGCTCTACACTTAGTCAAGCATCATGTATTTCGTGAAAGAGGTTGTGTGGCTCAAAGGAATCTTGACATAGATATTAGGCATCATTATGTTAGGGATGTGACTGAAAAGGGAGATGTTAAAGTGGTGAAAGTGAGTACTAAGGAGAATGCTGCTGGTATGCTTACCAAAGCTCTACCACCAGAGAAGTTCAGATATTGCTTGGACTTGGTCCAATTGCTACGGTGTTGAAGTTTTCAGTGGTGTGGTGTGTGTCTTATGTTAGACGTGTTTTGAGGTGTTTTAGTGAGTCAGTTTTGGAATTCAAGTTGCAGGTTTTGACTTCATGTGTAAGTCAGGTGGAGATTTGTGAGGCTAAGGACTTAACACACTCAGATTACAAAGTAATAGAGGTATAAAATTGATTTTGAGAAGCAAATTTACAAAAATCAGCTGGCTTCAAAGACAACGGTTATAAGTTAGTTATAACCGCCCTCTGCAATAGTTGTGCAACAGTTTCAGAACCGTTGTGGTATAGTCGTTCAAATTTGTAGTTTTTCTGTTTGGTGTTTTATGATCCATTTTCCCATTCATTCTCTATTATTCTTCATTCAATTAAGAGAGCTCAACTAGTCAATCTTGATAGCTAGAGAGAGAAACTAGAGAGTGGTAGATTAGAGAGGAAAACACACGTAGATAGATTAGAGTTGGATAAAAAACTCTTAGAAGTGTGTGTGTGATCTTATGTGCTGTGATTACACATTATATAGCTCCGTGGACGTAGATCATTCGATCGAGCCACGTAAATCTCATTCTCAATTTAAGAATGATTACTTGTGAGGTTCTATTATTGTTCAAATTCTGCAATAGATCCAATGCACAGGAAACTCATACTACGAAAGATTACTAACTAATGGTAAAGTGTTGATGTCGTTTCTTAAACTATCCCAAAAATCTTCTGTTGTGGGTTACCTATTCAATTAATCATTTCCAACTACCAACAATTATAGGTAAAAGTATCATAAAATGGATGATATAATTAGTGCACTTTCATTGATCAAATACAATATTTACAAGAAGATTACTATAATTAGTCCATAAAAAATAAGATATTTGCCCGCATAAGGCATCAACCGATTGCTTTGGGTTAATTCTATTAGTTTTCGGGTTAACTGTGTCTTGGACTGATTGGATTATTCTTTATAGAGCGATCATATTGTGAAACCTAACCAATCCTACCATTTTTCAAGTTAGTCAGACCAATATTGGGCGATAAGTCAATTTTTTTAAAGCTAAGGATTTGAATTTAAAATCAACAAAAACGTACTTAATTTTGACCTTCTGGTCAAATGGGGATCATAATATTATGACACACATTTTTATTAAGAATACAAACACCCTAAGGCTAGGAGATCTAGATTTCAAAGCCTCTAGAGCATCAATGTTATTACGAACAAATTGAAAATTCATAGTTGTTGTAATAAATATATTTACAAACATTAAAAACTTTAGTAGTAAAACAACATGTCATCATAACATAACGATTCAATCGCATTAGAGGGTTTGATACCACATAACATTTAGTTCATGAAAACATAATACAATATTAATTTATAAGAATTCTTATAACATAACATCAATCCACACATATTATCTACTACAACTGCATAAAATATAACATTAACGGATGAGAACCATAATCCACGATATTAGAAACAGATTATGATAATATTAGTGGATGATACTCTCATTAAAATTATTAAACACATATGTGTTAATCCAACTATTTAAGTGAATAACAAGTTTGGAAGATTTTGTTGAGTATCAGATTTCTTGGCAAAAAAAAAAAAAGTCCAAGTGTATTTGGAGAAGTCATCTACTACTACTACTACTACTAGTGAAGACTTCATCCCATGCATGCTTACTGGTTTGATTGGTCCAAAGAGGGATGCAGGTCGAGAAATATGTGAGATGACCTTATAGGTTTGTCTTTGAAAGACTTTCTGATTTGTCTGCCCTTCTGACAAGCATCAGGCACACTTTCCTTCCCATAAGCAACATTTAGTAGTCGCGAGCCAACTTTTTGATGGTTTTGAAATTTAAATGACTCATCCTTTTATGCCAAAGCCAACTAAGTTCAGGGGTATTTTTTTCTATGAGCATGAGAGCTGCCCACTAGTAAACTCCCAATCAGCTAGATAGATATTACCTTTTCTAGTTCTTGTGAGTTTTATTTGGATAGAGTTAGCATCTCTTATCAAATACTTTCCTTGGTTGAACTCTATAGAGTGTTTTAGTAATTCTTATGCTTTGCAGATTATACTATAAGCTTTCAACATAGTACAAATCTTCCATGCTGGCTTTGCCTTTTGAGAAGGTTGCAACACCTTTGGTGATTCCAAAAACTACCTTAGGTCCTTTGCAATATGGCAACTTGACCTACAAGATAAATTAAAAGGACTTATTTCCAATTTCTATATGGGTCATTGCGCATTCGTCTCTCTTGGAACCCATGCTTTCCTTGCAGTAGGATCTCTGTTGTAGGCGTTATTGGCTTTCTGAACAACATGATGCTTTTCTGGGTCAACTTTTTTACTTTACACCTTCGAAGGTCTCCCATTCTTAGGCGTACTATATGCAGGTTGTTTCCTAAGTTTGGATAACTGTGACAGTTGCATCTGATATTTCACGGAAACTTTTGAATAACGCAATTGGTCTTTTGGTCTATGAACTTGGGTTGTTGTAGATAGTCATTACTTTCAGTAGCATGAGCTTGCTCTAAGCTTTTACTTCATACAGTGTTTTGCTTGTTTGGCTATACCAGATGACTTCCCTTTGTCAGGTTTTCTTCTTGACTCCAGACTAGATGTTCCTTAGACATTCTGCATATCTTTAGGTCCATGTGTTTGTTGTTGGGAGACCAATTGTTTCTCTATTGTACTCAATACTAGAACATCAGTAGGTGTACTAGCTCCTTGATAAGAAGCCGTATCCCAGAAACCTATCCCTGTCATATCAGATTGATTTCTCTAAACATTTAGTATTCCATCTTAATCACGAGATAATCTACTGAATGTTTTGATTATGGACATCAATTCCTTTTCCTTCTTTCCTCAGAGGATCAATGACTCTTTCAGCTTACTTACTTCCTCTCAGAGATAGCTACAGTCAGTAGCTGCAGCTGTAAGTTTCTCAACTTCAGTTGTAAGTACTACATTTTCTCCAAGAAGTTGCATGTTCTCAGCTTTCATGTCTTCATATAACTAATTAACTAAGTCAAAGTCAACTAGAATCTGTCTGAATGAAATGAGTAAGCTTTCAATGTCAACAGGCTCAGTTTGTGAGGAGGTGTAGGGAGAATCTACCTCTGCATGATCATTTGCACCATTTTCCCTAAGGCAAACAAGCACTTTGCTATCAGAATATGAATAATCATCAAGTCAGATACTTCACAAGCTATAGACTCCCTAAAGGCAAGAAGAATCGCTTTGATTTCTTCTGCGCTACTAAGGAATGCTTTTAGATGAGCTTTCTCAATCATCCTCTTTTCTCTTTATTATTTTATGATTATCACTAAAACAAGCACAAACACGTTATCTAACTCAAAATAATGAATTTAAGCATATTTTGACTAGATACACATGAAATTGATACCAAATATTTCCCAAAATTGACCTAAAATGCATGTATAAACGACGAGTATCAGGAATTGTGGACCTCGTCCAAGAAAATGGAAAAAGAAAAAAGAAAAAGAGAAAAATGGGAGAATGACGGGGGTAGGCCTCGATATGAAGTTTGATTTAATAATCAATCTAGTTTACAAAAAAACAGAGAAGACTTTGAAGGGTCTTTGATCATTTGCGAGGAAGCTCGGAGTGTGATGCCCTTTCACTAACATCGTTGGGGAAAATTTTGAATCAATCCCGAATGTGTACATTCTTTGAATAAAATATAGGATTGTGTTTCTTTCTACCAAGCATAGAAGTTATGTGTGACTAGTGAGGTGTCTGAGCAAGAGATTTCCCTACTTTATCCCCTATTTTGTTTTAGTTCTAAGTTGCTTCAACAATTTAAGTTTGGGGGAATTTGATCGGTGAAAAACATGAATTAATTTAGTTGTTATGAATGTAATATTATGATCATTTTAGTTACTTGTGCTTTGAATTTTTTTTGCCTATCTTGTTGTTTTGTTCGATTTACTCCGATTGCTGGTTTATTACTCATTTCAGTGAATTCATAGTACTTTTGGATCAAGGGAGATGGACACTTTTCGAGTTGGGTTCGACATTAGGCGACACAGTGTCAATTCCATCATTGGAAACCAATCCATCCAATTACTGGGACTTCTCTCAACCCATTAAGTCAAAGGGCCCACTATTCAGCAGTGATGAATTAAGATAATTGTGATGCACGTACATGGAGAGAGGACGTCTGCACACTTGAAGAGAATCAACAACACTTGCTAGAAGAGAAATTCGATTTCTTTCATTTTCAGTCTTTACATTAATATATGTATATGTTTGATATTTTGAACATAGATTCTAAGACCGCGATATGTGGTTAATTCCTTAATTTTAGTTCACATGGATGTTTGAATCCTATATCGTAATTATTTTGTAATTTATTCTATAACATTTTCTCATTAGATTCATATAATTATTTGTGCTATTTGATTTACTTGTTTATGATATGTGAGTAATTGATTTAGGCCGATCACCTACATTGGTGTCCATGTATCTATTGTTATGTTTTATTCATAATTTGTAGTTGTTATAAATTAACACTTATTAGTAGCAATTAGTGGATCAATTTATGAGGATAAAATAGATCAGGATAAGTTGATCGAGCTTGTAAATCCAATACTTTGTGTAATTTTATTATCCGAGTTCTCAATGTTTATAACGAATGTTCTTAGTTAAATAGGTTAAATAAAGAGTTTGTTTTAATTTATTAACGAATGTCCTTAGTTCCCTGTGTTTTGCCAGTTTTCTAATTCTAGATTTAGTTAAACAAATTCCAATCAACCCCACCTTCCCTTCATTTTTTAACTATTTTTATGTTGTTGACTGGATGCAAAAGGTGGTCTAGGTGGCCGCCTAGGCGGCGCCACTAATCCGTTCCGCTTTTACCCAAATCGCCCTCCTTAGGCGTTTTTGGCCTAGGCGGTCTTATTTTATTTTTTATTTTTTTATTTTTTTGTATTATTTTTTTATTGAAAATGCCGTTATTTTTGAACTTGAAGCAATTTATTAAATTAAAAAGATAAAAGTTAAAATGTTCACTCTTCTCATTTCAATGGCAGAATAAATGAAACAAAAGTTAAGACCCTCTTCCCCACAATTCGAGTTCCTCCGTCGCCTCTCCTTTCATTCCATCTTGCATAATTAATTAACTATATGAACATTTTTAGTAAAATTTGGTCTACTTTAAGTATAAACCTTTAAATTAGCTATGTAAAAATTAAATTTGGAAAAAAAAAGGAGGAATTTTCTAGGCACAGCCTAGGCGGTCTAGGCGCTTGGCGGCCCCAAACCGCTCCACCTTAGCTTTTCGCCTTCTGCAACCAGAGCAGGCCTTAAGGGGCACAAAGCGGCGCCGCCACACCGGGCTCCCCGCCGGCGAGGGCCTCCAATGTTTTTTTCTTTTTTCTACTTTCTATATATATAAATCTATATTTTCGTATATATATTTAACATATGCTAAGCATAACATAAGTTGATGTAGTTCAAGTGGCTAATTTTTGAAGCCAAAAGATTAGACAGATGGGAGGAGGAATCGATTCCTCCTTAAATAACAATATTTAAAGTAATAATATTAATGTTGTAAGGGTCCTAACTTTTTTTTTTTTTTTTTTTTCTTCCGCACCAGACCCTTCCAAATATTGAACCGGCTCTGTCTGCAACTATGGCTGTTGTTAGTTTTATCCCCTAAATATAATTTGTGGCGCCATCACCATGGGAGGATAATCAAAGCACGACGACGACAAAATAATAATAATAATAATAATAATAATAATAATAATAATAATAATAATAACAATAATAATAACCAATGTTTATGGGAATTTGGAAATCAGGAAATTTATGTTGGATAGCTCAAGTGGCAGAGCATCTACTGTCTAGGCCTTTGATCCTGGATACGAGGCACCGTAGAAAAAGCGAAGGATTTTTTCTTTCTTCTTAAATTAGGAAAAAAAAATAAAAAGAAAATCAGAAAATCTATGTTGGACAGTTGGAGTGCGTTTATTCTTCCATTCGAATTGGGTATGGTTGTTTGCACTTTCAAGTAATAAAATAACCATAAAAGGCATAACGCTAATTTGAAAGGGTAAATATGTAAAGTAAAAAATAACTGATAAAGTGACCCTCTCTCTTTTTTACGGTCAATAAATAAAAAATATGTACTCTTTTTTTTTTTGGTCTAGTAACAGGGTATCTGATGTCATTTCCCTTTTCCCCCACTCCATTTCTTTTAACATCTTTTTATCATAAGATATTTGTCAACATTTTTCTTTATGTTTTTTCCTTCCCCCGCCCCAAATTGAAAAAATATTGAGTATAGAACATGCACCAAATCGTCCAAACATCTTAACATATTCTGAGAAGATATGTTGGGCTCATTAGATAGAATTTTTATCCGGCGCAACCTGCCTCTAATAGTTGAGATGACTGGAGTGCTTCTGTCGAGATGACTTAAATTCTCTATTTTACAGTTTATATGATAATATAAACTTTTAGAAGAGAAAACTTAGATTGTCAACTAGCTTTATTTTTGTGGTGACTAATTTTTGGATGATGGTCTAACTTGAACGATTTCGTCCTATCATAACTGAAAAAATTGAAGACATGAATATAGGCAGAAAAAAGATTGTCCATAACTGAAGCATCTTTTAATTTTCACACTAAAAGAGAAGCCCAAGAAAATTGACCCAATGGTATAGTGGTCGAGCCCATTAACTAATTCTGGTCCACGCTGTCAAAGTCTAAATGCAACCTAATGGGAAAAACATTTGCTTCTTATATTATATATCTATTTCTATTTCAATTTCAATTATGGAGGTATGTGAATTCACTATATCGAAAATGATGAAATTTATTAGGGGTTTATTGAGTTCAATAATTATTTGTAAGCTAAATACTAAGGTCTCTTGTGCACTGATCATACGAATTTCAGATCAGTGCAAACCATATTATAGACAATTTTGTTCAGAAAATGTATTAGTATTTATGCTGAAAGATATCACTTGTTATAAAAAGAAGTATCATGCTGAAAATGTGTTACTCTTTAGGATGAAAAAAATATTACTTGAAAGGTTATATATTTGTTCAAGAACAAGTAATATTTTGCAGTATACACATTAGATACGACCATCATCCAATAGTTAAGCACAAAAATAAATCTAGTTGAGAAGTTACATTTTTTCTTGGAAAAGTTTATACCAAATTTGTACACCTAGTGGATCGGAGACTTTGTCGTATACCAAACACAATTAGTCCAAATGAATAGGAAGTTAAATAAAACATTTCTTGTTTTTAATGGAAAAAGAAAATAATTTATCTTCTAAATTAGTCCCAAAGTTTATATTAAGATTCGATATGTATTTAAATAAAATGCCTTACAAAGCGGTTTATGAAATTGTAAGGTATCATCGTGAAAATGTAATAATGTTTATGCTTAAAGGAATTACTTGTTTAGGGTAAATGAATTATAATATCTTTACCCTGAACAAGTGATACATTTAAGTATAAATCGTGATACATACCTCGAATTGTCAAGGATGGGGAGAGATGTGTCTACTGGAGTAGCTTAGATTTCGGAAGAGGTGAGTGTAAGTTTGGAGTAGAGGATGTTAGGATTTGTGCCTTGAATCTAGTTGGGTTTGAATCGAAAGTTTGTATCGAGGTGGAGTCTTGGATATGAATGTTGCTGATTTGGGTCTCCGTCGCGGCCGCGACCAATTATGATGAGAAATTGAAATTGGCGCTGGAGTGTGGGCTCGGTCGCGCCATATTGCTACAACTGAAGAAGACCCAACGCGGCCACGTCGGAAGGCGACGCAGTCGCGTCAATATGAAGCTGGAAACGAGACGCAGCAGAGTGAGGTGACATGGTCGCGTCGCTTGTGGACGCGGTCGCGTCAGATGGAGGAGTCGCGGGTGCGAAGACCTGTCGCGACCGCGGCACGATGGCGGCTCTGACACTGGGCTTACGTGTTTAGGCCCAAATTGATTCATTTTCTGTGTAGGATTAGGTTTTGGGGGCTTATAAATAAGTCCTATTGGAGTCCTTTGAGATAGAGTGATTAGAATTATTTGGCTTTGTTTTGGCTTTAAATTGTTTGATTTGAGAGATAGTTTGGGTCGAATATCGATTGACTGATACTCGATTTTGGTCTTTGTTTGATAGGATGCTTAGTCCTATTTTGAACTCTTGTTGAATTGAATTTGGGATCCTCCCGTTTGGTCATGGTCGTAGCTAACAAGTTATTAGCGAGCCACGTTAATTCTTGGTTTTTTCTTTATTTGTTTCTTCACGGTTATCATTTGTTTGCTTATTAATTGATCATTTATTTCCCAGCAAGTGGTATCAAGAGCTTGGTTCGAGTTTCCGCTGTCTTAATGGGAAATATGTCTAGGATGGCCGTGTAGATTGTAAAATTCACTGGGAGGGATAGTTTTAGTCTATGGCAGATTAAAATGAAAGCTTTGTTGAAGCAACAAGGATTGTGGGCGCCGCTGATGCCGAAGAAGGAAGAGGCCGAGGTCCCGGTGTCTGCCGAGATGGTCACTTTGAACGAGAGAGCGCACTCAACAATCATGTTGTGTCTCGATGACGACATCATCACCGAGGTAGTAGAGGAAGAAACTGCACAGGGGTTATGGTTGAAATTGGAGAGTTTGTACATGACGAAGTTGCTCATCAATAAGTTGCTTTTGAAGCAACGTCTGTTCAGGCTGCGTAAGCGTGAAGGTTAGCCTCTTTGCGATCACTTAGATCAACTTAACAAAATCCTATTAGAACTGCGTAACATTGATGTTAAATTAGAAGATGAGGATGTTGTTTTGATCTTGTTGGTTTCTCTACCACCTTCGCATGAGAATTTTGTGCAGTCGTTTGTTGTTGGAAAAGACTCTGTGTCTCTATAAGAAGTGAGATCATCACTGCATTCTAGAGAGTTGCGCCATCAGGCGAATGGTTTGTCTGGAGAATCAGGTGAAACTTTAGCAGTGGCAAAATCGAGGTTCAGGAAATTCGGGGAGAAGGAGGTTTAAGAAGAATTCAGGCCCCAAAGGTCCTCAACCAGGTGACATTTGCAACTACTGTAAGGAGAAAGGGCATTGGAAATATGTCTGTCCGAGATTGAAGGAGAAATAGGAAGGCACTGTTGATTATGTAGTGGAAGTTGAAGCAGACTCCGATGAAGATTCGGTCCTAGTTGCTGAGAAATAACTAGGTAAATCTGATGCGTGGGTTCTCGACTCTAGGGCGTCGTACCACATATGTCCGCGTAGGGAGTAGTTCACAACCTATAAGCAGGAGGAAGGTTGCAATATCTCATTGACCAATGGTTCCAAATGCAAGGCGGTTGGGATAGACTCAGTTAAGATTAGGACACATGATGGTAGGTTATGTACATTGAACGATGTCAGACATGTTCCACTCATGACGAGAAATCTGATTTCATTGAGTAGACTAGACAGCAGGGGTTTCAGTTTCAAAGGTGAAGATGGAGTTTTGAACCACTGTAAAGGTTCGAATGTAATTTTGAAGGGCATTAAAAAGAGAATTTTGTATTTGATGCAAGGTTGTACTTTGGTTCGGTCTGCTGCTGTTAGAAGTTTTTAGTATCCATTGTTTGGGACAATTTGGTACTTAAGGCGCATCTGGTACATTGGGTACAACTGGCGCAAATTGAAATTGGTTTGCTTGAATTTCTGAGAAGGTTTGATTTGAGGTGGAGCTTTGTCCGAAGAAGTTGCACCATTTGTGGATTCAAGGCAAGGTGGAGATTGTTAGGATTTGTGTCTTGAATCTAATTGGGTTTAAATCGAAGTTTGTATCGAGGTGGAGGCTTGGATTTGAATGTTGCTGATTTGGGTCGCGTTGGAGGACGCGGCGGCGACTGGTGGTCGCTAACGCGACCAATCGTGACGAGAAATTGAAATTGGCGCTGGAGTGTGGGCTCGGCCACGCAGGACGGGCGCGGCGCATATTGCTACAACTGAAAAAGACCCAATGCGACCGCGTCGTTAATATGAAGCTGGAAACGAGATGCAACAGAGTGAGGCGACGTGGTCGCATCGCTTGTGGACGCGTTCGCGACAGATGGAGGAGTCGTGGGCGCGAAGACCTGTCACGGCCGCGGTTCTGATACTGGGCTTACGTGTTTAGGCCCAAATTGATTCCTTTTCTATATAGGATTAGGTTTTGGGGACTTATAAATAAGTCCTATTGGAGTGTCCTTTGAGATAGAGTGATTAGAATTGTTTGGCTTTGTTTTGGCTTTGAATTGTTTGGTTTGAGAGATAGTTTGGGTCGAATATCAATTAATTGATACTCGATTTTGGTCTTTGTTTGATAGGATACTTAGTCCTATTTTTGAACTCTTGTTGAATTGAATGTGGGATCTCTCTTTTGGTCGTGGACGTAGCTAATAAGTTGTTAGAGAACTACGTTAATTCTTGGTATTTTTTTATTTGTTTCTTCATGATTATCATTTGTTTGCTTGTTTAAATTGATCGTTTATTTCCCAACAGAGGGTGGCCGGGGAGTCGGCCATGTTGGAAACGGAACCGAAGAGTCGCGGTGCAAGAAAGTTTGAATCAGAAACCAATCTGAGATCTTGAGGGTCTTGACGGAGTGCACCTGCAAGTAACACAACAGAGAGTTTTGCACTTTTGGTCCCACAAGACACGTCAAAATTGCGATTTGGTCCCAACAGTTGAACTTTTGACCACATTAGACTCAAATGTTGCAAGTTCAGTCCCAGACGTCAATTTTTTGCATAAATAGTCCCAAAATTTTGTCAAAAGTGGTCCCAAAATTTTTCAGCCGTTAGTGGGACGTCACAATTTCAAGATTTTTGCAATTTTGGTCCCATTGGATACAACTTTATTGCGATTTGATCTCAACTCTCTCACTTTTGACCCATTACTTAAAAAATATTTAAAAAATATAAAAAAATCTAAAAATCTGAAATTAATGTAAAAATAAAAATAAATTTCTTCTAAAATTTATTTAAAATATCATAAAAGTAACTGAAAATATTAAATTTAGAAAAATTAGTTTTCAAAAAATTAAATTTTTATAAAATTTTAAAAAATGAAAATTTTAAATTGTCTTAAAAGAATTTTAAAATTTTAAATTTACTGAATTAAAAAAAAAATCAACTTAAATTATAAAATTAGATTTTCTTAAAACTTTATTTTCTAAATTCTAAATAATTTTATATACTTCATAAATTACTTTAAACTCTTTTACTAAAACTAGTAAATCACCCGTGCGATGCACGATTACAAAATATTTTCTGAATACAATGATGTAGTATCATCGTAATTAAATTATTTATTTATTTTTCATAAGTAAATAAATGCATAAAGGTTTAGTTGCATACTAAGTAAAACTCATATAATTCAAAAAATTATTCAACCTGTTCATATATTATATTTAAATAAACAGATGGATATAAGCAGAAATAATATATATTGATATGGTCACAAAATTTGGTATTCTAAAATTTCGGCACGATATCAATATTTACCAAAATAGTTCAATGAGTTTTCATTAGATCGAATTTTAGAATACCAAAATTTTATAATGCGACAACAAAGATAAATTTTTGTACGGGATACCGTACCAGTCACCCCTACATAAATATATTGCACTCAGAGATAGCAATTAGAGCAGTCCGACCTGGTCGGGCCCAACCCACCGGATCAATGCTATATTTCGATTTGGACCAAAATTTGATCGGGCTAAAATTAGCAAGCATTGCCAAATCTATCCACCAATAAAATACTAAGATTATGAGTCCGTCCTACTGCCCGTCGAGCTTTTAGCTATGGGTTTAGGCTTATCTAGCCAAGATTTATATGGTCCATACCATCTTAAAAAATTGGATCGATTGGGCCGACACATATATATTTATTTTACCACCTCTCATTGTAATTCATGAAAACCATTAAACTAAAAAAAAATTAGATACTTTCGAGCAATAGAGAGAGAAACAAAAAGTGCTTCATGTATTAATCATTTTTTTAAGTTTATGTACTAAGAATTTGAACAGACTGCAATTAGGATTGAAGAATAATAATGATGTATACCATATGTTATTTTAAAAATTGTTAAAATTCTTTGTGCACAAAGTTAAGTGATACTCCCTTCGTTTCAATTTAATTGATCTTTTAGCTTCGTAATAATTTTTTAAATTAATTAATCTTTCACCTATTTATTATTGTTTTTCTTAATTTCACCTATATGTCAATCCTACAATATCTCTTTACTTTACAACATAGACTTCATCAAATCTTGTTACCTGGGCTACGATTGAAAAAAAATGTATCTCTCACCTACCCCCTCCGAGTCTCCTCCGATCGAATGCAATTATCTCAGATTCATCACATGGATCTGAGAAATGATGAACCTCAGAAATCACTATATCACGTATCATTTCTCTTCCTAATCTCCTTAATCTCGCAAATGTGTTACAATCAAAGGGCGAAAATTTTCAATGGAGAACATAACAATGTTCTAAAGAGGAAGAGCTACGGATCTGCAAACATGTGCCATGCAAATCGCATGATATATGTCTTTCTTGATGAGCATTATTTATAGCAAATTTTTATTTCTAAGCGTGATTCTAGTTCTGACAATATGAATTTAACCATACCTAATTAATTGGTTCTTATGCCTTTTCTGGGAAGAATTAATTATAGCACATTATTATATTTATGCGTGATTATAGCAATATGAATTAAACCAAAACTAATTAATTGGTTCTGATTTTGGAAACTTCGCATAATTAACAATCTTCTGTAATTAGCAGCGATGATTTGCTGGATTAGGGATTATACCAAAATTACACAGTTTCCGAAAGCGGGTATGCGTTTAGGCGGGAAAATTTGTAGTTTCTATTTCTGGACGGTTTTGTTTTTATATTATTGAAGATTAATTTCTTCCTAAGAATACTTCCAACATTTCATAGACACTTTTACATATCTTAAATGAAATTTTTTATATTTCAAACTATTTACTTTTAATTATTTATCAATCTATTGTTCGAATAGGGAGAAAAGTCTCAGGTTGACGATAGGTTACGAGGGTATCCATTAAAAACCTAAGTTGTTTACAAATGCTACTTCTGGTGTACAACTTTAACCCGTTTTATTTGAATTATTGTTATGTAAATTATTTAAATTCTAGAACAATGCATAACATTTTAGGGACTTATAATGAGATTATCCAAATAGGGTTGACAAATCTGTAAATTATTTTTAAATCTAAAAATAAAATTCTTTAAAATATGTAAAAATATCTATGTAATGTCGGAAATATATATATTTTTTTATAAAAAAAGTGAATTTTTTTATATAATATATCGTCTAAAATGATAAAACTCTGAGTCCACAAATATATCTATAGATAAATTCGGTATTTATTATTTTATTTTCTAATAACTTATATACTGGGCAAATAATTAGGTCACCAAAACTAATTTTTATCTCTTTCATTAGCGAAAGTCAGCAGCAATGCATAACGTGCACCATTCCTTTAATTTATGTCTGGAAACCGAAACATTTTTTTGGCTAGTATCTTTGGAGAAGACGAAAGAAAATCCCAGAGAAGAAAAATGATCTATTTCTTGAATAAAAAAATAAGAATTCATTCAATATAAAATGAGTTGTGTTTTTGCTGAATAAGAATAGACAAATGATTCGATCAATAAGAAAACGAAGATTTATTTTCGGAGAGAAAATTATGATGAACACAAAATAAGTGTCATCATTTGTTAATTAATCTAGACAATCCAGGAAAAGAAACTTTATTTTTTGGAGAAAATATTATGATGAGCACATAATGCTAATAATATTTTTTTGCTATTTAATCTTAGAAAACCAGTAGAATAGAAAATCGGTATGAGGAGAGAGATTATTTTTTTGATCCAATGGTTAAGATATGAAAAGACCTAATCTAATGGTAATTAATAGTGCAGGTGCACCGATACCCTAGGTGCACTAAAGTTGGACTCCTAATTTTATAAAATACGTAGACTTTTTTAATTTAGAAATTTTAAACTCCTTTTAAGACAATTTAAATGTTTCAATTTTTTTAATTTTATAAATATTTCAATTTTACAATTTTTTTTAAATAACAGTTTCAATTATTATTTTGATATTTTAAATGAATTTTAGAATTTAAAAATATTTTTCTAATTTTTACATAATTTTCAGATTTTTTAAAATAAGTTTATGATTTTTAAATATTTTTTTAATTTGCTCTCCGGAATTCTTTGTCGGAGTAGAGTATTAGATATTACACACAGTAGAATTCAAATTAAATAGTACATAATGTAAAATGAACCAACAAATTTATAACAAGGCTACATACTTATATTTTCTGATTTTTTAAATGAATTTTAGAATTTAAAAATATTTTTCTAATTTTTACATAATTTTTAGATTTGGTACCAAAAGTGCCAATTTTTTGAGACTATATTTGCAAATAACTGTGGTACTAACGTTGCTAAAACGACTAGGACCACTTATGCCAAGAACTTAATGGAAACCGTAACAGAAGGACCAGTTCTACAACATTTGAGTCTAATGGGGTCAAAAGTGCAACTGTTGGGACCAAATCGCAATTTCGACGTGTCCCGTAGGACCAAAAGTGCAAAATTCTCTAACGCAGCAAGAGAGAAGAAGAGAAAAGGTGAGAGAATCAACGGAGGAAGATGACGGAACCCAAGGAAAACTCTAGACGGAGGTATAAAAGATTTTCTCCGGAGGAAAAAACCCTAGAAATTTTTGAAAAAGAAAAGCCATGTATAGTTTAATTTGATTTCAAATAATTTTCTAGAAGAATACACAATGTGGGGTCATAAGAGGGTCAATCCGACAATGGTCCAATAACATCTTTTATTAATTACTTATTAGTAATAATATTACATCATTCTTTGAATTCAAAACATTCAACAATGGTGGAGGCTTTAGTGCTAAAAAATATCATTAGAGTTTTACCTAAATGAACTTAACATATGTAACACTTCAATTACTTCATAAAAGGAAGTAAATTTACAAATATATGATACTTATAAATGTTTTGAATATTTTTAACTAACGATATTATTTTATTAAGGTTGGATTTGATTAATCTAGTAGAAGAAATTTACTTGAAGAAGAGTTTGAAGACGTGAGACTAGCCTGAAGGGAAGATATTGATTAGAGAATTTGAAAGAATTTTGTTTAATAACTATATGGGAAAATTGGTAAAAATGTCCCGTAAATTTGTCCTAATTAAGAAAATATCCTTTAAGTTTAGCACTTTTTAAAAATGCCTTCTAACTTACAAAATATTGATAAAAATACCCCGTGACCGGCTACTGTAGGTTACCTATCAGGTCCCCCATGAGCTGTCTGTTTTTTGCTTATGTGGCATTTAATTTTTTGACCTTTTTTGTGTTTTTCCTGCTTAGTCACTTATTAGGATGGTAAAGAAATTAAAAATAAAATAATATATATATATATAAATTAATATAATATTAAAATTTAGATTTAAATGATAATTAAATTTATATAATATTTAAAAATTCATAGTTTTATATCCTAATCTGAAAAATGATTTTAATAAATCTTTAATATATTATTTTGAATTAATCTAGATTGTAAAATATATAAAATATTCAAAATAAATTATAGAATGATTTAAATAAAAAATATATATAGATATATGATTACTAAAAATTTTAATGTTAAATTAATTTTCTTTTTATTTTATCTATAAAATCAGTAAAATTATTTTAGTAAATCTTAAAGTAACTTGAAATTTTTTAAAATTAATTTTTAGAAGTATCTTA
This sequence comes from Ajuga chamaepitys, assembly GCA_958295605.1. Classification (NCBI taxonomy): domain Eukaryota; kingdom Viridiplantae; phylum Streptophyta; class Magnoliopsida; order Lamiales; family Lamiaceae; genus Ajuga; species Ajuga chamaepitys. The sequence goes on from OY282497.1 coordinate 8,376,564, forward strand.
ATTCTTAAATTATTTTATATATCTATAAATAAATTATAGAATGATTTATAAAATTAGTAAAATTATATATCTAAATTTTAGATATATAAAATAATTTAAGATTTAAGACTCTTCTAAATATTAATTTTAATTTTATAAATTAATTTTAAAAAATTTCAAGTTACTTTAAGATTTACTAAATAATTTACTGATTTTATAGATAAAATTTTAAAAATTAATTTAATATTAAAGATTTTAGTAATCATATATCTATATATATTTTTGTTTTTAAATCATTCTATAATTTATTTTCAATATTTTATATATTTTACAATCTAGATTAATTCAAAATAATATATTAAAGATTTATTAAAATAATTTTTTAGATTAGGATTTAAAACTATGAGTTTTTAAATATTACATAAATTTAATTATCATTTAGATCTAAATTTTAATATTATATTAAATTTTTATATATATATATATATATATATTATGTCTTTACCATCCTAATAAGTGACTAAGCAGGAAAAACACAAAAAAAATTAAAAAATTAAGTGCCACATTAGCAAAAAACAACCAACTCATGGATGACCTGATGAGTAACCTGTAGTAGCCGGTCACGGGGCATTTTTATCAATTTTTTGTAAGTTAGAAGACATTTTTAACAAAGTGCCAAACTTAAAGGATATTTTCTTAATTAGGACAAACTTACGGGACATTTTTACCAATTTTCCCTAACTATATATGTCTTATGTTATAGGCCTTTATTGTAAAATGTTTTTTTTTTCTTTCTTCTTCTTTTTTTTTTTTTTTGTATTTTTATTTATCTATTATGTGAATTGAGATTAACTATAGAATATAAGTGCATGCTAGTTATTTGAATGTTTAAATTTGAATGTACCTTTATTGTAATCACGTCATTTGTTATGTCGCGTTTTTAGAGGCAATTTCACCTATTTTTCTAAACCCACGTGCAATATTTTTTTACTATATACATGAACGGTGCTACAATCTATTAAATTTACCAGACCGACCCTCTCCTGGAAAAGAGATAGATTTCCACTGATCTATCCCAAAATAAATAGCACGTAGAATATAAATTATAAGGCACACTCAATTTAATCATATTTAACAAAACATTGACCTGTAATATTATAATTATTGTAAAAAATAATAGCTATGGATTATATCTCTTTTTGGCTGTAATCAACACCAAAGGAATATGCTAGAAAAAAAATGAAAAAAATAATGGCATCCTTAAGTCAATAGTTGGGAACTTTACATGAAATGAGTGGGTGCTGAGTGTATGTCTAGTAATGCTACAAATCTCTATAACTCTGCAATATTTAATTAATTCTGTCATAATTCAAATCTAAGATATGATTAAGATTGGCTTAGTCATGTTTGATAAGTGATCCAATCCATTGTCTGCAATGTTAACATTTATTAAGCCCAATATTCCACCTTTTTGAGGATTTTTCGCTATTTTTTTCCTTCTCATGTTTTCTTTTTGATGATAACATTAAATCTCATTACAAATTCTAGTTTGACATGTTTGTTTTTTCTGGATAATTAAAAAAAAGTAGAGGTCTAACTAATAGTACAATAATTATTGGTGGGAATATATCTCGTGGGATCCATACTCGTCACGTATGACCATTGTTATGAGAGACAAAGTTTATGCAAAAAAATCATGATCGAGAAGAGAAGGGCAGACAAACACATTTTAGCTCTTTTTTAATGGAAGAGATTTTTATTAAAAGAATCTAACAAAATAATTACAAACCTCTAAACTGGAGAATGGTGATCCATCCTCAGCCCTAGTGTGAAGAGACGAGGAGGATAAAAGAATAAAACAACATATTGCAACATTATAAGTTTGTAAGTACAAAAATTGAGATCAAGCTTGATAATAACAGCTATTGCAATTTTCGCAATTATCTAGAATAGAATAAATTGGATCAGAACACTCTCAATACCATTACAACTTGCATGGTAATGAAACAAACCAACAAAGACCATAAATACACCAACCAATCAAACCACCTAACACCATGACTGCTTACGTAATAGTTGGAGAAGCTATATAAATTCATGAAAGCACCAAACACCGTCGACATAGAGGAGAAATTAGATCGGGGATCACATAAAGGAAAGACGTACATAACATGAAGGACGTACAAGGCGTAGGAGATAAACAAGAAATGTCACCCATCGGGAATATGAGAGAAAAGGAGAAGAGATTTATAGTTTCAAGAGGATCCATTTTCACCTTTGTCTTTATCCTTCATGGAAGCTGCTATTTAGGCAGATTCAGCCCCGACCGAAAAAAGAAATATTTTCTTAATATATATATATATATATTTTTTTTTTTTCTGCGATTATCTTCTAATTAAAATTACAAATATAATTGATAACTATCACAGCATGAAATTTAAATGTTCACTATCATTTTGGAACACTTTGAAAATCTTGGCGTGTTTTCTTATTCTTTTTTTTATCCATAATCGAGTGTTAATGTCAAAAATTTAATTACCGCATTCACAAATAATTTTTCATTAATAATATTCAATACATTTAAAAAAAACTAATTTTTAAAAATATATTTTTTCTTTCGACTCGAATAAAATCAGCCCAAACATCTTTATCCTTGATTACTATTCAAAGATGCCATGAATAGGAATCAAATTTATAGGACCTATCACCAATCATGGAAAAGAAGAACTATTATCCCAAGGAGAAAGAGAGAGAAGGGTGCAACTCTGCAATAGCATGGGCAACTAAGTGGTTGATTTATGAATAAGTTGATGCATTTTGATGGATGTTTTTGATGATTTAGTTTCAACCTTTGAAATTTGTAGTGACAAATCTCTTATTAATAATTCTCATTTTGTACTGAGGTTTGAAGAGCCTGGTTGAATTTTTAAATTCTTAAAAAGAACATACACACGCACAGAGACATCATATTTTATACTGAGCATAGTCAAACACTTTGTAAATGTTTATAAGACATAAATATAAGCTCTAAGAGCTTACAAGATCTAAAAAAAATAAGTTGCTATACCTCATTTTACTTCCATTTTATTTTTTAAGATCTTAATTATTACACTCAAATTTCACACACAATTCACACACATTTCACACACTACACACATTTCACACATTTTACACACTAATCAAAATGTGTGTTTAATATTAACTTTAAATTAGGCCTTAAATTTATAGCTAAATCACTATATTCAATTGCAAGCTTATAAGCTCTTTATCCAAACACTTTATTAACTTATAAGCTCCTTAAAAATTACATTTTATAAGTTCTTGAAAGAACTTATAAGATATTGGATCTTATAAGATGTTTAAAATAAGTTTAGTCAAACACCCTCTAAGTACCAATAGATTGAATAGTATAAAAAGGATTCAAGTGAGAATGGAATGTTCATTCCGTTATTTATTCTCATTCTTATGATTGGTATAAATTTATAATGGAATTAGCTAGTGATTTCCAAAAGAAATGCTACACATCAATGGAATTAGCTATTTCTTTCGGACCTATAATATTAACTATTTCTAACAAGTAGAAATAAATTGCTTTCTTGTTCTTCATTAACATTTAATTATTAGTCATTATTATTTCTATTATTATTTATTATCAATATTTAATAATTTATAATTAATCCCAATCAATCGTTAATAATTAGTTAACGAGTGGGCTTAGGTGCACCATGTGCACCATAGTGCTATGTTGCACCACTCATACAATATTTTTTCGTGCACTTAAGGTATGGTTGATTTGCTCATACAATATGGTTGATTTACTATGTGCACCACTCATACAATATTTACTCATACAGTATGTCACTATCAGTATGATTTACTGAATGATACAGTATGATTGATTTGCTCATACAATGTTGTGGTGCACAATAAGCCTATTGTGCACCTTGTGCACACAAGTTTTTGTCGTAGTTCACTGATTGACGATAATGATGTTCTTATTCTTGTGGTGGCGGTTGTTGTTATTATTAATTAACTAATTACATTTAGTCATTTACTTCTAATTTAATCTATATTATCAACAACTAGTACTATAATTTATAAGTACTTTCAACTTTTACTGTTGTTACTACGTCTACTATTGCTATTGTCACTGCTGCTACTACTATTGCTGCTACTTCTGCTATTGCTACTACTAGTACTGCTACTACTAATGTTGATGTTGTTGCTGCTGCCCATACTGCTGCTCCTGCTCCCAGCTACTGCTACTGCTATTGCTACAACTAGCATTTTTGTTGTTGTTGTTGGTACTATTACTACACATTCTACTGCTGCTGCTACTACTTCTACTACTCATACTACTACTTCTACTACTAATACTGCTATCGTCGTCGTTGCTGCTCCTCTTGCAGCTGCCGCTACTGCTACTGCCTAGTGCTATTGTTAATGCTACTACTACTGCTACTGGTGCTACTGTTGTTGCTGCCTACTGCTAATGCTACTGCTACTGCTATGGCTAGTGCTGCTGCTGCTACCACTACTGCTAATGCTGCTACTGCTACTCTTGCTACTGCTGCTCCTGCTACTGCTGCTGCTCCTACTGCTGCTGCTACTCCTACTGCTACTACTCCTACTGCTGCTCCTACTGTTGCTGTTGCTACTACTAATACTACTATTACGACCACCACCACCACCACCACCACCACCACCACCACCACCACCACTATCACTCTCCACCACCAACTGACACACACTAGGTTAGATACTAATGCGACAACCACAAATGTACGATGGTGCCACTAGGTGAGTACAAGGTCGATCCCACGAGGATTGGTATCGATATCAGATGAGAAAATTACAATAAACATCAAGTGGCTAACTAGACGATCAATTGGTTAGGTTATTGATATTTCTAGAACTAATTAAGATAAACAATTAATTAAAACTAATAAGATAGACTACAAAGCAAATTATGGGGACTAAACAATTAGTAAGGATAATCTAGGATTCGATTACAACTAAGGATAATTAACAATTATTATCCCAATTAATTCAACCTTTAAACCGAATTGTATGTATTAACAATTACGTGTTGATTGTATAAGATTAAGCGTTGTCTTCGGTCAACTAATCAAATACAACTCTTGATCGACCTCAAGTTCCCATAATTAGCTCAAACATCTTGATTCTATCGTCTAGTCATGTCACTTAATGTGATCTTAGATCAAATCTCCCATCTCGATTTCAACTTAACGCCAATAAATTCACTACAACAATTCTGCTAAAAAACAACAGCAAAAATAGTTGTCGTTTGTGATAAATGAGCGTTGTCGTGCCTAAAATTGTGGTAGACCCAACCTACCACAATCCTTTTCCACTGTTGTCAAAGATGTCAACCACAATGGTTTTACAACGCATATAAACCGTTGTGGTTTATGTTTAGCACAACGCCCGTTACAACGCAGCGGAATCGTTGTCTTTTGGATCACAACAACTATTGTTAACAACAGCTGTTAACTGTTGTCTTTTGTGCCTTTACAACAACAGTGATAACAAGGATTTTTATCGTTGTCATTTTAATCTTTACAACAACAGTAAAGACAATGCTTTATGACCGTTGTCGTTTAACTTTTATAACATTGAAGTTTGTTGTACCTATTATTATCTATATTTTTCCTATTTCTTTTAATATTTTCAAATAATAAATAATTCAAGAAAATACATCACATAAAAGGACAAAAAACTAAATAAAACAACAATTATTTTTATAGTAAAAAATCGTCCAAATTAACTAGTACATTGTTCAACAAAAATATCTACCAAAATACTTCCAACAATAATATAAAAAATTAACGACGCAATTAGATCTTTGAACTTCAATTCACTTTACAGTATGCAAAAAAAATATTCGTCCATTTTCCAGCAGCTCATGAAGATCAGAAGTACCTCGCAAAATGCAAAAAATATATCAACGAAAAATAAATAAAAAAAAAAAAACTAAGAAAAATGATGAAAAAAATGAACCTAATCAAAGTGTTGTCCATAATCTAAATACAGATGCATCCGAACATAGATAAATACGGATGCTCTAGAATTAATGAGGCACACAAATTGCATGGCATGAGTAACATAACTTTTTGTCTTTGTAATCATGTAATCTCTGTTGCGATATTGAAAAGCACCAAGCCAATGATTTAAAATGATCAAGCTGATTCAATTTCATAATGTAATGTAAATAAACAAGCAAAAGCATTTGCTCATCAAAAACAAAAGTAGATGACATATAAAGACGCATATAGTTGATGAAACAGAAAGTAAACAATGAGAGAGGGGCTGGAGAAATGAGTTAAATAATTTATTTTCACTTTTTTCTTTAATATAAATGAAAAAGGCCATAGGTAATTAAAAAAGAAAGAGAGAGAGGGGGAAAAGATATATATATATATATATATATATATATATATATATGTATGTATGTGTGTGTGTGTGTGCAAAAAAAAATAAAAATTAAGAGGCTAAGTATTCCTTGAGTAGAAGTACTAGGTGCATTCATATCACTATATTCCATCGCTGTTCTGTGAGGGAAGCATGTCGAAATGGATTGACCTTAAAAATTGAGAACTACTAGACTCATCATCCGACAATTCTGCACTATGAAATTGCAATTGCTTTGCAATTTACCATATTTTTAAATAAAAGACATTCAAGTTATAAACAAACCACTTCTAATACCACTTAATTTCCTAAGAAATTAATTAATTGATATTCAAGCTTAAGCTGCATCATTAGGTTATGGCTCCTAAAATGCATCGCGGACATGGCGCAAATCACCACATGAACTTGCTTCACCGCTTCACCAAGCTCCGATGATCAGGAAACAACCCCTCGATCAGCACCGTCCCCTGTTGCTTGAAATCCAAAAAAAATCTGCAGCTTCTGATAGTGATTAGTTCATCGTCAATATTTTTTATTTTTTATTTTTTTATTTTTTTAATAATTTTAGCAACTACTTGTTGGTCAGCAGCTAAACCTTCTCACAAGTAGTACAAACACCAATTAATGCAGAAGCAAAAAAAAATTAATGTTTTTAGATGTTAATAGGAAATGTGTTTATATATATAATACACATCAAGTTCTTGACCACATAATAACCCGACACATAGCAGAGGGCTCTACCATCTTAAAAAGC